>OZ035882.1:49352579-49952579 GCA_964034835.1 Muscina levida
TTTTTATACTTACCACGCCTACTTATGGGCGTTACAAATGGAAGGACATAATCAATATACCCTTCACTCCATTCGATTAAGAGCGAAAAGTCCCCCAAATGTTAACGACATCCACAAACGTTATTATTACCATGATTTATGGATATGCACCAGGAATGTCCAAACCCACTACAGAGATGGTGCCTCTATCCAATTGCCGAACGTTCTCGACAATTAGAAGGCTGATATAATCTACCTGCCTAATTTCTTTTTTCACCCCATGAATGAGGTATATTCACAACAAACGGCACCTATTGGTTTATTCGAAAGAACTCTCTCAATTACTTCTAAGAAATTCCCCTAATTCCGTTGCTGATGACATCGATTGACAGTATATAGGGTATTCTATGATCACTGCTATAACGACCTTACTTGGCTATGAAACATCACTCTTAGCTAATTCTGAAGAGTGTCGTGTATTACCTTAGAAAAAGGATACTGAGTACAAGGCAACCGTCTGCCAGTGGTGCCGCGTTCGGCGTGGATACGTTTATGGAAGAAAAGAGGTGTATAAATCAAAAATTATAGCATATCAAAAATAACAGGGCCAGAGTTGTTGCCCGAATGCTCCAGCAAAAAGTTCTTGGAACAGGAATCCCCACCTGCTAGTACAAAGATGGAAATATGGTAACGTACACCCAGAATATGCTGCAAAATGAGGGAACCACTTTCGTACTCTGCTCGTTCCTGAACGCAGTATAAGTGATTAAATCCGCCTCCAATCATCGAGAACGGAGTTGATTTTTCACCACCGAGCTAAAACAAGATCAGCACGGCAATTGCACGGCTTAAAAACAATAAAGCTGCTGCAGCGGATGGACAGTCGGCAGAGCATGCAGAGAAACACGATTTGACTAAATGAATGCATGCCCGAAGATTAGAATCTAATTGTTTTATGTCCTGTTCTTAAAAAATTCTATCTAAGTTTGTGGACCAACCAACCATCACGGGAGCAGTATTTTACCCATTGCAAACAAGGTCCTGACCGATACAACATAAACTACTAGCTGTTGTGGCAGAGTATGGTATCCCTGCGAAGCTTATACGATTTTGCAGGATGACAATTACATACGAAATCTTCTGCAAAAATAAGCCAAAATCGGACAGAGGCATTTTCTACCAATCGAGGCTTTAGAGATGGCGACTGTCTGTGATGCGATCTCTTTATAATCATAATGAAAGTAATGACACCTTTAGTAAAAGTCACATGCTATTAGCTTATTCCGATCTCAGAAAAGTTCCTGCCTAGTGTCTTATGTGGAACACTATTGCCCATTCTAGCGAATCTAATTGAATCTTATCAGTGTGGCTTTAGACACAGAAAATTCACGATCGATCTGGTATTCACACTACGGCCAATCCTGGAGTAGACCCAAGATATGCTGATCGACAATAACCATCTGCTCATCGATTACAAAGCTGTATTCAACAGTCCGATACGACAGAAACAATAAGCTATTGTGATTGAGCCGATACGACTTTGCGGGATGACACTTACTGACGAAGTCTTCAGTGAAAATAGGCAAACATCTAACTGAGCGAGGCTTATGACAAGTAGATATTCTGTCATGTGATCTCTTTAATAACACAATAAACACGATTATGCGAAAGGCTGCAGTTAACACGACTGGTATCATCTTTAAAAGAAGTCACATGTTGCTGGCATATGCCGGTGATATAGATATCATTGGCCGAGTGCTGCAGGAAGTTACTGCGGCCTTTTCAAGCATTCAAAAGTAGTCAATAGCAGTGGTGCGCCGATAAATGATGACAAAATCAAGTTAATTGTTTCAATGAACAAAGAGTATACTAGTTTGGGACACTGAATGAACTTTGACATCTAAAACTTTGAAGAAGTAGATTATTTTGTCTACCTTTGCTACGCCGTAAACAAAAATAATAATGTCAGCCTGAAAGTCGGAAGACAAGTATTAATTGCAAACCGATATTACAACGCGCACAGCAAGCGATTTTGTGACAAATACCTTTCTTGACAAACAAATATCCAATCAAAATACTGACCCTACCTCTCTTTAACGCAGAATCCTGGGTAATGACTAGGGCGACCAATTTTCAGCACGTGCTGAATATTGCTGATGCTGCTTAATTTAACGGTTTCAAGCGATCTTGCTTATTTAAAAGGTTTGTGCTTTTTTATGCTGTTTTTGCCCTTATTTAAATTTTTGATACATTTTGATAAGATATGTTTCTATCAATTGAAAATTTTTACATTTCACAAGCCCTTGGGGTTCATAAAAATATGACAGGTAGAATTCAATTTGCAAACTATCCTCTTATTTTACACACAGCCTGTGTTCAAGATTTTGTAATAGCCCTATTTTTATCGATAGCTTAGATCGTCCGATTCGCTATATTCCTATAGTTTTCAGGCGCCTTATCGAAAACAAAAATTTAAACTAATGAAACCTAATGTGCCTCTATAACCTAAAACAATAACGACACGATGAGGAACGTGGTTGGAAGCAGCGGAGTATTATACTACTTATTTGGAAGACATAAGGAAAGTCATTCAAGAGTTTAACGAAAATGATTCTGAAGCATTGCGATAAAGCAAAGAGGTTATTTCTAATGAAAATTTGTAATCCGACTTTTTCTTCATAAAAATTAACTTTAAGTGCATCTGGCTTGCCATCACAAAAATTGAGTCAAGCGGATTGCCATTGAATGAAAGCTTGGAAACAGTAAAATCAATTGAACATGCTATAGAAAAACATCTGATTAAAATTATTTTAAAAAAATGACTGCCGTTTTTGCGCGAAATCCTGGCTTTGTGGAAATCAACAATATTATTTTTTAAAATTCCAAAACAACAAGTGCGTTTATGGGAAAATATTCGCCTGCTGAATCAACATTTTTTAAATACGCCCCCGTTTCATCGTGTGACGTGGAACGTGTTTTTTCTATAGAAATTTTTTTACAAACCAGCGTAAAAGTTTGACCTTGGAAAATTTAAAAATGCACTTAGTGCTTAATTGTAGTCGTGACATTGACCAAGGTATAATCTCACTTTAAGAATTTTTTTTTTTGGTTTAAAAATTACTATCTTGGTATGAATACACGACTGAATACTTTGGTTAATTTACTTATTGTTTTTTATTATAGATGAGAAATTGTTTTTGTTTGTTTTTCAATAAATAAAAAAAATTATAAATGCTGAATATAAAATCTATCGTGCTTATTTCAAGGGTTTATCATGCTATTTTAAGTACTGAAAACCGGTTTTTTCGTGCTGAAAAATGGTCGCCCTAGTAATGACATAAGTGAATCTATCTATTCTGGGAGTCTTCGAGAGAAAAAAGGGCGGACTCGACGGTTTTACCCTGATTCAGGCAAGAGGTATCGAACTACATTATTAGTTTTTTAAGTTACAATGACGGTTGCATACAAACTTTTTTCAAGACTTTTTTCACTTCGAGTAGTGTTTTAAGTAGTAAATAGATTTTCGACAAGCTCTAGTCGGGTTTTCGAATAAGCTAGACTTATTTAAAATAACTTTGTCGATGGCATCATATCCGAAAACTCAACTACAGTCTGCGAAAAACGATTTAATTCCTGTTTTCCAAAGAAACTTTATATACGGAAATGAACCAGGACCTTTATTTATCTGATACACTCTAATGCCCACTGACATTTACGATAACACAAGAGAACAAAATTGAACTTTTTGAATGTTGTTTGGAATTCTATAGCTGTTTTTTACTAATTTGAGGTCGCTGATTTTAAATCTAATCTCCATTTTTCTCCATCAGCTCGAATTTTTAAGTTACAGGTACTAATCGTATTTTCACCTATTTTCCAAAAAATTATAGTTCAAAAAATCATAATTTTTTTTTTCATAAGCCGGATTTTAAAATTTGGTTTTTTTTGTAAGATATCGTTGTTACCTTTGAAAAATTTCAAATTTTTTAATATCACAATTACTGAGTAAAGGATCTTTTATTAAAAAAAAAAAAAAAATACAAAAAAAATGGAAATTTTAATTTTCTTCACGCTGAAAGTTAATCGGTTGGGGGCAAATTGTTCTTTTTATTAGCTTTATTAAATATCATATTAAAGTAGTTTTCTAAAACATGTATGTACATTAGGGCGTTTCACCAAACACGTTTTTTGTGATTTTTGCAACTCTTGACGCGGAATATTAAGGCTTGTGATCTAAAAGAATTTCGGAAAAATTTTTTTTTAGTCTTAAAAGTGAAAAATTATTTTTCCTAGATTTCAAACCTCGATAACTTGAAAAGTTCTCAACATTTTTTCAAGATGTAAAATGCGTTGGAAAGGTCTTTAAATTACCTTTCATTCGGTACATAGATATATTTTTACTTGTTGGAAAAATATAAGAAAAAAATTAAAGTTTGAGATTTTTTTGTTTATTTACTAAATTTTATGAAAATTAAAAGAATTTCATAATGTTTCGTTCTTGGTTAAGTAAAAAAAAAACTTCTAAAACACATTGCTTTAATAAAAATATCAGAAATTCAATTCATCAATATATTTGTATTCCCATACAAAATCAATAGATATTTAATAAACAAAACCAACATATTTAATGAACAAATTAAAATTAAAAAGTAAATTTGTATCTAAAATTACAAGACATTAACCATTAAATGTGGAACAACTGTGGAAGTATTTTCAAATTGGTTTCTTAAGAGCTTTTTCAATGACATTTTTGTTAACATTAGGTATAATTTTTTAATTGTAATCAACTCTAATCAATAAGTTTTGAAAATCATTCTCATTCTTTGTCATTTTTTTGTTATATATTGTAGCCGACGCCACGCCTCTTTCTGATAAATCATTCACAACACATAGTTTTTCTAGTTTTTTCTTTGAAGAAACAAAATCATCATCATTTTCCCATGAAAGTGTATCTTTCGAAAAAAAGGATGTGGGCAATTTTAATTCATCAAAAACCCTTTTACTGTTTGAGGTTACAAAATTATGCATTATGAATTTTTTTACATTTTATAAAGGGCCTATTTCAAATATTTTAAATTTCAAATAGTGTGAATTTAAAAATAAAAACTAATTTTTTTTTGTCTATTTTTTATTTTTTTCAACATTTTTCACAAGTATGATATAAACTTATATATACCAAAATAAAGGTATCTAAATTATCTTTCTAACGCATTTAACATCTTGAAAAAATGTTGAAAACTTTTCAAGTTATCGAAGTTTGAAATCTAGGAAAAATAATTTTTTACCTTTAAGACTATCAAAGTGGTCCATAATATAATAATTTTTCACACCAATAATTTTTTTGTTGTGGGTTCGGATCCTTACGAAGAGAATTGTTTAGTTGTATGAACAAAAAGCACCAGAAAAAAATAATATAACATTTTTTTTCTCCATAACCTCATCTTTTTGATAAAATCTATTTCAGCGACCCCATACCCATCTTCAAAAAATCCAAAAAATTTTCCGAAATTCTTTTAGATCACAAGCCTTAATATTCCGCTTCAAGAGTTGCTACATTTTTTTTGTGAAACGCCCTAATGTACATAACCATCGATTGAAAATTGAATGAGTTATGCTAAGTTCGGTGATAACAGATTTTTCGAATTTTTTTGTTTCTACCCAAAAAAAATTTACATTTTGTATTTTTAAAAATCATGACAAATTTGCAAATTTATTTATAGTTTAATTTATAGTTTTGCCTCCTATTACAATATTAATTAACTGACCAAATTTAATCAATCGGCAGGTTTCAATTTGAAAGTTAAGGAAGAAATATTAATTTTCCAAAAATAGGTCATTTTGTATGGGAGGTACCAGAAGGGGTGATCCGATATAGTGCAAATTCATTGCTGATTCATATTTTGATAACCGTAAAAATTACGCATAGTTTGACTGAATTCAGTGTACTTACAAAAAAGATATGTATGTAAGACTATTGGGGTGAGTTCGGTCATTTGTATGGGAGGTACCAGAAGGGGTATGGCAACGGTTTCGGTTTTTTTAGGGTTTGTCTACTTTTGCAAGATAAATAAACTGACCAAATTTAAATATCCTCCGGTAGTCTGTTTGGCAGCTATCGAAGATATATTAATTATTCACAAATAGGTAATTTTGTATGAGAGGTACCAGAAGGGGTGGGGCTATTCCGCCCATTTACAATCTCATAAGTTCGTTTCTAAAAATATTAACACTGATAAATTTTCATAACGATCCGTTAAGGTTTGCTCGAGTTACACTTTCACAAACATATTAATAAATGTTATTTCTGTATGGAAATCGCGATTTTTGTGAATTTAGTTATCTTAGTGAATTGTTGACAAAATCAAAAGTTGTGCACAGATTTCAATGAAATATAGCTCATTTGATTCAAACTATATTAAACTAAATGTTTTAAGACCAACTCTGTGATTTTTGTTGCATTATTTTTTTTATGTATTTTTAAAAAACAAAAATTTTTTTTTTTTGTAAAATTTTTGGTTTTTTTTTTTTAAACTACAACGATATCTCTGAAACTGCTAGGCCAAATTAAAAACAACGTAGGCACGGATTAAAGATAATTTTGTTGACGAGTTTAAGATTTTTTTTTTTAATTGAATATGGTGAACCGTTTTCAAGTTATTTAAATATTTGTAGTGGAAGTGCCTTAGTTTTGGACATAACGGTATATCGCGAAAAGTCGAGCTGATACAAAAAAACCAAGTGCAGATTTGGATTCAGCGTCCCAAATTACCTTTAAAACAATATTCAGTTCTTAAACAACAAATACCATGTTCCCTTGTGTAATTAATAACTACAATGAGTCTAGTGTCTAACCACTAAACATATATTGGCTTTTCATATGAGAGTGGACTTGATCACATTTCAATTAAAACCATTTCGTTAATGTCGAAAACTGTATAAAATTTAACCTCACTCCTTATTGGTTTTTATTTTACGTTTGTTTAAAAAAAGGTGTTGTTATTAAACAATTATATTCAGGAAATTGATTTTTACCTCTTTCCTTTTATGACGTGTTAAAATAATAATAAATATATACACTCGTGTATGTGTGTGTATGGGCGCTTGCATATGCATAAAAACTTGTGTATACAAAATACTGCAACAATGTGAATATTAACCAAAGGATATTAAACATGTTACCAATATCAATACCAATAACAGATACATGAGCACACACACACACACATGTATGTATTCAGATCTCTTTTCCACTGTTATTGTGGCCGGAATTTCGTTTTCAGTATGTCCACAGTCTGAGGTCTAGGCCACTTTTTACTTTTGTTTAAATAAAAAAGAAATCATTGAAAAAATGCTGAAATATATATTCAATGTGAACATCTTTCTACGGATACCTGAACGAGTAAAAATGCACCGATACATCTATAGACTGCGGCTATGTATGTAACCATGGCATTCATTACAACTGACGGTGGTTATGTTTTCAATTGTGTTTTTTCATTTTAAATATCAACTGTTTTTTTTGTTATTTTTTAAATTTGTTTAATGTTGTTTTTTTTTTAATTTTTTGTTATTGAATTTTTGTGAATTTCTTTCACCCTCTGGCTTCATTAAATAAAATAGGAAAGTTATGCAAAGCTCGTGTCTGACTCTGTTTGACTTTAGTTTGGATCTGTGAGGTAGCAATGTTCGTGTCAAACTAAATGATGGCTCTGTGACACTCAACGCCGGCAGTGGTAGACAGGTTGCAATTCATTGATATTTGTCTGTTACGGCTGATGTGTTTGTAGGTTGGCATTGCATTGAATGTCACTGTCGCGTTTTTGGTTTCCTTTAGCCATTTAGTCGAGGTAGGTATAAACGGTAGATAATGCGAATGCATGTGAAAAAAATATGAAATGAATCTTCATTCTGTATGAATTGCATTTCTGCTAAGATAAATCTGTCGGTGATTGGAGTGCTTACAAATGATAACAAATTTTTTATTATAAGTTACAAGTTGGTAGATGGGGGATTTTCCATTTTGAGCTTTCTGATCGTAAATCACTTGGGAATAGCCAAAATCACTTTTCGGCGGTCCCCAAGCAGCTCAAACGTACGATAGATCAATTATGTTGTTGAGCAACATAATTGGCATGCTACCACCGATGCGTCTTGGAAGGAAGGATCAAAGGATCTCCTAGTGGATTTGGCAGCTCCAAGAAACTAGGATCGGGTGCGGTGGCCTAATAAACCACTCTCCTTAAACAAAACCAATTATTATGAAAATAGGAAGAAAAGAAAAAAGAAAAACCCCCTCAAATGTTGACGAGCCCCTCAAACGTTATAAGGGCCATGATTTACGGATATGCACCTGGAATGTCCTCAACTCTGTACAGAGGTGGTGCCTCTATCAAATTGGCAAATACAAGGCTGACATAACCACCATACAGGAAATGCTATAGACGGGACAGGGATGCACACGACGAAAGAGCTGTGACTTCTTTAACAGCTAACATGCAGAAAGGCACGATTTTGGATGTGGTTTCATAGTCAGCAAGAGATTTTGACGTCTGGTCTCGCAGTTTAACCCTGTAAGTGACCGAATAGCCTTTATCCGCATCAAGGTGAAATATTTTCTTTTCTCAAGCGTTATGGATCTGCATGTGATGCGCGGTGCAAATATTGACTCGGATCACCACCTAGTTGCAGGCAAGGTACGCACACGATTAAGTAGTGCTAAAAACATTCTTAATCAAATGCAAAGGAAGCTAGATATTACAAAGCTGCATACGAAGAAACACCCACAATTCCGCTGCTGATGACAAAGATTGGCAAAGATAGCGAATTCTATGATCACTGCTACTTGGTTATGAAACACCACTTTAATTCTAAGAAGTGTCGCGCATTGCCTGAGGAAAAGGATTCTGAGAACAAGGAAGCAGTCTGCCAGCGTTTAGTGAGGATTACATATAAGGAAAAGAAGAGAGAGACGAAATGCCTTTTCAAGTAGCAAAATTTTCAACAAAAAAATACAATATATCGAGAATTTCAGGGATAGATGAGACACCCGAAGCCCCATCTGTAAGGAAAGAGATGAAAATCTGGTCACGGACAAGCAGAAATTGAGATAACATTTTCGTACTATGCTAGTTTCTGAAGGCAGCATAAGCCTTACTTATTGTGTTAAGTGTCGCGTATTACCTTAGAAATAGGATGCCGAATACAAGGCACCTGCCTGCCAGTGGTACCGCGGAAAGTTATACCAAAAAGTTAAAAGCATAGGTTTTGGAACAGGGAACCACCACCTGTAAGTACAAAGATGGAAATCTGGTCATGGCCACGTAGAGTGTGCTGCAAATATGGAGGGAACACCATCGCCCTCTGCTCGTTTCCGAAGGCAGCATATGTAATGAAATCACGACAATTATTGACGATAGAGTGAATTGTTTATCACTGCGCCAACCGATATCAGCACCGCAATTGCACGTCTTAAGTAAAGCTTAGGGAGCCGACGATCTGTCGGCGGCGATGAGCTGGCAACGTGCATACATCAGCTCATAAACACGATTTGGTTTAAGGCATGCATGCCCGGAGATTCAAATCTGACTGTTCTACGTCCTGTTCTTGAGAAAGGCGATCCAAGTGTGTGTACCAACTATCGCGGGATCAGCCTTTAACCCATCGCATACAAGGTATTGTCTAAAGTGTTATGTGAAAGACTAAAACCCATCCTAGCGAACCTCATTGGACCTTATCAGTGTGCTAATAAATAAATAAACATGACTGCGACCATGTTCAATAAAAGTCACATGCTGCTAGCGTATGCCGATGGTAAAGGACTTTAGGATGTTGCTGCGGCCTTTCCAAGCATAGAGAAGCAGTCGCAAGAAGTGGGCCTGGTGACAAACGAGGACAAAACTGAGTTATATGTTTCAACGTAAAAAAAGTCTTCACGTTGACAGCTTTAACATTGCGTTGGCAGATGATTTTGTTTGTCTTTGCGCTAAGCAAGTGATTCTGCTGGTTGACCACTAAAACTTTGAAGTAGTAGATGATTTTGTCTACCTTGGCTCCGCTGAAACAAAAATACAATGTCAGTCTGAAAATCAAGAGACGAGTATTGATCTCAAACCGCTGCTACTATGAGCTAAGCATGCGATTTTCCTCTGTCGACAAACAAAGATCCAACTCTACCAGACACTGATCCTACTTTTCTTGCTCAACAGCTTAGAATCCTTGGCAATGCTAAAAGTAGAACAATCTATTCTGGAAGTCTTTGAAAGTAAAATACTTTGCATAGTATTTGGACTCATCACCATTAACGGCGAGTACTGTTGTCAAATTAACCATGTATAAGCTGCATAACTACATCGACGTAGTGAAGCGTGTTCAAATAGACAATCTGCTCTGGTTTGCTCTTCGGCAATAAACTCGATGGGTGGTGCATGTGCAGCCGGCCTTATTTCGTTGGATAGACCATATAAAAGAACTGTTATCCAAACTTTAGGTGACGGACTGTCTAAGGAGCTCAGAAAACCGAAGCGGTTGGAATTCTTTTCTACTCGCGGCTAGTGATGGTGGACACTTGTTTAGACGCAACCAAATATTTTGAAACTTTACACGAGTTAATATTACGAAACAACTTACGGTATTGGAAAAGCCCTACATGGCCACCCCCCTTCTGGTACCTCCCATACAAATATATCATTCCGCAAACTTTAGAAATCTAGTAATAATAGAAATACACCCAACGCGATCATGTCCAAATTCCAAATTCTTCAGTAAAGCTATATCAGGATGAAGTTTTGGAGAAAAAACTGGTAGTCTAGCCACGCCCCATCTGGTACTACCCACTTTGACTCTATTAATATTAATAATAAACTCTAATTCTGTATTTAGTAAAGCTAAAGCAGGATAAAGCTTTGGACAACACATCTGGTACCTCCCATACAAATGTACCACTCCGCCCACTTTAGAAATCGAGTAAAATTTTATGTTTTACTGACGGTGAGGGTATATGTTAGTCGGGTTGCCCGACTGAAACTTTCTGACTTGTAAATTCAACGCTCGACATTTAAAAAAAATTAATTTAAATAATTTACAGATATAGTTTTGATATTTCAAACTTTTCTTAAATTATCACACTAGCAACATGTGAATATGTGAACACCCTTCAGTGTTGATACAACCATTATTACGGCTTTATTATTTTAAATGTCTTTGTGCACTACTACTAGTATTTTGTTCTTGTAGCTTTTTGTTAAAGGGTAAACTTTTTTCAATGCTCTTTTGTGTCCTACCATATTCGAAATTCGGTAAAAAGTGCAAATGAAAGTTATTTGTTTGAGTTTTTTTTTTGTTTTGTTCCCTTTGTCCTCACATCGTCTGCCGCCGACGTCGCGTAATACGAGCAGCGAACAAAAACAAATGATTGTGTAAATGATTTAATTGTTTCGTATAAATGTTATAAATTTAAAAGTTTTTGCTCATTGCATATTACGTTCATTCCGTTTATTCTATTTCATTTGTTAATAATTGCATGTTCGTTTTTGTGAGACCGAACAAAACTAGAAATAATGGTTTTCGTTGTGTGTGTTGTGTGTTGCCCGAACAAAAGAGTTCCGATTTTCATTGAGATAGATCTGAACTTACCGGATATACCATCATATGTCCACCATTCCTCCCAACTGGCTTTGATTCCTGTAAAACAGACAAAACAAAGATATAGAGAGTGTATAAGAGAGAGAGTGAGAGAGGATGTGTTAGCAAAAAGGATATAAATTATTGTGATTTTTTGTCTGTGTGTTCGTGTTTTTTTCAGAGGAGTTTTCTTTGTTTGTTGGATAAATAAATGTTTTCGTATTTTTGTGAAATCAATATTTTGACTCCATTAAGTCTCTTTTGTACAAGCGACGACAATTGTCTGACTCAATGACGCCAGTGTGAGTAGACCCAACTGGATGATGAATGCCATGCACTTTTTGGGGGGGTTTCTTTTCAATGGCGCTTATAGATAGTAAGGATTGTATGAGGATGATGAATTTCGTCATTCTGGTGCTGCAAACATTTGGTTTAATTTCCGCAATAATTTACAAGGAAATGACGGTTCGTAAATTCAATTGTAGCATAATACATATCGTCAAATGGGGTGTGTTTTTGTTGCATGACCGTTTTCCAAAAATTTTTGATATAGAATTCCATATGAATGATACAAAACTGCTGCAAAACATAACACAGTACAACACATGATTTTGGGACTCAATTCTGAGAATTGCACATGAAAATAGCCCCACAAATAAGAACTTCTGCATCATTCGTTTTGTCAAGTTGGCTGCATTAATAATTTCATTGAATTATACCCTCACCCTACGGGTAGAAAGGTATACATCATTTGATACGATTCCAAAGTGTAACAAATAGACGGAGTCACTTTATATCCTAGGTTTCTTCGAACCAAATTTGATTCATGACTTTTTAAGTCGTTTTAGCCATGTCCGCCTGTCTGCCCGTCCGTCTGCCTGTCTGGCTGGTAACTTGCGACACACGCAACCAAATGTTTTGAAATTTAGCACGAGTCAATATTTCCCCAAAACCACTTACGGTATTGCAAATGGGCTACATGGCCCCGCCCCTTCGGGTACCTCCCATACAAATACATCATTCCGCCCATTTTAGAAATCGAGTTATAACATCAATACACTTAACGGGATTGTACCCATATTCTGTATTTAGTAAAGCTATAACCGGAGAAAGTTTTGGAAAAAATTTTAGAAGTCTAGCCACGCCCCTTCTGGTACCTCCTAACAAATGTACCTTTCCGCCCACTTCAGAGATGGAGTAATAATATCAATAAATCCAACACGATCGTACCCAAATTCTGTAATTAGTATAGCTATAATAGGATAAAGTTTTGGAGAAAAAACTATGTCTAGCCATGCCCCTTCTGGTACTCTCTATACAAATGTACCACTGCGGCTACTTTATAAATCGATTGATAATATCAATATACTAGAAAATTTAATGTTTTATTGAGGGTAAGGGTATATGTAAGTCGACTGAAACTTTCTTACTGATTTTAATTTATAAAGAGCGGCCAATGAGAATTTAGCACCATGGTGCCATTTAGCGGATTACTACGTTTATTCTGCGTACGAGAGTACTCTCGGAACCAAGATTTTTCGACTTTAGCGCTTCATACATATGGAATTTTTCTATGACATGACTAACAGAGCATACATACATACATTTTACTTTGAAATATTCCTACTTTGTATCTGCAATATTAATATGCAATCAAATGGAAACCAACAAAAACGTACAACCACTTACGAAAAATCAATACATAACTGATTTTGTACTTAACCATTTCCGGGTAATTATATGGACCTTCGTCTTTTGTCATAGTAAGGAAACTATTACTACATAGTTATAACGAGATGAAACCAGAGGGTGGAAAGTGTTTGCACACCCACACGTCTGCAGTGGGAAGGGAAGTCAAGTCATTTATGGAAGACAGATGTTTATCAGCAGTTAAAGATGAATGCCAGAGACAAAATGCTCTATTGTTTAAGTTTCCGGTTTACCCGAATTGGCGAACATACAGATTCGTCATCTTAAATGCACACACACACACATACCTAAATCAATACACTTATATATAGGTCGACACACACACATATATCCAAATCAATATACACATATAGAGGTCGACAAACATGTATTCCTATAAACACACACTCACACATGGATAGACATAAATTGTGTATAGATTTTTAATTAAAATCGATGACATAATACCACTCTAATGATGACAATAAATTTCTGTAAGGCGTTGAAAAGGAAACCTATTAATTTCCCAAATCATATCTATAGATATATCTATGAATGTATGTATGTATGTGCGTATGTGGGTGTAGCTCTTGGTCTGGTACAGTCTATATGTCAATCACATAGATATAATAATAATATGAACTTAAATACGTACTTATATATAAACAACGCTCGTATTTATTTAGGTATTTGTGTAAGTTTGTATATGTTTATATGTGTTTATATGGTGAAATTCGTGTGGCTGTAGTGGCAAGTGCATATACATACATTATCATACGCATAATTCTACAGGCAGTGCTACGATATCATTTTAAATGCAAAATAAATTTTTTAACAGTAAACGATTAAATTCAGAGCTATTGAAATGCTTTGTTTTCGTTAAATAACATACAAACAGAAGTTTATATTTCAAACTCTTAACGATTTTACTATGCAGAAGATACATTACGGCTTTTAAAACAATGGGTGCCCTATAGTTAATGGAATCAGTAAGAAAGTTTCAGTCTGACTACCTGACTTACATATACCCTCACCCTCAGTAAAGCATTACATTTTCCAGAATATTGATATAATTACTCGATTTCTAAAATGGGCTGAGCGGTACATTTGTATGGGAGCTGCCAGAAGAAGCGTGGCAAGATTTCCAGTGTTTTTTTCTCCAAAACTTTATCCTGATGTAGCTTTACTCATTACAGAATTTAGGCACGATCGCGTTGGGTGTATTGATACTATTACTCCATTTCTAAAGTGGGAGGAATAGTACATTTGTATGGGAGGTACCAGAAGGGGAGTGGCTAGACTTCCAATTTATTTTCTTTACAATATACAGAATTTGATCACGATAGCGTTGGGTGTATTGATATTATTACTCGATTACTAAAGTGGACGGAGTGGTATATTTGTATAGGATGTACCAGAAGGGGGCTTGGCCAGACTACCAGTTTTCCAAAGCTTTATTCTGTTATTGCCTTACTAAATACAGTATTTGGACACGATCGCATTGGGTGAATTGATATTATTACTCCATATCTAAATTGGGCGGAATGGTACATTTTTATGGGACGTCCCAGAAGGGGCGTGGATAGACTTCCAGTTTATTCTTCAAAACTTTATCGTGTTATATCTTAACAACATACGGATTTTGGGCACTATCGCGTTGGGTGTGTTGATATTATTTCTCGATTTATAAAGTGGGCGGAATGACACATTTGTATGGGAGGTACCGAAAGGGGCGTGGCTAGTTTTTCAGTTTTTTTCTCTAAACTTTATCCTAATTTAGCTTTACTAAAAACATCATTTGGGCACGCTCGCGTTGGGTGTATTGATATTATTACTTCATCTCTAAAGTGGACGGAAACTTAAATTTGCATGTAGCCCATTTGCAAGACTGTAAGTAGTTGTGGGGAAATATTATCTCGTGTGAATTTTCAAAATATTTTGTTTTGCGTCTTTCAAAAGTTATCGTGCGTGCCTGCCGGACTGTCAGAAAGACAGACGCACATGGCTCAAACGACTTGATAAGTCCAGAATCGAATTTGTTTCAAAGAAACCTAGGGTCTAAAAAAAACTCTTTCTATGTGTTACACTTTTGGGTAGTATCAAATGATATATACCCTCCTACCCGTAGGGTTTGGGTATAAATAGATAACGCAAAGCTGCATACCACTGAAGTAGCCAATGCCTAATCCAACAAATTTCTGAATTTCTTCAAATAAACCCCCCTAATTCTGACGTTTCCAAAACACAGTGGCTGGATATTGCGACTTATATGACCACTGCCTAACTAAGTTATGAACAACCACGGTCGGAAAAGCCGTAGTACGATGTGGTATGCCACGTTATATCTGAGGAAATGGATGCTGCGTTCAACGCAAAACTACTGCTCTTCTGGCAGAAAAAGGGCAACAAAACAAATGTATGGAACAAGGATTCCCACCTATAAGGACAAAGATGAAACTAAGGTGTGCTGCAAATATGGAGGGATCGCTTTGTACCTCTGCTTTTTCTCGAAGGCAGCATACGTGTTGAAATCATGTCAAGTAGACTGGCCACCACAGAGCGAGATCAACAAGGTAATTGCACGGCTAAAAAACAATAAAGCTGCAGGAGCCGATGAACTGCCGCCAGATCATTTTAAGGCCGATAACCATGTACTGACAAAGTACATGCACCAGCTCATAGACACGATTTGGCTAAAGGAAAGCATGCCTGATGATTGGAAACTGCGTGTTCTATGTCCTGGGATTAAAAAAGTTCTATGTCCTGAGATAATAAAAGGTCCTGTCTAGTGTTTTATTTGAAATACTAAAGACGAGTTTGGCATTAAACCTCGTAAATCCACGATGCATCGCGATGCTACCAAATATCCTGCAGAAGACCCAAGAACAGATCGACACCTAAAATCTGTTAATCTATTGCCAAGCTGCATTCAACAAGCCGATACGACAGAAATTAGTGGGTGATATGGCTGAGTTTCGTATCCCCGTAAAGCAGATACGGCTATGCGGAATGACTCTGACATCACCTAGTTTTCAGTGAAAAGAGGAAAAATCTAACAGAGCTATGTTCTACTAAGCGAGGCTTTAGGCAAGGCGATAGTCTGCAACATTACAATGGAATTCATCATGTGGAAGGCTGTAGTAAACATGACTAGTACCTTCTATAATAAAAGTCACATACTACTCGCGTATGCCGATGACATAGATATCTTTGGCCGTGGACGGCGGGATTTTACTGCGGATTTTTCGAGCGTTGAGAAGCAGTCGGTAGAAGTGAGGACAAATCCATGTTACTTGTTTCAACAAACGGAGAGTCTACTCGTTTGGAAAGCTGCATAAACGTTGGCAACTATAACTTTGAAGTGGTAGACGGTTTTGTCAACCTTGGCTTCGCCATAAACAAAAATAATAATGTCAGCCCGGAAATCAAGGGACAGGAATTGATCGCAAGCCGTTGCTATTTTGCGCTAAGCAGCCGGCAAACACCTCTCTCAACGAACAAAGATCCATCAGTACCAGACACTGATCCTACATGTCTTGCTCTACAGCGCAGAATCCAAGGTAATGACACAAGCGGATGAATCTATTCTGAAAGTCTTTGAGAGAAAAATATTTCGCAAAATATTTGTAAACATCATCGTTAAGGGCGAGTACCGTTGTCAAATGAACCATGTATAAGCTGCATAACTACATCGACGTAGTGAACCGAATGATGAAAAAAAAAATAATTTTTTAACTATAAAGATCAACAATATAAAACAAGGGCAAAGCAAACACGGGAGGCACACTGAGTAGGCACTTATGTGTCAAATACAATTTTTTGCAATCTTATCCGATGATAAACAAGACCTTTTGTAGACAATGTCGACGTGTGGTCTTCGTCGGTGTCATTTTCGTGCTGATGTGTTTTGGCTTCTCGATGGTTGCTTGAAGCGTTTAACACTCAAAGTTGTGATAATGTGTTGAGATGGCACAGCAAAGGGTTCTAATGAGATAGTTTGACAACTATCGAAATAGCTATCGGCCCTGCCAGCTGTCAATATAATCTATTTCACACAAATCATGTAAAACAAAATTCTATTAGCAATACTAGAATCGAATCGAACGATGAAAACAAATTCATGAATTTTTTAAATATTAATTAATTGATATATATATTTTCCAAAACTTGTCGCTTTTATTTCATATTGGAAGAATTTATTTTGCAACACTGTGCCATAATCGTCGAGACAAATGCCAATAAATTCTAACTATTTACAAAAATATTTCAAATTGTTTAATGCTATATATCTGTATATAACTATTTGTATGTAATGCCTTAAATAGAGACATTCTCAATTTTATATTTGTATACTCTGCTGCTCTTGTTGATTGTTGTTTGTAGTAAGAGGGCTTATTTATGTTGAGTTGTGCGTTTGTATCATAGGTGTTATGGGTTTGTTCAAATGTGGGTGTGTTTTCATCAAAAGGTGTGTGTTTACGTACATATATGCACACACGTGTGCGTGTCTGTCTATGCGTGTGTGATCTCTAAATTGTATAGTATTTTGTTTTATAAACTAAGTTGTTATCCCTGCGTGCATTTATATTTTGTATGTCGTTTGTATACACATGCATACATATGTATATAAATTTTTAAATTTTTATTAGCTATTGTTGTCTTTAAGTCTTTTGTTTTCACATTTAAATTGTAATTATGCTTTAGTTGTTTTGTTAGATAGGTTGTTGAATGCCAGTACAATTGTTGTTTTATGTATTTGGTATAATATAATAAAAACTATTTTAATTTTAATTTTATTACATGTAACATGTATGCTTAAGATCCTTTGTATAGCCGAATACACTCAATGTAAGTAAAATTGTATTTGGTGTTATTGTTTGCTAGGTAATATTTGTTTTCAATGTACTTGTGTACACAAAGAGGTACATACTAGAAAATAAACATACAAAAATAACAAATAAATCATCCCCAAATGTTTGAATTTTTATAACACATTATTTTTTTCAAATATTAAAATATTGTTTAAAATGCAATCTTTTCGAATAGTGGCTTATAATTATGAAACACCTGAAATAAGTTATTGTTAATTTTTTTTTTTAAATTAACCTTTGAAATTTTTATTTATTTTTAACATTTTCTTTCTTTAAACGCACTGTATAATTGATACGGGACAAATTGGGTTTCTCGCAATATCGTCTACCGAATATACAAATTAAAAATCGCCAAAAAAAAGTGGGAAATAAAAATAGAAAATGGCCCCTAAAATCCAGAAATTAAATAATGCCCAAAAAATAAAATATAATAAAATATTTTACACTGCAGACTGTGGCGGCACTGTTGTTCGAAGAGAGTGGAGAGTGTGCGTGGCTTATATTGGCTGACGGGAGATTTGTATTCGTCTGCCTTTCAGTTGCCATCATGCATTGGGCACGTGTGGAGAGGTCATTTTGTGTTGAAGGGTATTTTTCAAATGCGCACTCGAGGAACATTTTCACCTCAGTGGGTGTATAAACAAATAAAATATGAGTAGACAGCACTGGCCCTTACTTTTTCCAGGATAACCGTCTTGCGATAATGTGATCTTCAAACGGTACTTGACTATGATACCGGATTTTGTTTAACCGGCTCTTGAGGAAATGCAATTAATGAATACACGGTTCCAACAGGATGGTTTCACTGCACACACAGAGAGGGTTACCATGAATTGTTTGAGCAAATGTTTCCTGGATGGCTTATCTTTTTGGGGGTGAAGTAAACTGGCCGGCACGTTCACCGGACTATGCCCCATGCGATTTTTTTTGGGCTTACCTGAAGTGGAAGGTATATAACAACCGTCCAAATACCTTGAAAACCCTATTTAACAATATTGGAAATTGGCAGAATACCAGTCGACATGCTTGTTAGAGTTCATGAAAACTTCCCCAGCAAGCAATATGTGCGTTTTCTGACACTTTTCGGACACTTTTTTATGAGCATTCACCGTCATAATGTGCCCAAAAAAGAGTCCGGAATGAGCGTTTTTTTCTATGAAAACGGTCGCGCTTAATGTGGAAGATTTCTGAGTCTAATCTGACTCTTTTCTGACACAGATATGTGCTTTGACCCTCCCAATGAAGGCATAAACACCTCAGAAAAGACACATAAAAGTTACTTTTCCAGGCACTTGAATAGCCTCCTGAAAGGTTCTTTTCAGACGCATTTTGGAGTGCAGATAAATTAAAAAAAAGTTTTCTTTATAAGAAACAAAACGAAATTAATGTATTTTTTATATTATATTTGACTTAGAAATAAACAAAATGATGTAGCGAGGAATTTCCAAATAAAGCGACAAGTGTTTATTTTAGAAACTAAATGTACTTTATTTAAAATATTCGCTGGTTTTCATATGATTCCGAACTTATACTGTAGTTAAAGAACTGTAGCTGTAGTTAAAGAAAGAGATACAAAACAAAACGCATTAGCATCACATTGCTGCAAAAGTTAAGGTAGTGATCCACAATCGCGAAAAACACTTGCCCTAGCCTTTGTTATTACAATCAATATATAAGCTAAACAACAATCAAACAAACAGCGGCAGCTATCGCGCCACGAAGTTTGTTTGCTTATACCAACCTGTAGTTAAAGAATGAGCTCTCTGGTCGTGTGCATCTCGTTTTATACAGTCCAAAAAGGAACCGTTGACCAATCAGAACAACTCTTCTAAAATTACATAAACTTTAACCAATAACAACAAAGCTTCTAAACAAACTGTGTTACGATCACAACAAGAGAGCTTTACAAATGAGGGTTGGTATAGAGTTGTGAATTAACGATTACTGCACAGTAACAATGGTTACTAAAACTTTCAAACATAGAAGTTAACAATTATGTACTCAACAAAAATAAAGAAAAGTGAAGTAAAAGTTATTCATGAAATTAAGGGAAATTATTATATACATGTAAAACAACAAAAGGAAAATAATACTTAGATAGGAATTCAATATATAATAATATATAATCCGCTTCAATGAAAAATAAGTAGAAAGTTCATTAAGAAATAAGTCTGCATTTCAAATTTATATTCTTAAATTTAATCTTATATATGAATATTTACATTCTTAAATGTTATTGTTTTACTGTTTTTTTTTTGTTATTGTTTTTCTGTTTTTCGAAGAGTTTTTGTTGGTCCCCTTCCACGAATAGCCGTTATTTTCGATTACCTGCCTACTTCCACTCCGAAAATTCTCAGACAGAAGTGCTTTTTATGAGCCCTTGGTTAGAAAACACTGAATGTGCTCCGAAAACCCTCAAATTTATGTGTTTACTCCAAAAACGCTCTTAAACTCGGCTCTTTTCGGACACATAATTTCGAGCCCTCTGAACTTGGCTTGCTGGGTTCAGAAAACGTATGCAGCAGTGTGTGGATAGCGAAGGTCGACATTTGCCATATACACTAGTTAAAACCATGTAATTTAAAAACTCCCTCACTGTTCAATATAATTAAGATAAAAAATGAACTCTTTTAAGATTCATACTTTTTTATTTCATTCCCAAATAAGCAAATTTCAACGCTCCAACCTGTATACAAAACTTTGTTTGACTCTCTTTTATGAGATATCGCCTAATCGCTCTTAGGGAACACATAGAAGGAGTCACCTTAGACCCTAGGTTTCTTTGAACCAAATTCTATTCATGACTTTTAAAGTCGTTTGAGCCATGTCCGTCTGTCTGTTCGTCTGGCTGTCCGGCTGGTACGCACGATTACTTTTGAAAGACGCAACCAAATGTTTTGAAATTTTGCACGAGTAAATATTTCCCCAAAACTACTTACGGTATTGTAAATGCGCTACATGGCCCCGCCCTTGCTCGTACCTCCCACACAAATAAATCATTCCACCGACTTTAGAAATCGAGCGATAATATCAATACACCCAACGGGATCGAACCCAAATTCTGTACTTAGTAAAGCTATAACAGGATAAAGCTTTGGAAAAAAATTTTAAGTCTAGCCACGACCCTTCTGGTACCTCCCATACAAATGTACCTTTCCGCCCACTTTAGAGATGGAGTAATAATACCAATAAAACCAACGCGATCGTACCCAAATCCTTTATTTAGTAAAGCTATAGCAGGATACAGTTTTTGAGAAATAAACTGGAAGTCTAGCCACGCCCCATCTGGTACATCCCATACACATCTGGTACCGATTCGATTAATATTATTAGTAGACCTAAAGCGATCCTGCCCAAATTCTGTATTTAGTAAAGTTCAAGCAGGTTGAAGTTTTTGAGAAAAAATCTGAAAGTCTAGACACGCCCCTTCTGACAACAGCAGACAACAGACAAACCCCCCCAAAAAAAAAAGCCTTTGCCGTACTAGTTCTAGTACCTTCTATACAAATGACCGAAATGACCGAATTGCCCCATATAGTCTTACTTACATATCCTTTTAGTAAGTACATGGAATTAAGTCATATCCTGCGCAAGATGTTTGTTTGAAAAAAATGACTTAGGAACGAATATGGACTATAGTGGCCGATCCCTTATGGTACCACACATTCAAAATGATGCATTTTTGGAAAATTTATAGTTCTCCCATATCATTCAAACGACAGACGAAGTCCATTTAAATTTTGCCAGTTTAATAATTTTGTAAGAACAGACAAACCCTCAGAAAACCAAAACCTTTGTCGCTTCCGTTCTGATACCTCCCATACAAATGACCGTATTTGCCCCACACAGTCTTACTTACATGTCCTTTCAGTAAGTACATGGAATTAAGTCATATCCTGCGCCAGATTTTTGGGAAAATTTGACTTACGAATAAGTATGGACTATATGGACCCATCTGGCACCTCCCATAGTAACTACCAAATGGACAGCTGGAGGACAATTAAATTTTAGTCAATTTAGAACAGACAAACCCTCAAAAAACCAAAAATTTTTTACACCCCTTCTGATAGCTTCCATACAAACGACCGAATTGACCCTCATAGTTTTACATACATATCTTTTTTAAATCTTTATTCAAATTTTGCATAAGTTGTACGCTTACGAAAATGCAACTCAGGAATGAATATGGAATATATCGGCCGATTCCTCCCATACAAAATGACCTATTTTTGGAAAATTAATATTTCTCCCAAAACTACCAAATGAACAACTGGGTAGAAGACAGTGGGTTAAATTTAAACTTTTAAATTTGTATATATTGCACAATCTTATGGGATCTAGAATACGACTTAACGGGTTATCAGGTTAACAAATTTATAGTTCCATTCAACAGTAACACAGATATTCTGTTTAGCAAAAATCTACAAATTATTTTTTTCATTCCATAACTGTATTGAAATTTGTTTACATCATGTAGCATCAAATACTGACAACATTTATTACAATAAAAAGGTCACTGCTCTTTGTCCTATTAAGTGTCTTTGTAGATAAATAATTCACATGTTGGCAATATGCTTCTTACGACTGGCCCCTCCTACAAATTGTACAAAATCTTTTAAATAGACGCACACACATATTAAATGTCTCTTTGTGTCAAACAGCAACGCAACCACTACATTCATATTTTCCTTATACAACTTAATATAAACAACATATCGTATAGACTTAAAAACAATCACCAGCCAAAATTAGTGACATCATTCCACTATAAAGCTGACGCTGACCATTTTGTACAATATACGTAACCTTATACTAACTTCTTTCATCAGCAACCCCTTATCTTGTATTTACCCTCTTGGACAAATGTTTTACTGGCAAAATTTGCAAATCTACAAATATGATAATGAAAACAGATGAGATATGTCACCCCCGTTGACAAATTTCAAACAGCATAATTTTTTATGCACTTAACATTATGAATACTATGTTGCCAAGGGTAGTCACCACCGGTCACCACCCCTCTTTTAAATGCTTGCTTGATATATGTATGAGTATACTTTTCTATTAAGAAGACAATAAATTTTTACTTCTTATTTGTTTCGCCACAAAATGCATTCGCTTTTGAGTAACGTTTTACTCACTCCTCTACCCACTAAACTCTTGGCCGGCAACGGAGGGCAAAACATGGCAACAGTAGCATCAGGAGCGCTAGTTTTATGATTATGTCTGTTGTCAGTCAGCTAGTCGCCAACTTAATAGCATATCGAATCATTGTGGTGACTTTAAGCAGACAAACAGTCATCTTGGTGGATAAAAAAAAAGATCACAAACATAGGAGGAATGGCAAAAGGGGAACGGTGACAATTAGACCGGTAGAGAAGAAAATTATGTTTTTCTAAGTATATTTTGCAGATATTATCAATGGAGAGTAATAATATTCATTTAAAAATGTTTTCAACAAATGTTATATAGTTAGATATGTTGTGAAACTAATGAATGGAACAGATTTCTTAGTTTTTTTTTTCGATTTTACTTAATATTAAATAAATTAATTGAAATAAATTCGTAAATTAAACATATTCTTGAACCCAGATCCTACAAAGCACCAGTTGCTTAGAGAAAAAGTGAAAAGAATTAACGGAGACGTGTTACACCCTAAGGATCTTAGGGCCAAAGTCCTTTCAGGACTTTTTATGACGATTGAGTTATGTCCGTCTGTCTGGCTGGCTGAATCTCTGGTGGGCTGGATAACTCGAGTAAATCCTAAAATTTTAAAAAATTTAACAGTGTTAATATTTTTCAAAAAAAAAGTTGCGGGATTGTAAATGGGGAAAAAACCCCACCCCTTCTAGTACCTTCCATACAAAATTACCTATTTTTAAATAATTAATATTTCTTCCATAACTTCCAAATGGACAACTGGACGATATTTTTATTGTTTAGTTTAATTATGTAGTAATAATAGAAAAAACCGTAGAAAAACCAAAACCTTACCCCTTCTAACCCTCATAGTTTTACAAATACATTTGATTTTCGAACGTGCACTCCAGTCATATTTTGCGTAAAATGAACGCTCATCAAAATTTTACTCTGGAATATATAATTACTATGTTAGCTGACCCCTTCTAGTACCTGCTTTACAAAATGACCTATTTTTGAAAAATTTTTATTTTTGTAACAATCAATATTTTTTAACTACTAAAAATTCCCACAATTATTGTGGCGGCCTCGTTGCCAGCTATTATGCCAGCACCCGACAATAGTCTGTTAAGTTTTTTTGTGTTCGTTGAACTTCTGTTTTCATGCTGCTGTTTTCCCAAATGGTGCCAGTAAGGATAATAACACAACAACGTCATAGATAACTGTACGCGTTCACAGTATCTGTGTTCTCTGCTTTGTTATTTTGTTATGTTTCCGTTTCTTTTTTTCCGTCTAAATAAAAGTTTTAGTCATGTACTTGAGCGAGAGAGTAAATTTCGCAGTTATTATTGTAGCTGCCCCCATAAAAACGCATTTATTTTTAAGTCACTTCTTGTTTTCCAAGCTATAGCTCTTCGAATCGAGTAGGATAAATCTGAGCTGTTGCCGTTCTATTAATTTTTACTCCGTCCGTTGGTAAACCGAGTTAAGTTTCTGACAAAGATTGTTAGCGAAGAACTTTTCTGCTAAAATGTTTGTCTAACTGTCTGTGTGGCGCCTGACCTTGTGGCACCGCAGACACCATCAATGCCGCCAAGTCTATAAGGAATGATGCGTCAACAAACAATTTTTGCCATTTAGATTTTATGTTTGGCAACTAAGGGTTGGAAATTATGTTTTGGCTTATGATTTTTGGCAAGTATTTGTACATTTGTGAGAGATAGAAAAAACATATTTGAAGCGATTTGTTACGATAAATTAAATCTCTAACATGATGTGTTGCCGAAGATGTTCATAGAGAGAAATTTTTTGTAAACACATTTGGACTACTTGGAAAAATAAAAGTAATTCGAAATGTTATGATATGAAGGAAATTGATGTTTATCAAATGCCAATATGTATTGTTGGAATGTTGGCGCCAATTTTAAGTGAATACCAAAAGATGACGAACCGGTTAATACTCGGAATAAGCTCAATATTCAAGGATCTATTTATTTTGTTTTATTTTATTTTTGGCAACCTTTTATGTATATTTGACTATCGCGTGGGAATCAGAATACATTATATTATATTAACACTATCCGAAAACTCACGAAAATCTAAGCGAACCTATATATGAAACACTTGTGTGTTTCAAAATACACAATCTGTGATACGTTTAGAAAAATACTTACGATTATCTAAGCGAGTTCAACTTGCACTCCCGCCGATGAAAGAAAACTGTGGATGAGGGTGGGTGCTAAACAAATGGGGTGCAGCAAGAGTTTCTAATTTTAGTCGGTTTGTCTTATCCCTCTACCTCTAACCACCTGAACTTACTTTAAAATCCTAAGCAATGCATTTCGTCATTTCGATTTTTGTATGAAATTTCCGCAAATAAGGTCAATCGCCACCAAATTGTTTACCGCGAACTAGTGAAATGGGTCCCCTAAAAAGGGTACTTACATATGTACCCATGCTAGAGGTAGTCATTTGAGTAACCAGAAAAACTTAACTTCCCTTTACACCCCATGAATGAGTTGTAAAGAAGAATTTTCTATTTTTAGATTCGTCAACTTGTTTACTTTCACTAGACATTCCGATTGACTCGACACTATTCTCGGTAGTTGCTTTTGACAGCATCGAGTGAGCGATGGGAAATCGAATCATGGACCTCGAATATGAAAGTCACGTCTTCTAACCATCATGCCACGTCCGGCCGTACCCAGAAGTAATAAATTAAATTAAATTTAACGTTTCGTTTTCACTTTCTGTCCCTTTCGTCCGCAAACATTTTCTTACTTGGTGGTTCGGCGCTCGTTTGCCAAAGGGTCATTTAAGTAACTACCCATGTAGGGAGTAGTGCGGCAGGTAGTTCAAGCAAGGCCAATCGACAGGGCTATTACAAGATAATTAAACTGACTGGAAGAAATATAAATTTTCCATAAATGTGTCATTTTATTGTGTGGGAGGTACGAGAAGAAGTCGGCCGTTACAGTCCAAATTCATTTGTGAGTCAAACGTACATCTTACGCAACCTATTCAGTGTACCTACAAAAACAAAAAAATGTATGTAAAACAATTCGGTCATTTGTATGGGAGGTACCCGAAGTGGTGTCGCAAATGTTTTGCTTTTCAAAGGCTTAACCTATTATTACAAGGTTATTAAAGTGGTCTAGTTAAGATATCCTTCCGTCTAAAAGTTGTTGGATAAATATTATATTTCCTGAAATTAATCATTTCTTAAATTTTTCAAATATTATAATATCCCAAGTTTTATTCAATTAGGCTCGAGGTCAGTTTCAAATACATTAATTTTTGGTGCAAAAGTTATAGAACTTTCAGGTTACATTTCTCAAAACTAGTACAATGAAGATGTGACTTTTTTTTCTTAAGAGTGCAGGGTACCTCTATTTAGACAAACATATGACACAAATTTTTGTTTGATGTTACGGCCACCCAAAAAACGGCCTTTTTTGATACGCTGAATAATATCGGCATATTCGAAAATGTCATTTAAATCACTCACACTGTTGTTAGACCTATGAAAATGTTTGATAGAGGGTAGAAAAAAGGTCTAATTCAAAAAAATTTTCATGGGACTTTATCAAAAAGAAGCAGTTCTGCATCATTCGTTTTCTCAAGTTACATGCCATAATATTTTAATATCGCGGTGACGGAGCGTTATAATGGGAAAAGGAGGGAGATGACATGCCCCTTCAGGCCGAAAAAGCATCTATGAAAGAAAAGATAGAGCCAGGATACCGAAAATTATAGGGATAGAGGTGAAGCCCGAAAGTTGTACCAAAAGGTAAAAAGTAAAGGTTTTGGACCAGGGATTCCCACCTGTAAGGACGGAGACGGTCACTGACATCCAGAGTGTGCTGCAAATGTGGAGATAACACTTTCGATCTCAACTCGTTCCCGAAGGCAGCATAAGTGACGAAATCGCACCAATCATCGACGGTGGAGTAGACTGTCCACCACCGTGCCAAAACGAGATCAGCACGGCAATTGCACGGCTTAAAAAAATTAAAGCTGCGAAAGCCGATGGACTACCGGCATGCACCAGCTCATAAACACGATTTGGCTCAGGGAGTGCATGTCCGATGATTGGAATCTGAGTGTCCTATGTTCCGTGCTTAAGAAAGGCGATCCCAGTGTGTGTACCAACTATCGCGGGATTAGCCTTTTACCCATCGCATACAAGGTCCTGTCTAGTGTGTTATGTGAAAGACTAAAGCCCATTCTGGCGAACCTGATTAGACCTTATCAGTGTGGCTTTAGATCTGGTAAATCCACCACCGACCAGATATTCACGCTACGACAAATCCTGGAGAAGACCCAAGAAATGCAGATCGACACCTACTACCATCTGTTCATCAATTACAAAGCTGCATTCGACAGTCCGATACGACAGAAATTGTTGGATGCTATGGCTGAGTTTGGTATCCCCGCAAAGCTAATTCGACTTTGCGGGATGTCACTGACTGACACGAAGTCTTTAGTGAAAATTGGCAAAAATCTAACAGAGCCATTTTCTACCAAGCGAGTCTTGAGACAAGGCGATAGTCTGTCCTGCGATCTCTTTAACACTGTAATGGAGATGATCATGCGGAAGCAGCAGTAAACAGGAACGGTACCATCTTCGAAAAAAGTCACATGTTGCTCCGGTATGCTTATGTTATAGATATTATTGGACGTGGATTGCGAGATGTTACTGCGGCTTTTTCGAGCATTAAAAAGCAGACGGCTTAAGTTGGTCTGGTGATAAACGAGGAAAAACCAACGAACAAAGAGCCCACTCGTCTTGGACGCTGTGTGAACGTTGACAACTATAACTTTGAAGTGGTAGATGTTTTTGTCTACCTTGGCTCCGCCATAAACAAAAATAAAAATGTCAGCCTCGAAATCAAAAGACGAGTAATGATCGCAAACCGCTGCCACTATGCGCTAAGCAAACGATTTAACGACAAAGCGCTCTCTCGAAGAACAAAGATCCAGCTCTACTAGACTCTTATCCTACCTGTCTTGCTCTACAGCGCAGAATCCTGGATAATGACACAAGCGGATCAATCTATGCTGGGAGTCTTGAAGAGAAAAATACTTCGCAAAATATTTGGACCCATCATCGTGAACGGTGAGTACCGTCGTCGAATGAATCAAGAGCTGTATGAGCTGTACAACGACATCGACGTGGTCAAGCGCGTTCAAATAGACCGAATGCGCTGGCTTGGACACGTTGTACGAATGACCGAAAACGCTCCGGCTCGAAAAGTCTTCGGCAATAAACTCGATGGGCGGCGCAGGAGGGGCGACCAAAACTCCGGATGGACCAGGTGAAAGAGCTGTTTACTAAGCTTGGTGTGACGAACTATCTACAGAGCGCAATAGACCGAAGCGCTTGGAATACTTTTCTATGTGCGGCCACTGACAGATAAATTTCTGTTGTTGTTGCCATTAAAGAAGAAGAAGAATTAACAACGTCAGTTTCTGCTTAAAAGCTTAATTGTTTTGCATAACCTTAGCATTTGCTGTAGCACCACATAAAATCGTTGTGGTTTTCGAAAGGAAACCAAATGTAACCTAAATATGCAACATCATATAAATAATCGACATTTCTAAGAATTTGTTTTCGAAAGTTTACTCATTGTATACGAATTATTTACTTTTGTTTCCTGTCATTGCACATACACACAGACATATCATACACAAGCAACAACAATTACGAGCATTAAATTTTCAATTCAATGTTTTGTGGTAATAAATATGTAACCACTTTATATTCATACACTTTCATACTAAATAAAAATGTATTTATAACTTACTTTTACATAATTCTCTTGAATAGCTATCAGCCAAAGTAGAAATTACAATTGCATATGAATACATATACATAGATCATACACGGATGTTATGAAGAATGCATATGATCGCATTTAATGCTTAAAAATTCAAAAGAAACTAAAGCGTTTTATAAAATGTTTATCATCATAATATAACTATATTAAGAGATTTTAGAAGATTTTTCTATTATTATGAACACATTCGTTTGTACATTTTTTCCATAGAGTTTAAGAACTGAATTTACAAAATGAAACTTTATGCAATAATGAGTTTATGTAAATGCTTGCTTTAAGCAACATTTAATATTGTTGTTCATTGTAAGCAAGAAAAATCACACAGGTCAAATTAATGTAACAACCACTTTATTGTTGCACAATAGTCCGGTATACTAGAAAATTGTGAAAAATGTATTCCATTGATAACAAAGTACAATTAATGATATCTATGTCATTGGCATATGCTGCTTGCGTATGCGACTTTTACTTTTGGTACCACCCGGTGGTAAGTGAAACCAAGTACCTATTAAGTAATACATGACATCAGTATGACATTGTAAGCGAGCTATCTAAGTACTTAGAATGTCATGCGTGTGTAATGTAAAAAATAGTGTTCACTCATTATAACTCCGACTACAATGTTATTGAAATGTCACCTACTGACATCGGCACTTACTTCGTAATTAACCTTGTTATCAATTTCGCTTATAACGTAATTGCAACTGAAATGCCACATACTGACATCGTCGCTTACTTTGTAAGCGAAAGCGCACCGATTAAATCCCCTATGAGACTCCTATGCTAAATTTACGGAATAATATAAGTGAGGGAATTATCAATGATTTCTTCTGAAAATTGCTAATATCAGCGATTACATAATGGGTATTTTTACCGCTGGACAGCCGTGTTTACTGCAGCCTTCTACATAATGTAAGAGATCGCATGACAGACTATCACCCTATATAAAGCTTTGCTTGGTAGCAAATGGTTCTGTTAAATTGTTTTCCTATTTTTACTGAAAACTTCTTGTCAGCCAGTATCATACCGCAAAGTCAAATCAGCTTCGCGGGGATATCAAACTCAGCCACAGCATCTAATAATTTCTGTCGTATCGGACTGTCAAGAGCTGATTCGTAATCGACTAACAGATGATGGGTGTCAATCTGCATTTCTAGGGTCTTCTCCAGGATTTTTTGTAGTGAATATCTGATCCGTCGTGGATTTACCGGGCCGAAAGCCAAACCGATATCGTCCAATCAGATTCTGTAGGTTTGGCTTTAGTCTTTTACCTGACACACTAGACAGGACCTTGTATGTGATAGGTAAAAGACTGATCACGCGATAGTGGGTGCACATAGGTTGATGACCTTTCAGACCTAATTTATCACATCTCACGGCATTTAGTTTGTTGCTTTTATAAGACGTATCGCTCATAAACAGATACTTTGTATTTTCAAAGAGAACCTGGAACGTTCCCAGTTCACTCCCACAAAAAAAAAAAAACAAAAATACAAGATTACTTTTATGTTCCACAAAAAATAACAAAGAAGATTAATATGGCTATCGTGAGTATACAAGAAAAACCGACCAAGTCAACTTTTTTGTGAAATGGACTTAATGATGCAAAAATGTTCCAAAAGTCATGTTCTCTAAAAACGTCCTATGTCTATTTAAAATATCTCTGTAGTTTTTGTATCAAAACATAGTCGGCCATAAAGTTTAAGAACACAAATGCGACACTTGTTAATTTTTTTGCAATAGTGTCCTCAAAGTCATAGTCTATGCTCTCCAAAAAAATCCTATGTCTATTAAAATTAGTTTTGTAGCTACTGTGTAAACTCACAAGCAGCCATAAACTTTAAATCATGAATAACTAAGAAACACAAAAAGTGGACTTTTCCTGTATACCGACGATATTTCTTTTTTCTGCTGCATCATAATTTACTCATTAGATGCCATAAATGTAAATAACAATTCTATTTGAAAATTTTCAATTTAACAGTTTTTGTTGGTGTTTACGTATTACTCTTATCTTGTTCGTGTTTTGTGTTTTCTTTACTGCACGTCTGCGTTTCTATTTAGCACAAATTCCCAACATGTTTACGTTGTAAATTCAAAAAAATAAAAAGCTTAAACATTTCGTAAGCTGTGGATGGTCTCTCACTATCCAAAATAAACTTTATCTTTTGCTTACATCACATCTTTTTTTGTTTGCCTGTAACATTATTTTTCAGCACTATATACATGATTTTAGTAACTTTTTATGTAGTTCGTTGTGTTACTTGTTTTTTGTTTTTGTTTACAATTGTTTTTTTTACAAAGTTAAATAGTTGTTAGCCGGCAACATCCTTTGTTGGTAGTTCGTATGAGTGTTTTTTCTGTCTGTCCTTGTATCTTGTCTGCATTTAACCAATGGTCACTTAGCGGTCATTTGGTTTAGCTATCCTGGCTGACCACAGCTAAACTCTCGTGAGAGCTCTGGTTATGGCAGTTGGTGTGGGGAAAAGGACGGTGAATAGCTGCAAGTGTTGTGAAGTCTATTAAAAAAAATGTTTGTCTGAAGAGCAGAGTGCTTTAAATTTGTGTGTATTTGTACATGTCTCCAGTAGTTGTAGCTGTAATTCGTTTAAATGAAGTTTTCAATTATATCGAAGTTACCGCTGTTACATGTGTGTAGTTAAATGAACATGAATTTAAAAAAGTAGGTATCAATATGTTGAAAATCAGAGTAAATTGAAGACAGTTTGGTTTGAGGAGTAAGTAATGCCAAACCATAAAACAATTAAATATAAAAAATGGCATAATTTTCCATTGAAATTTATAAGAGTAGGTATCATCGGATTTCTTGACATGTTTATTTATACCCTTCACTACGCGCACGCACCGATCGAATGGCATTTGTATAAATATTAGGGTCGTCTTATAATTAGTGGCTAAAAACTTCTTTGAACTTAAAAAATAGAAAAAAATCCACAAAATTTAGATCTCGAATGACCGGCTTATAACACAGGACAAAATTTGTCAGCACATTAATTTGGGACTCAATACTGAGAACTGCACGTGAAAGTAGCCCCAAAAAACAGAAGTTCTGCATCATTCGTTTTGTCAAGTTACATGCCATAATAATTTAATATCGATTTGAAGTTAGTAAGTATCGTATAGGGGAATTTGCCACGTTTAAGGCTCGATTACAGCCGTAGTTTATAAAATATAGAGCTTAAATTTTCTAAGATGAGCATAATCGGACAAAACCTACTGCCATCTCCCCAAAAACTCCACCTTTTGGGTGGTGTCTGTCTCCCGTCCCCGCGAGAACTCTCATAAACAATTCAAGCATAGTATTTCAGATTTCACTGAAAAAGTAATAATAAAAATTTACTGACAAAGGATGAATGTGAGAGGCTAACAACTCATAAACAAACTCATAACAACTGCTCCTTTTGGCGAAGCCGAAGTTACATTTCTTACTAGTTTTGATATACACAATTTGCCATATTACATTTTTCGAATCCGATTTACACGATTTTTTAATGAACATATCTATTGTGTAAGTTGAGGGGGTGTATATCAAAAAAACACAGTGGGAATACTGATGTTTTTTTAAGTTGGGTAGTATAATTTGTGTATAAATGTTTGTAAACAATTGGATACAATTGATTATTTTAATCTACTATTAAATCGTAATTGTTAGCTCAGAATACGCGGCTTTTGTTTTCAAATTGTAATCTAAAAATTTAACTCTGTTAAGAATTGACTGAGTCATAAGCCTGCAGGAGAGAAAAGTAACGAAAAACCGGTTTTCAAACCGTAAGTCAAAATTTGGAGGGAAACTTTGGTATACAAATTCATTTTGTACTCGAACAGACCTATGACAGGCTTCAGATCACTCTCCATGTTCCTTAAAATTTTTCTATTTTGCTTCAGGGTGTTATGAGAACATTTTTATACAACATTGAAGTCTTGGTGTTTTTGGCATACAAAATTCTTAACGCTACATTATTTTGGGATAATAGTTAGACAGTTAGAAAGACTGTCAAAAATAATGCAATTTGTCATTATTAACTCAAAATCGACAAAAAGTATGATAAGCGGTTATATGTAAAAACCACAGATATATCATATGATAACTCCAACCAATATGATAACAACATTTTTTTCTGATAGGAAAGTAAATCAAACTGCTAATATACATAAAAATAAATTGACAAAATTAATTAAACATCGTTTAATTCCAGTCACTGTTCATTACTTAACATATCTAGCTAATCTTTTTTTACATTTTGCCATTGTTAAATTTGATGCAGTATACGTAAACGTTATATCAATTGTAGTAGGTAGCTCATACGTAAATATATATGATGAATTTCATATCAAAACCTATAAAAAAAGGGACATTTTGAACCCGACCCCCACAGATTTTAATGAAATTTTGCATACAGCTACATTTTACCTAAAGAACCACAACGTCATTTTTAGAAATTACATTTTTGAAAATATGTGGGCGTGGCTAGGTACCGAAATATTTGAAAAATGACGGTTATTGGTACTTTTAAGCTGCGATTACTATGGAATGACTCAACCGTTTTTAAAGATCTTGGTGCCATTGAAAAAGCTTTCGAAAACACACACGTAAAAATTTTATATTACACTGAAAAAATTTTTGTGGCAAAAATAAAAGTTTAAACTTGGAAAAGACTTCGAAGATCAAGTCTTTTTTTCCAAAAAAAAATATTTTTAGATATAGGCCTATATGTATATATGTTAATATGTATAACATATCTGAAAACTAAAATGGAGTGTTTCTTATTTTATTTTTAAACAATTTTTAAGCAACCGCATATCATGTTAACTTCCTTATATTTTGATATCTTTTTGTGTTATATACCTTTCTAATGGCACCAAGATTTTTCAATTCGGTTGGGTCGTTCCATAGTAATTGCAGCTTAAAAGTACCTATTACCGCCATTTTTCAAATATTATAAAACCTTGTCACGCCCACATATTTTCAAAAATGCAATTTCTAAGAATGAGGTTGTGTTTCTATAGGTAAAATCTAGCTGTATGCAAAATTTCATTAAAATCAGAGAGCATCCGGTTCAATGAATATCGGTTTTGATATGAAATTCATCATATGTATAATATCTTTCCTGTAATTTCCTAATATAGTTAATATCTTTCCTATATATACAATATATTATACATAATATACATAACGTATACGAGAATATATAAAACTTGCACAAAAACTTCGAAGTGATTTCTCAAAGTAAATTACACACTTTGAAAATTATTCGCCAGTTATATTATGTCCTATTGAATGAGTCTAACTCAGTGAATGCGAGAATGTTATTTTATATTTAATTTATGGGATGTAGGTACAGTTAATGGATAGCATATAAAATTTCTTCAAAGATCAACTTATTTGGAACAACATACCAATACCGAACTGTGTTTATATACAAAACACCCGTATCTTTTAATTATGTAAATATTTTGTCCAGTTAAGTCACCTCTAATAAAAGTAAAATGCAAATATTTCAGATTTCAAAATTTAACATTAAAATCTAACTGATAGATGCTAAACAGTTGCATAACAAATTTGTTATCATAGTCAACATTCTACATTCCTGTTGTAGTCGGCCGGAAATTTGTATACAAATAATCATTACAGCAAGAATACCATCATGCACGGCTAGAGAAGTGTAACTGAATGGCCTTATAATGCAACTTAATTGCAGTTACTGGTTTTGCATATTAAACAGTCACAGTCAGCTTAGGACTAGTGGTAGTTACACAGCGTCCATACAGAAATGTCTAGACATAATAGTATTTAATATGCGATAGCATTTGCCCAAACACTATTATTAACAGTGCAAGTGATAATTATGCTTTATAATTTGTAGCTTAGAACATACAAATTAGCTCATTATGTTATAAATTACTCGAATGTTTTATAAATATCCCTGGCAACATTGCAATTTTCCACTTTTACACCATTGGAATGCTTGTACTAAAATTATTTAGTATAGAGCAAAATTTTCTCTGAATTATTATAGATTTTGGTAAGCAAAAACATAATTTGAAAATGTTGGCCAAATAATATTTCACTTTTGCACACCGGCAAACAAACAAACAATTTGAAGTTAATCGCTTTTTTTTTGGTGGCATTTAAAATTATCTGTTAATATATCAAACCACAGTTTTTGACCACAGAAACTAACAAAAATTCTATAACATACATATATTTTACATATATTTAATGTACACAAGCAAAGATACGCATGGGTGAAGTTCCAGCGTGAAAAGGGCTGTTTGAAAGGCCTTTCTAATATGGTGCAAGTCATTTTTATTCTATTTTATTAAATAGATATTGATAGTAAGCCCAGACTTATATGCTTTATATACATGGGCGTTTGGAAGACATGTAACTACGAGAATTTCTGGTGTCCTGCAACAAATTTAGAATATTAGAACTGTCGCGATGAATGTCTAATATCGGAAAAATAATTAAAATAAAATAAAAGGTGGATTAAAAAATAGTTTTGTTTTTATTTCAAACTAGCTGGCCCGGCAGACCGTCCTGCCTCCAAATTTTTGTAAAATATGTTGAGTGTAGTTGAAATCTAATACCGATTGGTTTATTTCTTTGACTTCTAAAATATTTCAATTTAGAGGGCGAGGTTTTCCCGGACAAATTCCGTTCTTCATATATCTTAAAGATTATTATATATTATTATACGAATTGCTAAAACGGATCAGCAGTGTCGTCCATGATGTGATGAAAAGGTGATGTGATGAAATATAGGTTATATATTCTAAAACCAAATTTTTAAGCCGATTGACTGACTTATAACTTTCAGCGTTGGTGTACTGGGTGATTGTACCTTTTTAGCCTAAGGACTACGAATTTCCAAAAATGCCTTCATTAGGCTCAGCAACCCCATTAACCGTATGGTCTGGGTGATATCAACAGTTATTCCTATTTTCGTTATTGTCCCCTAAAATTTCGAAATGTGAAAAACCACTTTGTGAAGCTCTCTAATTCTGTAGGAAGTGCGCCATTATAAAAGTTAGTCATTCTTCTTTAAGCCTTTTTGCGGTCTGGGTGACCATCTACAGCCAATCCTTAACTTTCACTGAAATTTTGGGACAAATGGGGTCAACCGTTTTCACAATTAGTGGTGACATCAAAATGTACGGCTCTATGAAATAACTCCCAATGAAATAAGTCCCAGAAAAAAAATGAAATAAGTCCCAAAAAAATCCCATATATTTTGGGATTTATTTCATGTGGAATAACTTCCAAATTTTTGGGGTTTATTTCATATTTTTTGGAATTTATTTCATTTATTGTTTGGGATTTATTTCATCAAATTTTAATTCCCAAAAAAATTGAAATGAAATATTGAATCTATATTGGTAATTTTTGGGATTTACTTTATTAGCGAAAAATATATAACACTGAGTTTAATTTGAGTTTTACGAAAAAAAAAACAATATAGTTAACCTAGAATGAGCACGTATTGATTTATTTGTATATATGTATATTATTATAAAAGTGACCAATGTATTTTAATTCTTTAACTTTTCTGTATTTAAAAATCTGTATTGGTATTTGAATTAGTAATTATAATAATAAATAATGAATTAAGGGAAAATCATATGATTTTTATGTAAAATTTTCATATTATTTATTGTATAAAAATTGTATAAGGGAGCAAAAAACATGTATGAGCAAATCAAAGTTCAAAAATACAAAAATCTGAAGAATGTTTGTTATAAATGCAATAAGATATTATTGCAGATTAGGCCGAAATGGTATTAATGACTACATATGACACGAAGATATCAATGACTACACTCAGTTAATATGCAATATATTTTACTAAGTAATATGTATTTATAAATTTGGAATTTATTTCATATGAAATAACACCCAATGACAAAAATGAAATAACCCCCAATGAAATAAACCCCATCAGCAAAAAAAATTAAATTATGCCCAAAATTCATAAAAGAGTCAGTTTCAGCAAGGATTTCATGAAGTCAATATGGACCAACAGCAAAGTCGCAAAATTATTGAAATGAACCGTGTGGATCGCAGATCGTTGTAGCCCTGGTCTATTTTTGCAGTTCGGAAGACAATTTGCCTTTTACGTTTGGCCTTTACACAACCACCTCCAATGTTCACAAGCAAATCAAACTCTCTGCTTTTATTGAATTCTTCCTTTTGAAGAACTCTTAAAAATTTAAAAAAATTTCCATTCTTAGATATCATTCTTAAAATAAAAAAATGTTGGTGCATTTTGTTGATTTTCTATCCGTCAATAGGAAATATCTGTAAACATTCAAAAGATATTGTAAAATATTTACAGGCTAAAAGTTTTCTTGTAAAAGGCCTATTTTTATATAATTATAACCCCCAAAAACCAACAGGTTTAAAAATGAAATAACCCCCAAATAAAAAATGAAATAACACCCAAATTATAAATGATATGAAACAAGCCCCGAATTTAAAAAATTGGTTGGGTGTTATTTTATTGGAGATTATTTCATAATTTGAAAACCCTAAATGAGGAATGAAATAATTCTCAAATAAAAATGAAAAACTGCCAAAAAAAATTGGGAGTTATTTCATATGAAACAACACCCAAAAATGTATGAAAAAAATTTGGGGAATATTTCATTTCTCGTTTGGGCGATATTTCATTGGGGGGCTTTTCGTGGAGCCGTTTAATTTATTTCAATTTAAAACAAATACTTATTTCATTGGGATTTATTTCATTGGGACTTATTTCATTGGGAGTTATTTCATATCGCCAAATGTACATCTTTTTTTATATATATAGACTTCTGAATAACTATGATGTTAAAAAAAGTGACTAAATGACATTCCAAAAATTAAATGTATCATAAGCTAAACACCGGCAACTGGTTCCAAACATACATTCAACATTTTCTCATGCCAAAAAAATCATATATTTTAAGTTTAAGTAAAATCGGACAATCGATATTCAAAATCTTCTCATGCCAAAAAAATCATATATTTTAAGTTTAAGTAAAATTGGATAATCGATATAAATTTTCGAAATAATTCAACCCCAGCCAAATCAAATGCGGGTCCATATATACAAAAAAATTCTCATAACAAAACAAATATACATTCTAAATTTCAGTTTAATTGTTTAATTCGTTAAAATGTTTATTATAATTCCACCATAGCGACACCTACCGGGGCAATTTATACAACTAATTTTTTCTCAAGGTTCCACAAACATAAATACTAAATTTCAGTTAAATTGGTACATGCATTAAAATTTTCTATATAAATCCACCCTAGCGCCATCTACCGGGTCCATTTGTACATACGATTTTTTCTGATGATCAAACAAACATAGATTCTGAATTTCAGTTAAATTGGCCCATTCGTTAAAATTTTGACTGTAAACCGACCTCAACGCCACCCTCCGGGTCCATTTGTACATATTATGTTTTCTCATGATCAAACGAATATCCATTCTAAATTTCAGTTGAATTGGTACATGCATTCAAATTTTCGATATAAATCCGTCCTAGCGCCACCTGGATTTGGTTTTTTTCAACACAAACAATCTACGGAAATTTTGAATCGAATAAAAATAATAAATCAGCCAAATCGCTCCAGCCGTTCTCAAGTGATGGTATGACATACGTGGACCATTTCATTTTTATATATATAGATTTAAAAAAAAATAAAAACTTGTACTATATTATTGCCAGTAGTAGAATTTCCTCAATCCAGACCAAAATTAGAAGAATTTTGAAAAAAAAATTCCAAAAAAGTATAATTTCTTTGCCTGCGCACTTTAAGGTACATGCTGCCAAAATGTCATCAAATTCAGAGAGAAGACCCAAGATTTATGTGATCGCTTCCCATGGATTTACTCATACATATAAAAATCAAACTGTGTTTATTTCCACGGGGCCGGACTTGGCATAGTGTTAAGGATACGCGACTACTGTGCGACTACTGCGTGGCAGATCCGTGGTCCCCGGCTCCACAGGTAGTACTCGACACTTCAGGTTCAAATTTGAAGACTAAATGATTTGATTTTCGACCAGTGGGCGGAAAGGGCGTGGCAAAACTGTAATTTAATCCTACAGAGAAAATATTTGGTACACAGGTTGAACTCGGCAGGACTGGTTGAAATTTGAAGACGAAATTTTATTTTTAATCAGTGGATGGAGTACAATTTGGTATGAGTATACAGATACGACACGGTTCATTTTCAAGAATACGTGTGGCAAATATGTTTTTTTTTATCCCCAAAGATATGAAATTTAGTACATGTGTACCACTCGGCACAACAGATATGTATATGTAGAAGAAATTTTTCATTTTATGATGGGGACTTGACAAAATAATTTTAAGGGTTATGGCGATAAAATTTTACATGCACAGATACGTAACACAACAGATCTAAAAATGTTTTTTTTTTTGATCAGTGGGCGTTTTATGTGCTAAAGTATAAAAATTTGATAAACCCATACTACAACAATTCATATGAAGACGAAAATTGTATTTTCGAATAGTGGACGGAACGGATAATATTTGAAACACACATATATAGTCGGCAATAAAGACAAGAATATACAGACAAAATATTTTATTTCGATAAGTGGGTGGTAGGATCTTGCAAAAGATTTATAGCGCTAGATCCATTTGTTTTAAGCAATTCGATACCCAGATAGTGGTCGGCACTACAAAACTTGCGTGTGAAGCCCAACTTTTTACTTTCATTCGGTGGGCGAATGGGAAAAATTGATTTTTAGGGCTATATAAGGTAATATTTGTATGGAGGTATTACTCGCCAGAATAGATATCTGCAGACAGATTTTTTAATTTCGGTAAGTTAATTAACCAAGCCCAACATATTGTTATTGAGCTTACGGAGTGTTCCCAAAAACGTTCCAAAAAATTGTCAAAAACAAGGTCGGGGTTATGACCTCAAATCAATTTTAGCAGACTATAAATACTTACTTACTTACTTAAGTGGCCCATTACAACTTACGAACGTAGTCATAAATTTGAGGCCTGAAGTACTAAAGAATTCCACACGCTTCGGTCTTCTGCGTGTGTTCTCCAGTTAGTCCTACCAAATGGTGGCACGTCGCCTACCACTTGGTCCTTCCAACGGGAAGTGTCTCCCTGCTCTGCGTCGTCCTTCAGGTTCGCCTTCAAACACCTTTCTCGCTGGAGCATTTACATCCATTCTGGCAACATGTCCCAGCCATCGTAGTCGTTGCATTCTGACTCTTTTCGCTACGTCGATGTCGTGGTGAAGCTCATACAGCTCAAGGTTCATCCGATGACGAAACTCGCCGTCGACACAGATAGGTCCATATATTTTTCGGGGTACTTTTCTCTCGAATACTCCCAGGTTTTGTATGTCCGTTGTCGTAAGTACCCATGATTCGGCAGCATACAAAAGAACGGGTAAGATTAGCACCTGGTAAAGCTGTTTCTTAGTATTCCGAGATAAGGTGGTGTTACTAAAGTGCTGCCGAAGTCCGTAGAAACATCTATTGGCGAGTACTATTCTCCGCTTGATTTCTTGGCTGACATTATTTCTCTTATTGACGGAAGATCCGAGGTAGGTAAATTCATCTACTACCTCAAAACAATAATTTTCGACGTTGACGCTGCGTCCCCATCGAGAGGACTCTTTGTTCGTCGAAATCATTTTTTTTTGTTTTGTCCTCGTTGACCGCTAAACCCATTTTTGCCGACTCTTTGTCTAGTGATGAGAAAACTATAAATAGACTTTCGGAAAATCCGTCTCCGACAAAGTTGTTTTAAATAAGTCAAGCTTATCCGAAAAATACAAAATTTTTGTTTGAAACCGTTATTGTAACTCAAGAAACTAATGATGCAGTTCGATTTCTCGTACCCGAATTGAGATAAACCGTCAAGTCCGGTCTTTTTCTGACTACCACAGTGTAATATTTAATATTTAAAATATGGTCGACTATCCTTTTTAAAGCATCACTTACTTTATTGTTGAATTTTTTTCAAAGTGCTATGAAAATTGGGACCGGCCATGGCATAGGGGTTAGAACACGCGACTGCCATGCGGGAGATCGCAGGTTCAAAACCGGCTCCAGTCATCTAAAAAAAATATTTTTTTTTCTTTCATTGTCGGCTCCCCTCGAATGTTGTTGACAGCAACTTTGAAGTATTAAGTGTCGAGTCAATCGGCGTGTCTAGTAAGAGCTACTCAAACAGTGACGTTCGCATTCGGCGATAAACAAGTAGGTGCCATTAGTTGTGAATCTAAAAATAGAAAGCGTGTTGATTCACAACAACGCGAGAAGCTATCCCATACCTCATTCATGGGGTGCAAAGGGAAATTAAGTTTTTTTTTTAAGTTATGAAAATTCGCCTAATGAATTGTTTTATATTTAAATTTCATATATCGATTTTATGTTTGGTTGATTGTACAATGTACATACTACTTGATTGAGTTTTCTGTACATGATATTTCAGAGATATAACAATATCATAAACCAGATATCTATGATCAGCTTATTTACTAATATAAATTCGTATATAAACAAACTACTGTCCTACTTTATAAAACTTTCCCTTTAAAAAATTACGTAAATTGTCTGAGTAACTTTAAAGCATAATGACTTTGCAGGTTAAATACTATCATTGAGGTTATATTATTTTAATATATTTGTATTGCATTTAATAGACGTAGGATAACATGTGGTATACATTTTGTAAATTATTTTAAGTGCTCGATTTCAATATTTTGTTTTTTGCTCTCATTGAATACTCTACCATAACTTTTGTGCTTTGATTGATTTTATACAATTGACTTGAGTTTCTACTTGAAAAAATAGCTTAAAGGCATTTTTGCATATAAAACTGCTTATGTTTCACAAGTTTGTTTTTTTAAACTAGTGAGTGTGTGTGTGCGTGTGTATGTACTACTGCTTTTGTTTTCTTTTCCATTCAACTCGTCTTTTTTTATATAGTTTAGTTCAATAATAACATTTACTCAAACTTCCGTCTGCACATATGTAAACGTATATGTATACATATATATTCGTATAACATTACCGAAATGTTGTATCTTTCAAATTGTATTTGCAATTGTTGTTAAAAGTAATATACTTGAAATACTTTCCCCTTGCATCTTTTTGTCTTGCAGTACGTGCGTGGGTGTCTAGATGTGCGTAGTATGCAAGTATTTACAAAGTTATATTCTATATACATGCGTCTGTGACGAATTTTGCATAGAATTTGGTATCTGCTATGTGGTGTTGCAGTCTTCCAGTACAATTTAGTTTAGCATGTGTCTGCAAAGTTTTGTTTTAAATTTCAATTCAATATATTTCTAATACGCTGGAGAATAAAGAAATAAAGGAAATTTGCTGCGGGAGCGCATCGACGCGTCAAGTCCATGACGGACCTTAATTTTTAAACTTAAAAAATATTATACCATACCAATGATGGCATGATACCGGGACATGATAGCTAGAGCATGGACTATAATGCATGAGACCTTGGTACTCTGTCTTTCCTATATCGGAGATTCTCTAACACTTTTCGCAGCTTATTTGGTTTACGTCATTAAACTGTAAGTCATGTTGTTATAGTGTGTGGAAAAGGCACAGCAAAGGGTGCTGATGATGATAGTTTGGCAACTATCGAAATAGCTATCCGAACTGCCAGCTGTCAACATAATCGATTTCACACAACTCTTGTAAATCAAAAACTTTATTAGCGATAATAGAAAAAAAAATCTCAATCCGAACAATGAAAGACATTTTAAAATTTCGGTACATATCCTCAAGGTCTAATCAATACTTATATTAAAAAGAGGAAATGTTTGTGAATTCGTTAATTAATAAGTAGGGGTAAACTTCGGTATCTTAAAACTATATAAGTTTTATGTATATCTTTTAAGGTTGAAAATTGACAACTCTCCCTTTCAAGCCAATAGAATAAAGATGACGATAATAATTCTGAGTACAGAAATTTTAGTAAGGTAAACTGACTGATAAGTACCATTACCCATATGACTTTCAGTCCCATGGCCAGACGAGACATATAGCAAAACTGTAGAAACTGCAAAACTCGTCACTTAGGAAAATAATAATACTGGTCTGTTTCTCCTCCTCTGAAAAGGTATCTGCTTCCTAAATTCCTAAAGGTTTGTGCTTTGTCTAAGGACAATGCAACATATTGGAGACCTCTTTAGACTTAGATTAAATCTGCCGAAAATATTGATACAGAGCATAAGAATCAGTAAGGGTTTACTTGAGTTATCCTGCCCACCAGCCATCCAGCCAGTCAGCCAGACAGACGAACATAGCTCCATCTTCCTTAAAAATCATGAAACAAATTTGGTCTTAAGATAAAAGTTTCAGCGTACAAGTTCACCGAAAAACGTTTGCATTTTCCTGTTCTATTTTATTAAAAGGTCAGTCAACAAATGTCCTGCACGTCGTTCGAAAGCACCAAGTCCCACGAGCCATGAAACATTTTATGGAAATTGATTTTGGTATTTAGAAGAGATATTCCTTAAAAAAGGAAATGGTTAAATCAAAGACCGCTTTTTCGAAACAGAGCCACAAAGAGTTGCTTGAAGAGCTTCTATTGACAAACTTTGCCTTGCAATATGTTGCATAAAATTAATTTTATCGACTCCCATCTGGATTTTTTTCTCTAAAATTTGGCGATTGTAAGTGATGAGTTCCCTATGCTCCATGTCATCGTTGAGGGGTCCGCCGGTTCAAGAAATTTAGATGACTGAAACAGGAATCGAACCCTGGTGGCTCGTTTGAGTGAATAATATCTTTACAGAATAAAAACCTTTTGTGAGTATACTAAAATTCTGGGACTCTGGATCCTTCATGCGTCTTTTTTGAGGTCTGATGCAATTTCCGGTTTGAACTTAAATAAAGTTTGAAATATTGCCTATACCCGTACAGAAATTTCATTAGGGTGATTGACTGAAAACCAAGCATGGGCACACTATAGTATGTATTAAGTGCATTACGAATAACGTACATAGTACAACATCTTTCTGCTCATTGATTCGGGACGCAATTTTAAGAATTGTAGATATTGAATAGGTACCATATATTTTAAATTTTTGTATAATAGATTGTACTTTTTGGTACAAATGTAATTCTCAGAATTGAGTCCCGAAATCATGTGTTGTACTGTGTTATGATGAAATTTTATTTCCATCACCAGTAAAAATTTACTTATAGGGTCCGCCAAATAACTTTTTTTTTTGAAAATGCGCAAAAACAGGGCGCAAACCATCGAGTGTAGCTTCGGCTGTGTTGCACGTAGCGCCGTCCTGTTGAAACCAAATGTTGCCAATATCCTCCTCTTCAATTTTTGTGAACAAAAATTCGTTCAATATGGACCGCTAACGATCTCGGCCACTACTTGCCCAATTATGCCTCTGGACCAAAATCTGCACCAAACAGTGACTCTTTATGGGTGCATCGGCTTTTCAATGTATGCGAGCGGGTTTTCTGTGCCCCAAATGCGACAATTTTGTTTGTTTACATACCCGCCAAGATCAAAATGAGGTTCATCTGAAAAGATGATTTTTTTTGAAAAAATCGACATCTTCTGTAAGTCGATCGATGATATGTTGTTCAAGTGTATACACAACCATATTCGTTCAGCGGAAGGATAAAACTAATTATCTGTCAAATCAGACACGAGCTAAGTGTTACCATTCACGAAATAAGCACTAGTTGAAAAAAAAACGTTAGATGGTGGTCCCGTTATTACTTTTAGTTTTCATTACCAGTAAATTTGTACTGATTACTGAAAAAAAATTGGAGTACAAATATATTTTAACAGATACGGCACACACCTCACCTGAATGACGAATGGGTTGACCTAAAATGGCAACCAAAACGGTGACTGGGGTTTTTTGTACTTTAAAAATTCACTTGATTCAAAATCCTAGCTGATCCTTTTTTTAAGATAAAAGGATTTTTCGTTTTTTTTAGTCCGTTTTGCCATTTTTTTTAGAAGTGACGTTCTTTGCCCCATGATTCTTCCATCAAATCATAGATATAATATATCGTGTTATATCTCAATAAGGTCAAAGGTCAAATCTATATATAAAAATGAGTTTGTGTTTGTTTATTTGTATCGTATCGTATTTAGTACCTTATAGACTCAAAAACGGCTTGACCTATCTTTTTGAAATTTTCACTGAATGTAGCTGTGTGGTCGGTGGTAAAAATAGGATACTTGCAGTTTTGAAGTGTTAAGAGTCATGACCCCGCCCATGGGACCCTATTTTTGAAACCGTAAAATCCGGAGGACTGTTTGTCCAAAATTTGTGTGGAGGCATTTGGCAGCAAAATTTGTGATCCAACAAAAAATGGCCGGGATCTGATCAATGGACGAGGTATAAAACTTGAAACTTTAAAAGGCTATATCTCATGAACTATAAGAGGCATAAAGCTGATATTTGGTATGTGTTGTTGGTACAGTGTGAATTATAGCCAGTACAATAGAGATATAGCCAGGCTATTGGCACCAAGTCGGCTAAAAGGACCGAATCGCCGACCACACACGACAATATTTGACTATGACATATGTGCTAGAAAAAATACAATTCTTTTATCGAACATTAGTAACACACATTGGATTTACTTAGTATTTACTAAGAACATGACCTTTGACCCCTTTGGGTACGGGAAAAAGTTATCCGTTCTTACTCAAACTTCCGTCATTCATTTTTTTACATCAAGTGGTAGACTTATTGTGTTTTGCAGTTTTGAAATTTTGCACAAAAAAAAATCTTCCATACATTTCGCTGCTGCCCTAATGTACATATACTCCTATCCCTAAGGTTGAGGGTATAAAAACTATATTTTTAAGAGCTTTGCGGATTTTCGACAAAGTCTTAAACGAAAATAAATTAAACGAGTTCGTTAAAACGATGCCGCTGATGAGTCTCCAATCCAGAGTCGAAACGCGTACGGCGATGGGTACCGGTTCGAACCCCAGCTCGGTCGCTTGTTTTTAAATTTTTATACCCTTCACTATGCGCATGAACGGAGTGAAGGGTATATTCATTTTGTTCTTCCATTTGTAACGCCCATAAGGAGGCGTGGTAGGTATGACAATGTATATATAAATGATCAGCATCGAAATCTGAGTCGATTTAAAGGTGACCGTCTGTCCGTTTGTCCCCGCGATTACAGCCGCAGTTTAAGAGATATCGAGCTGAAATTTGGAATGCAAGCTTTTATCCTCAAAGCGGAGGTTAAGTTCTAAGACGAGCCCGATCGGTCAAAAACTGCTCCCACCTCCCATACAAACTCCCCTTTTTTGGGGTCTGTCCCTGCGATTACAGCAGTAGTTTAAGGGCAATCAAGCTGAAATTTTGTATGTGAGCTTCCCTACACTAAGCGGAGGTTAAGTGGTAAGATGAGACCGATCGGTCAAAAACTACTCTCACCTCCCATACATAATCCCTCTTTTTGGGGGTGTCCGTATGCCAGTCCCCGCGATTACAGCAACAATTTAAAAGCAATCAAGCTAAAATATTGTACGCAAGGTTTGCTGCCCTAAATGGAGGTTGAGTTCTAAGATGAGCCCGATCGGTCAAAAACTTCTCCCACCTCCCATACAAACTCCCCCTTTTTGGGGTCTATCCCTACGATTACAGCTGTAGTTTAAGAGCAATCAAGCTAAAATTTTGTATGCAAGCTTTCCTACTCTAAGCGGAGATTAAGTATTAAAATTAGACTGATCGGGCAAAAACTACTCTCACCTCCCATACAAAATCCGTCTTTTTGGGGGTGTACGTATGACAGTCCCCGCGATTACAGTAGTAATTTAAGAGCAATCAAGCTGAAATATTGTATGAAAGCTTTTCTACTCTAAGGTTGAGTATTAAAATGAGAACCATCGGTCAAAAACTACTCTCACTTCCCATACAAACTCTTGAACTGAAATTGTATATGTAAGCTTTAATCCTATAATAGGAGCTTACGTTGTAAGATGACCAATATCGGACGAATACTTCTCCCACCTTCCATACAAATTCCCCCTTTTTGGGGGTGTCCGTCTGTATATCCCTTTAATTTATGAGCTTTCGGTTTGAAATTTGGTATGTAAGCTTGTGTCCAGAAGCAGAGGTTAAGTACTAAGATAGGCATGATCGGATTTAAACCACTCCCACATCCCACACAACTTCCCATTTTTGGGGAGTTACAAAATTCATAAAATCGAATAAAATCTATACAAAATTACTGACAAAATGGATGTGTGAAGCTAAAAGTAACATCCACTTTTCACAAACTCCCCTGTTTTGTGGTACAAAGTTTAATAAAATATAGTTGTGGTGCAAATAACCAGTTTTACCACCAGTTTTACAAATGGTGAAGGGTATCTGAGCTTCGGCATTGCCGAAGATAACCGCCTTACTAGTTTTAATTACAAATAAATAGTTTATGACATTTCTGATTTAGTCTCATTTGGGAAAATTGGGTACTGCTTTCCTCTTCTTCAGTAAAATTAAACGAGGATTTGCTTTGATGAACATATTAACCCACTTTTCGTCCATTCGAGAAAAGTCGGATAATTTTCGTAAATTGGGATTTTTGATCATTCAAATGTTCTATAAAAATGTTGTTCAGAAAATTTTACTTTGGGTTTTCTATGAGAAAAAATCGATACTTTCGTCGATACCTTACTTTAACATTTATACATACAATAGAAATATTTCCAATAATTTGGGAGCGATAAGACTGATACAGCAGTTGAATCGGTATATACCTTTTTCGGAAAGAGCTAAATAAACATTTTACAGGTACAAATAAAATTTACTTTATTACCCAATTCTATTAATAGAATTCCATTAATTTTCTTATATTTGATCAAGAAATAGTTATATTTTCAACCCTACACAATCATTTTTAATGTAAAATTATAATTATCGTTCTTTACATTCTAAACGAAACTTTTAGAATCACATTGTCAATTAGAGTTATATAGCTACGGTCGAACAAAATGCATATACATACAATTGTATATATGTAATCATCCATGTGAATATAAGTGTATTTCGGCAGTAAAGGTTTGCCGTTTTCTCTTTCCTTTAGCTTCTGCTTCTTCCATTTTTACAAAGTTTATTGAATAACATTGAAATACAATTCAGTGAAAAGGCAAAAATACAGAATGCAAAATGTGAATTGTGGAATGCCTTACAAATACACACGCAATCTGGAATACACACAGACACAGACGCAGTCACAATCATTCGTATCAACTACTCCTTGCAATGGAGGAGTAAAAGGATACAATGCAGAGAGCAAGAGTACTGGTTAAAGGCATTCAAAGGATGCGGGATGATGGGGTAAGTTGGCAGTGGTTGTATTGCAAAAAAACCCTGATGATGTTGATGATGACGATTATGATGTTCTTGATGTGAGTGACGATGATGAAGTTTTCACTTACCGGAAGTACAAAGTAAAGCGATTGCTGAATAAGCGATTAATCCTGAAGGGCACCACCACGATGACATTATGTTGTTGCTTCAACACAGCGGCTGTTGATATTTGCCACCGACGAAGAGGTGGATGGATGGGAGTGTGGGCGAGATGTTGGTTGGTGTGTTGCAGCTGCCAGAATGTAAAAATAATGTTGCAACAATTTCGCTTTTTAGGGCATACAAATACCAAGCAAAGGATTGGTAAATACAACGACACAGCTTGATGTGATGAAAGACAGTGTTTCAGCGTTTGTAGTATAGTAAAATCAAAGCAAAAGCAACGTTGGGGAATATAAATGCACTTGAATTTAGAGAAAGTAAACGTTACTGTTTTCCCTGTTAGCAATATATATATAAAGTTATAGTTTTCCTTCTACACTATTGGATGGTGGGTTTAATTACGCATTTTGTAAATCTGTTGTAATGGTCGAGCTTTACGTAGTGTCCAGATCATTTGAGATCGTATGTATCACTTTTCACTGCGCCCTTCTACTCTGTTTTGGTTTTAAACAATTTAAAACCAATGGGCTGCCTGCCATTGCTAAACGTTGAACTCAGTTTATATTGCAACAGCCTCACATGCCTCCAGATGCATGTTTGCAATAATAACATCCTCATCATCGTACATACTTGATTCTATGTTCTCGGTAGTCCCAAAAAAACGGCAACGTGCAATAACATGGCTCCACATGAACATTGTCTAGAATGTAGCTGCTACTACTACTAGTACTACTAGTGCCACATCATTTGTGTTGTTATGTTTATTTTTTCTATTCTCCTGCCTTTCGTTGTTGTTAGTGCAACATAATGTGTTTGCTGTTGGCCATGTAGTGAGTGCTGCACACATATGGATGGCCGACTACCGGTCGGGGAGAGCGGAAGTCGCTTGTAAACGGGAGTCACTCTCCTCGCCTAGTAGAAGTTGCATTTAGAGTTGTGGTAACATGAATGAAATGTTAAAACAACAGGCATGTAAACACTAACACAAATTGACATAATATGCCTTAAAAGTGGTTTTCAATGCAACAGTAGCTTGGTTGTTGTCGCTGTTGTTGCTGCTGTCCTCGTTGGCAGCATGCCCTGCAAGCATAGGCGCCAATCGTAGTGGAAGCCTTTGCCACTATTACAACGCAAAGTCTCGAAGGATTTTAAATGTTAAATGGCTTTGAAATGCCGCCATCGTTTCAAGTTGAAGTTGTTATTTGCAAACCTTGCACGAGGTATAGAATGTGGCATTTATAAATGGCTGAGAGGCGGCATTTGCTGTTTTATTTCTTGAGGACATTAACACAGATTCAAATACGTATTTCCGGTTTCTTAACACGAACTTCCGGTTACGGTTCCGCAACAACTTAACGTAATTTCTAGCACTTAGCAATGCATAACTTGGCACTTTTCTTTTAACACAAACACTTGCATCGAATTTAGGCAAAATTCAATACTTTTGGGAATAATTCGACACTCACTCACGACCCGTCCGCATTATAAACATTCAATTGACGGTTCGATTCGTTAAGGGATTTTCCTATTAGGGTTTGGTGGTTTTGGTTTTTTGTGGTGCAATTTCCGTTCCGTCCGTTTATCTGTAAATCCAACATTTAACTGAATTGTCATAGCCTTCGTTGCTTAAGGATATGCTTCGGCATATTTACTGTTGTCTTCCGTATAACTCCGTGTTTGGATGTGTGTGGCCGACAAAGTATATTTAGTTATATGAGTTTGTGTGTGGTACTCTAGAATAACTGTGAGTTCGTAGTGTAGCTTCGTGTATTGGTTCGTTTTACGAGTGGTGAGTAGTGGGGAGTTACAAGAGAGAGAGAGAGAGCACTCCGATGGTATTACACAGTCGGCAGTGTTCTCTTCTATCTGAAGAACATTCTCTTGTGTCATGGGGATTTTTGTTGCAAGTGGGGAAATCTGATTGCTGTTAATCATAGTATTTAGTTCAAGTTTAAGGTTTTTGTGTGCGGTGATATTTGCGTGCTGCTGCGTCGAATGCTCTTTTGCGGGAAAATATGTGATAGCTGCGACAAAAAGTTGTGTGGTCGTGGGACGTTCAAAAAAAGGTGAATAATTTATGAAGCGCAAGGTAAAGGTATGTATGTCTGTTTTAATAAAAAAAACCAGTACAGTTATTTTACTCACCCTGTGTAGGATATTGCTGAAGTCTCGGGTTATTAAAACTAACAGACTTAAATGGATTTAGTTATATATTACACAGTACAACATTTTTCAGCTCATTGATTTGGGACTCAATTCAGTTATCAGAAAGTAACCCCAAAAAGAAGAAGTTCTGCATCATTCGTTTTGTCAAGTTACATGCCATAATAACTTAACATCGATTTTAAGTTAGTAAGTATCCTGTATCATATCATATATAGGGGACCGGCCGTGGCATAGTCTCCTGCGGGAGATCGCAGGTTCAAAACGGCTCCAGTCATCTGACAAAAAAAAAATTGTTTCTTTCATTGTCGGCTCCCCTCGAATGTTGTTGACAGCAACTTCGCAGTATTAAGTGTCGAGTCAATCGGCGTGTCTAGTAAGAGCTTCTCAAACAGTGACGTTCGCATTCGTCGATAAACAAGTAGGTGCCGTTAGTTGTGAATCTAAAAATGGAAAGCGGGTTAATTCACAAGAACGCGAGAAGCTATCCCATAACTCATTCATGGGGTGTAAAGGGAAATTAAGTTTTTAAGTAAGCTTACGTCTTTCGAATATTGTCGTGCGTACAAGCCTGACAGAGAGATGGAGAGACAGACAGACAAACGACTTAAAAAGTCATGAATCGTATTTAGTTCAAAGAAACCTAGGGTCTTAAGTGACTTCTTCTATATGTTACACTTTTGTTTCGTTTCAAATGATATATACCATCCTACCCATATGGTAAGGGTATAAAAAGATATGTATGAGAAACAATAAAGGTGCATTCGGTCATATATGTGGGAAGTACAAGAAGGGTTCTGTGAAATACATTAATTTTCCCAAAATAGGTATGAAAGAAATATAAATTATGCAAAAATAGGTAATTTGGTATGGGAGGTACCAGAAGTTTTGGAGCTATTCTTCCTATTTACAGTCCCATGAGTACATTTTGGAAAATATTAGTACTGGTACATTTTTGAACAACAAAGGTTTACTCGAGTTTCCTGCCCACCAGCCAACCAGACAATATGGCGGGTCAATTTAAAAATCGCCCAAGTGACAAGGAAAATCGTATTCTAGGGATCAAAATAAGAAACTTTGCCCGAGGAACCACACCTCTCAAACGAATTCTGATGTTCCGACTTTTGAAAAACTTCCACATGCTTGGAACTCATTGAGTTTTCGATAGTTGTTGTTGCTTCATATTGCTGTGCATAGGATGGTGGATTAATTGTAAAAATCATCGTAAAAAAAAACTCTGATAACAATAACATAACAATCGAAGAAACAGTAGCAACAAAATTAAGCAAACACACACACACACAAAAATGCCTTGTAAAAACAAAGATGGTATCTTTAAAGTGGCTCCGAAGACGAAAATTCTTTGTTTCAAAGAACAATTTCTTTTGGACTCCATTGGGGCGCTCTGAATGGATCTGGGATTTTTCAAAATTTGACCTTAGGGGTCAAAAGTCGGGACAACAGAATTCGTTTTAGAGGTGTGGTTCCTCACGCAAAGTTTCTTATTTTGATCCCTAGAATACGATTTTCCTTGTCTCCTACAAATCGACCCGTCCTATCGTTCAATCTTAACGATCACTGAAAAAATTTTTGTTCTAAAGTACATGGGGTCTTTTTAAACGTGGTAGACTTTTTCTCGTATAAAACGATATATACCCATATCCCTAATGGTAAGGTTATGCAATTAATGTAGGAATGCTTTCATTTTGTTGCATAGAGTTATTTGCGAGCAACGTCACCCTTTGATTTCAATTTCGAAGGAATAAGTATCCACTATATTTGTACCTTAATTGACATAAGTTGCGCCGTTGTTACTTAAAAATATGGACATAAAACGGCCCTAAACAGGAAAAAATATTATTTACTTATTTTGAAAAAAATCAGTCAATAGATGCCTATAAAAGACCGACAATTATGGACAAATGGAACAAAATTTAAATTTTGGTATTTTTATCACTTTTTTACAACTTTGAATTGAGCATATATCGAACACTCTGGCTTCCTTCCTTTATGTTTGAACTAACTTTGACGATTTCTTATGTTTACTTTTCTCGTTATTTAGTACAATCGTTACATTTGACAAGAGTAACAGTTTTGTAAGTAAATAGAAATATTAAAAATTTCAGTCACTCCCGTCACAGCAAAAATCTAAAACTTTAATAAAAACATTAATACTTTCTAACAATAACAAAGTAAGAGTAATTTATAACATAGAAAAAAATTGTGGTAATTCATTTTAATATTCGAGTATATTGTAAAGAATATATTTGGTCACACCCGTCACACAAAAGCTAGAGTGGAATTGTTTAAATGGATGTTAAAATAGAAAGCGGCTACCAAGCAAGAAACAAAGTGAACAAAGAAATATATAAACTGCATTTTTTTTAGAGAGAGAGAAAGAGAGAAATAAGAAATGCTAAGAAAATAATAATAGGTAAAGACCAGTGGGAACAAAAAAACAAAAGTGAAGACAACGGAAATAGGATGAAAATATAAGTAGAGGCGTCCTAAGTACGTCTAACATTTGTAGTTTAAAATCGCGACATCCATTAACACATCTCGTGCCAAGCTCTAAAATCGCAATCCACTCATTCGGGCCAAATTTTTTTCCCTGTAATTCACGCTTAAAGGCATAATTTTTGTGGATATGTGAACACACGACCCGAACGAATACTCAAATCGTGTGCACCGGTGTTGCACATGGCGCAAAATGTGTTTTTCTTAAGTTCATCTAAAAAAATGTATGCCGAATTAATCACAGTTTCAACGCATTTAATTAATATGATTAACATTTTGGTTCAAATTAATATTGACTATCAACAATTCATTTTAATGAGTTAAAATGTGCCGACAACTTTTTCTGTATTATGGTCCCGTGTCCCATTAGGAAGGTAATAATTTGGTCCCTTTCAAGATTTATTCAGTACAATCTTCGTTTTGGATTGTATTTAGGCCGTGTCTTCCTGACATTCTGACCGCTTTGTCCATTTTTCCATCTTTTGTTTGCTGTTCTCAACATAAGACTCCCGAAAGTGATTTTTTAGGTGGACGTAGTTAAAAGTGCTTCATGTTCTCGGCTCGTTTTGCTTCACCCGTACTTACAATGAATCTTCTTTCGAATTTAAGCAATACAGGTAAAATGCACACGCTTCATAAGAAGAACGAACACCCCATTTATGTGGTTGTAGCTTTATCCCAGTGGTCTGAGTGATTGTACTACTCATTTTTACACCTAAAAGTACGAATATCCAAAAATCCAATCTTGCCTGACTTTTTTGTGAAAAGGGCAACAACCACCCCAATTTCATTATCCTATATACAGCCAGTTATCAATTTTAAATATATATAGATTATGGAAATTTTATTACAATCGTTCTATTAACATGACCGACATAAAAGTTTTTCCAAAAGGGGCGTGGCACCGCCCATTTCCGAGCGAGAGTTATACCCCTATGTACCATTTATATATGTAGTTCATCTCATCTTCTTACCTTTAAAGGATCATGAAATATAAGCTATTGAAATTTTGGTTTGTGTGGGCGGTGCCACGCCCCGTTGTCTAATTATGTCTTCATGTAGCCCATAATAGAGGCCCTACCATAGAGCTACACAGTGAAAATTTCATTGCAATCGGTCCATTTATTTCACCCTGATAAGGATTTTTTTAAAAGGGACGTGGCACCGACCATATTGTATCAGTAACATAAGTAGCAAATCTCACATTCATACCTCTAATGGCTATGACCGATTGAACATTCTGTTTGTGTGGGCGGTGCCACGACCTTTAGTCTAACTATGTTTTTATGTAGCCTATGATAGAGGTCTAAGGACAGTATCACACAAAGAAAATTCAATTGGAATCGGTCTATATATTTAACCAATATTACTATTATTAAAAAAGGGGTGTGGCACCGACCACTTTCTACAAACAAAGTATTTTTTCTTATGCGACCGATATAGGTACCAAATATCGACTTCGTACCTATAATGGTTCAAAAGATACAGTCATTTTAAAATTCCAGTTGTATGGGGCGGTGCCACTCCCATTTTACCCACTTTCAGGCCGAACTTACAAAAATCTCTTCTTAGTGCGCGCCTAGGTCTAAGGACAGTATCACACAAAGAAAATTCAATTGGAATCGGTCTATATATTTAACCAATATTACTATTATTAAAAAAGGGGTGTGGCACCGACCACTTTCTACAAACAAAGTATTTTTTCTTATGCGACCGATATAGGTACCAAATATCGACTTCGTACCTATAATGGTTCAAAAGATACAGTCATTTTAAAATTCCAGTTGTATGGGGCGGTGCCACTCCCATTTTACCCACTTTCAGGCCGAATTTACAAAAATCTCTTCTTAGTGCGCGCCTACGTCATAAAAGAAACCTACATTCTAAATTTCATGGTTCTAGCTTTAGCCGTTTGGGCTGGGGAGTGATCGATCAGTCACCCAAGCCTTTTATATATATAGATTACTAGTGGGCACGGCAATGCTTCGCTATTGCATATTAACTTGTAATATATTTCACATTTAGGTCTACAAAGTACTTTGAAACGGTACATAAGCTCGGCAATAATATGTTGAGTTTATTAACTTATGTAACTAATTTCAAGTAACTACTTAACGTGGAAGTTAACTAATTAAGTTTTATTGTTTTAAATTCTAAATATGATAGGCTCTATGACGATAGTAAAAAGTTCATCATCAAAGTCATATCTATGGTTTCGACATGTAGATTAAGTTTTGTCTGTATGTAGGGAGAAAAAACACTTCTTTCACAAATCGGAAACAGAAATTCCTCTAAACACCAAAATAAATTTTTATATTTATCTGTAGTAGCGGGAACCGTCTGTATACTAACTTTCGTTTGAAGCTTCATGCCTTTAGCCATAAAAACCTCCTTTGCCATGTCTTCTTCTCATACGAACCAAGAATATACCCGAATACTCTATACAGATTAAACTCGTATTACCCGTATTTGAGATAATTCGGTCACCAACGTTTGGCTTAACAAATGATGATCTCACGCGCTACATGTCATATTACGCCGTCGTGCTGGAACCATTTCTCCTTCAAATAATGTGCAATGACATGATAAATAAAAAAAATCAATTGATCGTCCACATGCTCTATCGGATTTATTACCGATTCGCTATCCTGAAATGTAATTAAAAAATACATATCTGTAAAGTAAATTAAAAACAAATCACTGTTTTAGTCTGCGCAGCTACCATGTGTCCTAAACTGCCTGGTGTATGGACCATTATTTGATTCAGTTAAAAAGTTAAATATTGAAGTATTAAGTTCAACATAGCCTGCTCATTAGGGCGGATCAATATTTTCGCGTCGAAAAAAACGTGGTAATCGTATATCAATATCGGAATCTACAATGAATTATTAGAAAAATTTCACAAAGAAACAATATGTATAAAATCAATTTCTAGTTCGCGCTAAGAAGTATGAAGATTTCAGGTAGACATTTTTTTAACAATGACCAACTATTGAAACCTTCAGACCTATGGGCCCCGGCTCTAATTTTTACCTACTATTCCGATGCTTGGAGACCAAGACGAAGATAATGGTATATTTTTGACATTATTTTCTGTATGCCAACACTCAGAGGCCATAACTTTTTAACCAATACATAGATTTGCTTCTGTAATACTTCATTTAGTTTGTTGGGAAGTCAGTTATACGCAGAATTTTTCGGTTTGTGCTCATTTGAAAACAAAAAAATCTCTATCTGAAATCTTCCTGCTTCCCAGCGCGAGCTAGGAATTGATTTTAGACACAAATCTTATTGGTCAAATTTTCTGACAATTCATCGTAGATTCCGATTTTGGCTACGATTTTTGCGAATAAAAAAATTGGCCCACCTTACTATTCAAATCTCTGGGCGAACTGCAATATACTGTGGAATTTTGAGAGTTATAACTACTAATTTTAAAAGGGGTGTAGCACAGCCTTTCTCCACCCTTACTGTTATTCATACTGCAAAAAATTGGCCCACCTGTGCAATTTTATATAACTACTTATTTTAAAAGGGTGTAGCACAGCCCACTTCCACCCTTACTGTGATTCATACTGCAACAATAACATATGTAACAAATTACATCTTCATACCTCTGATGGTTCATGAGATATATGCCTTTTTAACTTTCAAGTTGTATGGGCGGTGCCACGCTCCTTTATCCAATCACAACTATGTACAGCCAGAGACTAACAACAGGTCATCAGTACCACTTGGTAAAATTTTCGTATCAATCGGTGTATTAGAAAAGCCGTTAGAGCTATTTTTGAAAAAGGGGCGTGACACCGCCCACTTCCAGCCTGGCTGTAATTAATACTGCTCCAACAACATATATACCAAATCTCATCTTCATACCTCTGATAGTTCATGAGATATAGCCCATTTTATTTTCAAGTTGTATGGGCGGTGCCACGCCCCTTTATCCAATCACAACCAAATACAGCCAGGGACTATCTACAGGTCAACAGTACCACTTGGTAAAATTTTGGTATCAATCTGTTTATTGGAAAAGCCTGCAAAGCGATTTTTTAAAAGGGGGCGTGGCACCGCCCACATCCACCCTGGTTGAAATTATTACGGCTCCAATAACATATATACCAAATTTCATCTTCATACCTCTGATAGTTCATGAGATATAGCCCTTTTGATTTTCAAGTTGTATGGGCGGTGCCACGCCCCTTTATTCAATCACAGCCTATTATAGCCAGGGACTATCAACAGGTCAACAGTACCACTTGGTAAAATTTTCGTATCAATCGGTCTATTAGAAAAGCCGTTAGAGCGATTGTTGAAAAGGGGGCGTGGCACCGCCCACTTCCACCTTGGCTGAAATTAATACTGCTTCAACAACATATATACCAAGTCTCATCTTCATACCTCTGATAGTTCATGAGATACATCCCTTTTGATTTTCAAGTTGTATGGGCGGTGCCAAGCCCCTTTGTCCAATTGGACCGAATTGTAAATCTAAACCATCCGGGGCGCCACCCAAACGCATACAAAAAAATTTATGCAAATCGGTCCAGCCGTTTAGGAGGAGTTCAGTCACAACACACGTACGTTAGAATTTTATATATAAAGATATTATTTTGTATTGCCATTGAATTCTTTTTAAAGGACATCAATATAGAATGTCTGTCTGTAATCAATTAAGCCATCGGTCACTTCAGCCTTCTACACATATGCATCATTCCTCATCCTAGCATAAAACTCCATAAATATAAATACTTTAGAACAATTTATTGTACTTATGTAAAAGTACTTATATTTCCCTATATTTATTCACATACCCATTAACTCTTATACTCTACACGCACACAATGATATCCTTCTCTTGCATTGGGGGGCTCTTGGTGAATGTTGACTTCTGCGCACTAATGATTTACATTATTAACGAATAACATTCCTTGATTTACACGTGCTTTTTCTTATAAACATATGAGGGCTGTCCCGGCTGTCTCATCAGTGTAAATGCGAGGATTTCCCTCTGTTGTTGTTATCAATCAGACGTTACAAACAAACGCACACACACACATTTACATACCAACATTCAAAGTTGATAGATTGTTATTTGGTGTTGAAGGAAAAACACAACCACATACACATAGACAACAACAGGATTTTGTTTTCAGTGTGTGTTTATAATGTAAGAAGACATTACGACACTGCTGTGTGCGTAAATGAAGTTGGTAAATATGAATTGTATTTCTCAGATATATTTCTGTGCCTTGAGAAATAAAAACGGTGATATAACAACTGTTGTTAGGTTAGGTTTAGTATGTCAGTCTAAAAATCAGACTCACTTAGACTATAAAGTCTATTGTGATAACACGGAAACTTCGAAAATCATTACCCTCACCTAGGTCTCTAAAGAATAAAGCTTACCTCAAACCCAAACCATATTCAAAAAACTCGCTTTACAATATTGAGAAAAAGAGTAACATAGTGTTTACTAGATAATCTATATGGAAGAGACGTAGCTATTGTAAACCTCATTAACCCATATATTGCCAAAAATTAATAAAAATATATATTCTAATCCCTAAGGTCAATGTCTGTTGTGTGTTGTGTATTTGTCTATCTCTGATTAAATGCACCTAACCAATTTTTTAGTACTATGTATTGTTATGCTTATGATATGTACCCTCATTCCCAAGGTTGTGATACGTTAAAAGTGTAAAACATTAATGAAGACGTGTTAGTATATTAAGACCGTATTAGGACTTCTTAAGACGATTGAGCAATTTCGGTCTCTCTGTCTGGGTAGCCGGTGGACACGATAACTCGCGTAGACCTATAGAGTGTCAAGTCGATTACATTCGCGTAAAGTCACATAACCATAACAAAATGTGACATAGATCATGAAAAACGATCGCGTTTCGCTTTTATTCCAAATTAAGTGCAGGTATCTTTACTTTGACCAGAATAATTTGTTTGAGGATATGTAAAAATTTTCTTGGAATAAACGTTGATGACTTTATATGATTCTACTCCGCAGAGTGTGATGTTTTAATACAAACGGAGGCACAAAAAGGGAGTTATCGTAAAAGAAGGAAAATTAGTGCACATTACTTTTATAAAAAGTAGACGAAGTTTTGTAAAAATCGGCCCAAGGACACGCCCACCTCCTGTATATCCTAGTATGAAAAAACTTAAATTTTTAAAAAATGGTTGTTGGTATTGAACCAAATTTGGCTCCACTTGTATTTGATATATTATAAATACATCAAATTATCTCGAAGGACGCGCACATCTTCCACATATCCTGAAATGGAAAAAACTTATATTTTCCACAATTGTTGTTGGTATTGAACTACATTTAGCTCAATTTGTTTCTGATACATAGCTGAAAACTCTGTAGAATTATATGAAATTATGTCAAAGGACAGGCATACCTCCCATATATCCTGAAATGGAAAAAGCTTATGTTTTCAAAAATTGTTGTTGGGATTGAACCAAATTTGTCTTTGATATATGTTATTAGTCACAATATGTTGAATTATATCAAATTATCTCGAAGGACACGAATTATATGAAATTATGTCAAAGGACAGGCATACCTCTCGTATATCCTGAATGGAAAAAACTTATATTTTCCAAGATTAAATACATTTACGTGGTTGTAAATAAAAGCGAAACGCGATAATCGATTATGTAGCATTACGTGACAGTAGTAAGACTTGACACTCTTTTCCTTTTTGGATATTTTAAATATAATTTTTTAGACAATTTTTTTTATTTTTGTTTCATAAATTTATTTTTAACTATTTATGCAGAGAATGCATATTTAAAAAGATTAAACGAATTTTATTTTTTAAATTTCGGATTTTTGTTTCACCAAAATTGCACTAGTCGTTTTTAAAAAAACGACAAACGTGACAAATTCCAAAAACGTAACAAATTTTCCTATACGTTACTTAGTAACTTCAAATCAATATATCTCGATTCCTAGATGAGACCCAGCGAAACGCCGGGATACGTACAACTTTTTTTTGACCGATATATTTTTCCCCGGTAGTTTCATCCCATTTAAATTTTGGCTGTCGCACAGTGTTTTAAAAACGAATTCTGAGTCGATTTAAATGTGTCCGTCTGTCCCAGCCGTATTTTAAGAGACATCGAGCTGAAATTAAGAATGCAAGTTACTATCATATAAGCGGAGGTTGAGTTTTGATATGAACAAGATCGGCTATAACAACTTCCACCTCCCATACAAACTCCTCCTTTTTGGAGCCTGTTTTGTAAGCAATGTTCCACCCTCATAGCGTAGGCTGAGTTTTGAAATGAGCAAAATCGGACAAAACTACTTCCACCTCAATACAAATTGCCCCCCTTTGGGGACGTCCGTCTATCCGCCCCGCGATTACAGCCGAGCTGAAATTTAATATACAAGCTTATATCCTCTAAGCGGAGGTTATATTCTAAGGTGAGCAAGATCGGACAAAAACTGCTTCCACCTCCCATACAAACTCCCCCTTCTTGGGGGTTAAAATATGCATAACAATATTTTCAAGTAATATAAAAAACCAGTACAGAAATTTCAGTCAGTTAAACTGACTGATAAATACCATCACCCAATATAAGATATAGTTTAAGTCTTGTGTTATTGAAATTAACCGATTTGTAATTAAAACCAGTTAGAAAGTTTCAGTCGGGCAACCCGACTTACATTTACCCTTACCCTCAGTAAAATAAATAATTTTCTATTATATTGATATTATTACTCGATTTCGAAAGTGGGCGGAGTGTACATTTGTATGGGAGGTACCAGAAGGGGTGTGGTTAGGCTTCCAGATTTATTCTCCATATTTGTGTACTGATATTATTAGTACATCCCTAATGTGGGCGGAAAGGTACATTTGTATGGGAGGGCGTCGCTAGACTTCCAATTTTTTCACCAAAACTTTGTCCTGTTATAGCATAACAAAATACAGAATTTGGGCACGATCGTGTCGAGTGTATTAATATTATTACCTTATTTCCAAAGTGGGCGGAGTGGTACATTTGTATGGGAGGTACCAGAAGGGGCGTGTCTAGACTTATAGATTTTTTCTCCAAAACTCTATCCTGCTTAAACTTTACCAAATACAGAATTTGGGCACGATCGCGTTAGGTCTTTTAATAATATTAATCGATTTCTAAAGTGGGCGGTGCCAGATGTGTATGGGAGGTACCAGATGGGGCGTGGATAGACTATCCTGTTATAGCTTTACTAAATACAGAATTTGGGGACGATCCCGTAGGTTGTATTGATATTATTACTCGATTTCTAAAGTGGGCGGAATGATGTATTTGTATGGGAGGTACTAGAAGGGGCGGGGCCATGTAGCCCATTTGCAATACCGTAAGTAGTTTTAAGAAAATAATAACTCGTGCAAAATTTCAAAACATTTGGTTGCATCTTTCGAAAGTTATCGTGCGAACCAGCCGGACAACAAAATACAGAATTTGGGCACGATCGTGTCGAGTGTATTGATATTATTACCTTAGTTCCAAAGTGGGCGGAGTGGTACATTTGTATGGGAGGTACCAGAAAGGGCGTGTCTAGACTTACAGATTTTTTCTCCAAAACTCTATCCTGCTTAAACTTTACCAAATACAGAATTTGGGCACGATCGCGTTAGGTCTTTTAATAATATTAATCGATTTCTAAAGTGGGCGGTACCAGATGTGTATGGGAGGTACCAGAGGGGGCGTGGATAGACTATCCTGTTATAGCTTTACTAAATACAGAATTTGGGGACGATCCCGTAGGTTGTATTGATATTATTACTCGATTTCTAAAGTGGGCGGAATGATGTATTTGTATGGGTGGTACCAGAAGGGGCGGGCCATGTAGCCCATTTGCAATACCGTAAGTAAATTTCAAAACATTTGGTTGCGTCTTTCGAAAGTTATCGTGCGAACCAGCCGGACAGCCACCGGACAGAGAGACAGACAGACGGACATGGCTCAAACGACTTAAAAAGTCATGAATCGAATTTGGTTCAAAGAAACCTAGGGTCTAAAGTGAATCCTTCTATGTGTTACACTTTTGGGTCGTATCAAATGATATATACCTTCATCCCTAAGGGTGATGGTATAATTATTTGTATTAGACATTTCAATATAAAATTATTGACAAAAAATGGATGTGAGAGGCTAAACTTCCGTCCAACTCTCATACAAGCTTCCAATTTTTCTGCGGTACAATGGGAATAAAATACAGTTGTAGTGAAAATAACCAATATTATCTCCATTTGTACAAATGGTGAAGGGTATCTGAACTGGCTTAAGCCTAATTTTGCACAAAGTAACCGTTAATTGTACATTGTGACGGATAAAAATCGAAAGTGTCGTACTTTCCCAACTGGTCCTTTTTTACAAATTAGCTGATTTTTCTGAAATTAATATTTTGTAATAATTTCTAAAAGAAACCCCTCAAAACGTTGGAAATATTTTACCTTTAATATTTTGCATTTATATGTGAAATCTGAGAAACTGTAAGATTTGCCCATCCTGTAGAAATTATGATTACCTATAAGATTTTTGGAAAAGACCCTTTCGTTACCCCCATACAAGATGACCATATAGGTATAGGTATTGAAACCTTTTCGACAGTTTTACCACTTGTATCATCTGACGATGAGACCGAATGTCATGTCTCCTACTTTAATTTTTAAATAATTTAATTTTAAAATCCGTACATGTCAATAACTTTAGATTTAACACAATCATACATATGGTACATGGGGTATTTATCAGTCAGTTTACCTGACTAAATTTACTTTACTTATTTAAATATTTTCAACTAAAGTTGTTGTCTTCAAAATCTTGTCTTTGCTTTTTATAAATAATACATTTAAAAATATTGTATTGCAAGAGTTTTTGGATATATATAGTAGGTTGACTTTCTGAACAAAAACAATTATCATTGAATATAATTTAAATTACAATGAGTTTTTGTAGCATGCAAATATGTATCAATATTTCCAACAAAACTCGCATGCTGAACGATGCATATGAACACGTTATTATGTGTACATGTATGTACGTGTGTTTATAATAATATGTACCACATTTGTCAATTTGTGCATTGACATTTATAAACTGTTGGAAAACATTCTCCATACCTGCATGGTGGGATATGGAAAATTATTTCATTTATGTAAGTGTTAAATGTCATGTTCACATCACTCATAGATTACACGTATACTCCAACACGTATCTTCTCAGATTTGAATGTGGTTATGCTTTTCTACCTTATTTATACTGCTTTCAACATATGATGTGTTTTTTTTACATCTATCGCATACAAACATCATTGCGACGCTGTAAATTTTCCTGTACTTATCACCGCGAACGGAGAACACTCATACGCACCTGGCGTTGAAAGCAACAAATGCTGGTAACAAAAGTCTTTCTTATGTATTATTGTACACAATAATACACATAACAATTGACATATGACAGGTAAAGATAAAATTATAATGCCATCAAAATATTGACATGATTTCACTGTTGAACTTTGGCAGCCGCATGCTATTGTTAAGAAATGTGCAAAAGGTAAAACGATGATCATTAACGATATGTTTTAATGAATTGTTGATGCATTATACAATATTTATTGGCAAATGGTTTATAATGGAGTCGCAATATTTCTTAAGTGCTCTGTAATATTGTATAAGTGCTGAAACGTAATGGATTGGTGGTTTCTGGTGGGGAGGTGCTGGTATATTTCAAATGGAATTGAAGTATACATGTAACATTAGAGTGACAGCAAAAATGAATTATCTGTTATGGAAGGACAAACTGTCATAAAAATAATAAATGATAAAAAGTAGGATGCAAACATATATATGATGAATTTCATATCAAAACCTATAAAAAAAGAAAATTTTGAACCCGACCCCCATAGATTTTAATGAAATTTTGCATACAGCTACATTTTACCTACAGGAACACAACCTCATTTTTAGAAATTACATTTTTGAAAATATGTGGGCGTGGCAAGGTACCGAAATATTTGAAAAATTACGGTAATTCGTACTTTTAAGCTGCGATTACTATGGTATGACTCAACCGATTTAAAATATCTTGGTGCCATTAGAAAGGTATATAAGTCTGCTTTCGAAAACATACACTGTAAAAATTTTATATTGCACTGAAAATTTTTTCTTGTCAAAAATAAAAGTTTAAACTTGGAAAACACTTCGAAGATCAAGTCTTTTTTTTTCCCAAAAAAATTTTTAGATAGGCCTTTCTACAATGGGGTTTTTCTTAATTTTTTTTAACAAAATTTTTAAGTAAATGCACCAGCTTATTCATGTGTTCTACAAATTTCTTGACAAAAATCAATAAGAAAGTTTCAGTCGGGCAACCCGACTTACAAATACCTTCACCCTCAGTAAAACATACAATTTCTAAAGTAGGCGAAGTGGTACATTTGTATGGGAGGTACCAGAAGCGGTGTGTCTAGACTTCCAATTTTTTTTGTCCAAAACTGTATCCTGTTATAGCTTTACTAAATACAGAAATTGAGTACGATCCCGTTTTGTGTATTGAAATTATTACTCGATTTCAAAAGTGGGCGGAATGATGTATTTGTATGGGAGGTACCAGAAGGAGCGGTGACATGTAGCCCATTTGCAATACCGTAAGTAGTTTTGGGGAAATATTAACTCGTGCAAAATTTCAAAACATTTGGTTACATTCTTTCGAAAGTAATCGTGCGCACCATCCGGACAGCCAGACAGACAGACGGACATGGCTCAAAACAATTTAAAAACTCATGAATCGTATTTGGTTCAAAGAAACCTTGGGTTTAATGTGACTCCTTCAAACGGAGAAGAACTTTTATCGTTGGGCTTCACATACTTGTAAGACCTCAAAAGAAGTTGCTTTAGCACACGCTGACGACCACAACAAAACAAAAGAAGAGCTATTTTAAAGGTATAAAAATGCTAATACTATTACAGGAACTCAAAACTTCCATTCTTTTATTCCTTCACTAAATGTAAGCTAATACTCCGAAAGTCAACCGTAATTCTTGCGCAAAATTTATCAAGGTTAAGTCAATATTTTTGAGGTGTCTGAAAAATATATACTACGATTCTTGTTCTAATCCATTAGAATTACCATAAAAATCTGTATTACTTCCTAAGTTTAGTTACTTTATTAATTTTTGTCACGCAAAGATATCAAAATATAAGGAAGTTAACAAGAGATGCATTTACTTACAAATTTTTTAAACAATAAATAAGAAAAACCCCGTTTTAGTTTTTGGATATGTTATTTATATTAAAAAGACCTATCTAAAAATATTTTTTTTTGGAAAAAAGACTTGATCTTTGAAGTGTTTTCCAAGTTTAAACTTTTATTTGTGGCACAAAAATTTTTTTTTTTACAGTGTATGTTTTCGAAAGCTGACTTGTATACCTTTCTAATGGCACCAAGATATTTCAATTCGGTTGAGTCATCCCATAGTAATCGCAGCTTAAAAGTATCTATTACCGTCATTTTTCAAATATTCCGATAACTTGCCACGCCCACATATTTTCAAAAATGCAATTTCTAAAAATGAGGTTGTTTTTCTATAGGTAAAATTTAACTGTATGCAAAATTTCAATAAAATCTGAGAGGGTCGGGTTCAATGAATATCGGTTTTGATATGAAATTCATCATATGTATATCGTATATTGATCCGGGACCGGTCGTGGCATAGTGGTTAGAACACGCAAATACCATGCGGGAGATCGCAGTTTCAAACCTGGCTCCAGTCATCTTTAAAAAATTGTTCTTTCATTGTCTGCTCCCCTCGAATGTTGTCGACAGCAACTTCGCAGTATTAAGTGTCGAGTCAATCGGCGTATCTAGTAAGAGCTCCTCAAACAGCGAAGTTCGCATTTGTCGATAAACAAGTAGGTGCCGTTAGTTGTGAATCTAAAAATAGAAAGCGTGTTAATTCACAACAACACGAGAAGCTATCCCATACCTCATTCATGGGGTGCAAAGGGAAATTAGGTTTTTGTGAATCTAAAAATAGAAAGCGTGTTAATTCACAACAACACGAGAAGCGTGTTAATTCACAACAACACGAGAAGCTATCCCATACCTCATTCATGGGGTGCAAAGGGAAATTAGGTTTTTGTGAATCTAAAAATAGAAAGCGTGTTAATTCACAACAACACGAGAAGCTATCCCATACCTCATTCATGGGGTGCAAAGGGAAATTAGGTTTTTTTTTATATTGATTTCTACGAGTCCAAGTTGCAGACATTGCAGAGCACTTATTCAAAAAACTAGTATCTATAAGAGGATGGACATCTGAAACCGGTATAAGCAAAACCTTATTTTTTCTTACTGTCGATATTGTATTTCATTTCACAGTTTACACCCAAGTGTTCAAGTTTACCTCTAACTGTTGTGAATACTTTATTATCAAGCTCTCGATTAAGTTTTGATAATCATAATGAATTGCCTTAACTTCTATTAATTTTATGTACATTATTAAGATTTTATAAACATTATCATTTAATATTAATTTACATTTTACAACTAAGCTAATTTGTGTGTTGCATTTCAACGTCAAGCTTGATTTTATACTAACAAGACATAAAGCTTAATTAACTATATCCTTCTTAAATTTCCATTTATACCATATGTCTGCTGTATGAATATTATTTAACTAATTTTTAATAAGATAACAATATGAGCTCCATGACTTACTATGTGTTTACAATATTTTTCATTAGTTTGACACCTGTCAACAAGCCACATAACATAATAAGATTATGAGGAGTTTACAATAACTTTTCATTAAGTTATTTGCTTTGACAATTTTACATACCTGATTAAACTAAAAAACATTTTTTGCTTTTTGTAAACATCTGGTGTAATCATACCATTATTTTGACAGTTTTTTTTTGTATGCGTGTGTGTGGGTTTTCATTGTAACATACACAGATCTTAAGAAACAATAAACGTTTAAAAATTACATAAATTTGTAAACGGAATATTGGTTCAGGTCTTTGATATTTTGTAGATTCTAATCGTGAAAATCACAAAACAATTAGGGAGGAAAAAGTTGAATTTTTCGCGTGTTGAGAATGATTTTCATCAGAAAAGATGATTTTCGGCAAAATAAAAATGCTCATCTACTGCTAAGCTATCTTCGGCTCATTCAGCGAAGCGAAAACGCACCGGACGTTTAGGAGTCTTCAGAACTTGGACTAATTGGTCGTGCCAAGGCCAGCGAAAAGATGTGACAGAAATATTGAGTTGCTGTGAACTTTGGAGAGCTCTTGACTATTAGAACTTACTTGCTGCTACAAAATCAATACGTTCCACTGTACGTACTGGACTACCACGTACACGAGTTATTGTATTCAATAAGGATCACGCTTAATGAACTCACAAATTGATTTACACACTGCGCCGATGACACACTATTTCTATCGTGAATAAAGTTTAACCCAGATTTCTTGCGGTTTGAGTTAAAGACGCGAACTTTGAAAGAATGTATTTAATCGAACTTCAAAAAGAAGAGAAATCTATTTTTAAGATACAAACATTACAAATCAAAAGACTAAACAGACAAAAAATTTCACAGAAGTGAACTTCAATGCAGTAAACGAAATACGAGCAAACCGAAAAACACGGAAAATTCCGGGAAACGTCCAAAAAAAGCGTCCAAAGCTAAAAATTTTGTACGACCAGAGTAGAATGGAAGTGAAAGAATTAAAAGACGATTACATAAAGCGCAACAAGTGCGAATCATAGTGACAAAACAAAGTTAGACCCACTCAATTAGCTGAGTAGGTTAATTTCTTTACAAGAACTAGTAAAGTTGCTGTTTTTGTAACACCTGGAGTAGAGAGCTGATGTGATAAATCTTTGTACAGATTTCCAATTTATCGGCACTCGATACATGCCTGATGTCGATTGCCGATTATCATACGATCATTGTTGGCAACTTTGTTACGTTCATTTGTAGAAAACAAGGTTTGTGTCAAGGATTTGTTAGATGTTGTTGTGAGTTTTAACCGCCAAATTCCACCAAAGATGGCGCCAGCTGGTTGTCGTTGATTTTATTTTCCGATATATTAAGTATTTGAAAAGTAATCGATGTACTGAGCCAATCTACGTCGCTTGTACTGAGCCATTGAAGGGCAAGGTAATATTCGGCTATGCCGATGCTCAGATACCCTTTACCATTTGTAAAAATGGCGATGAAACTTTTTATTTGCACTACAATAGTATTATATATTTAACTTTGGATGAGATGTTACTTTTACTTTAAGTGTAGTGTAGTGTAACACATAGAAGGAGTCACCTTAGACCCTAGGTTTCTTTGAACAAAATTCGACTCATGACTTTTTAAGTCGTTTGATCAATGTCCGTCTGTCTGGCTGGTTCGCACGATAACTTTCGAAAGACCCAACCAAATGTTTTGAATCTTTGCACGAGTTAATATTTCTCTAAAACTATTTACAGTATTGCAAATGGGCTACATGGCTTCGCCCCTTTGATACCTCCCACACAAATATATCATTCCGCCCACTTTATAAATCGAGTAATAATATATATACAGCCAATGCAATCGTGCCCAAGTTCAGTATTTAGTAAAGCTATATCAAAATAAAGTTTTGGAAAAAAACTGGTTGTCCAGCCATGCCTCTTCTGGTTCCTCCCATACAAATGTACCACTCCGCCCACTGTAGAAATCGATTAATATTATTAATATACCCAACGCGATCGTGTCCAAATTCACATACAACTCCGCCCACTTAAAAAACGGGTATTAATATCAATATACTAGAAAATTTTATGGTTTACTGAGGGTACGGATTTCCCGACTGAAACTTTCTTACTGGTTTGTAAATAATTTTTTATTGAAATGTCAAATACTGAGCTTGAATTTTTTATATGACCATAATATTGTATTGCAATTTTAACCCCCAAAAAGGAGGTGTTTGGTATAGAAGGTTGGAGTAGTTTTTGTCATCATAGAACTTAATCTCCGGATAGAAGCATACCCAATTTAAACTACGGCTGTTATAGTGTGGACAGGGGTTGTTTGTACGAGAGGAGGGAGTAGTATTTATTTGATCTTGCTATTATAAAACTTAACCTTCATTATGATGCTAGAAGCTTGTGTACCAAATTTAAGCTCGATAGCTCTTAAACTGCGTATGTAATCAAGGTTGAGTCAGACGGTCACCCCCATAAAGGGGGTGTTTGTATGAGAGGTGGGAGTTGTTTTTATTTGACCTTGTTCATCTTCGAACTTAACCTCCAGATAGAGGATAGCAGCTTGCATATAAAATTTCTGACGGACACCCCCAAAAAGGCGAAGTTTCTATGGGTGGTGTAAGTAGTTTTTGTTCGATCTTGCACATCTTGGAACTTAAGCTCCAGATAGAGGATAGAAGCTTGCATATACAATTTCAGATCGATGTTTCCTACCCAATGGATATAATCGTGAATGCAGATAGACGGACACCCCAAAAAGAGCAATTTCGTATAGAAGGTGCAAGTAGTTTTTGTCCGATCTTACTCATCTTACAAACTCAGCTTAGAGGATAGAAGCTTTCATACCAAATTTCAGTTCGTTAGCTCTTAACTACGGCTGTAATCGCGGGGACAGACAGACGGGCATTCCTAAAAGGAAAAGTTTTTAAACAATTGGGCTCATCTTTAAATTCGAACTCCGCTTAGAGTACCTTGCATACGAAATTCCAACTTTATTGCTCGTAAACTACGGCTGTAGTTTTTGACCTATCGGGCTTATATTAAAACGCAACTTCCGCTTTGGGGATAGAAGTTTGCACTCCAATTCCGCTCGATATCTCTTTAACTACAGCTTTAATAACGAGGGCAGACAGACAGCCGGATGGACGGTCATCTTTAAATTGACTCAGATTTCATCAAGTATAAAAAATAATTTTGTCGCTTTTGTTTGAACCGTTTGGTCTGGGCAATGCTACCAATTTTCTCACTTTTGGGCCTTTTTACCCCTAAATGTACGAATTCAGCCGTTTGATCTGAATTTCCCCTTTTTTGCCTTTTTTTACAACCCTAAAAGTACGAATTTCAAAAATCGTGCACCTCTCTGACTCTATATTTTCTCTCTCATATACATTTTCCCTATGATAGCTTTAGTCGTTTGGTCTGGATGATGGTACTGGTTTTATCCCTTTTGGCCCTTTTTACACCCAAAAAGTACATCTTTTTTAAAAATCCTTTGGTACACCTCACTATAAATATAATTTACGAAAATAAGAGTCGCATTTCCAATTTTGTCGTTAATATTGCAAATTATTTTTGCTCTACATATTTACCTTACCCACCCAATTAATTTGAACCTGTATCAAAGTTCTAAAATATATTATTTTCTTTATCTCTAAAATTGTGTCATGTTAAAGAATTATATTTTACCAGTCTGTTTTTATAATTTACGACTTTTTTCTATTACCACCTGGCTACATACCTTGCTGGTAGTATCACTGTCCGCATTCACATTTCATGAATATCAAGAAAGTGTTGTGATACTTTGGGGTCGGTGCAATATGAAAAAAAAAACTTTTTCAGTCACTAACAGAATACATTTGTGACATTTGACTTGAGATTTTTTGTTTTACACGTGAGGCGAATGAAAGATGAAATGTACAAAATGTCCATTCCATCTCCCCTCTCTCCCTCTCTCCTTCTCCCTCTATGTCCTTGCCGTAATCAAGTTTCAAGGATACTCCAGTGTTTACGAAGGATATGAAAATAATGTGTAATAATTTTTCAGGCTGTTAAACATTAACACCTGTTTTGTTTACACTTCACGGCACATGCACACGCACATCATCTCACGTTCTCAACCCCAACTGTCGCTTTTAACAGCTGGCTTTTAAGAACTGCAAAGGAATGTGTGTTCCTTTTTATGTTGAAAAAGATTTTAAGATCTAGCAAAATATTTCTTTGTAGACTTTAACCCACATTTAAATTTGCATTTACTTAAGAGAAGGATTACATTTCTGTAGATATGTTGGACTTGCAGTAAATTAATTTAAACTTATGAAACTATTACACAACATTAGTTTATTGCCATTATGTAATGGCATGTGTGTTTCCAGCAAATGTAATTCCCTTTTACTGTACCGAATTAAAATTTGTTGAAATTACCCCATAGAGAATACCTCTTCTCTCTTCTTGGTAATTTTACGGACAGACCAAACATTTTAACATCAAACTTAAGCCTATTAGGAATGTATGTGTTTAATGTTTAAAGGATTTGAGTTTTACGGTAAGAGATTTAAGTATGCTTTAAGGTTTCATAAGAAGTTTATGTAAAATACTAAGAAGAGAATATGTGTCATGGTTATTCTTAAATTTGCTTGGAAATGTGACATAAGATTTGTGATGGAAATATCTTTCAATAGTTTTATTATGCTGTGACTCGGCAGATTATAAATAAGCACAACTATTGTTTAAAACGTTTTTCATTTTACACATAAATATAAGAATTTTCGCAAAAACTTTCTTTTATAAAAAAAATTTTAATGGACCCTTAATTTTGTGTTACTTCTACATCATAGAAAGCGGAATTAACTTAATATACAATTGCTACTAGTTTATTGTCCTTCTTAGTAATGTAGTTTGTAGCTTCACTTTTAAGCGTCATATCTGTCTTCCAACAATATCAGACTTCATATATGTGTGTGACTCTGATTTGTCTTTAAAGTTTTTTGTAGATTAATTGTCACCTATCGAATACATATATTTTCCTGCCCACAGCTATACTATATGTTTGTAATGCTTTTACCCATGAGTGCTTCATATAACATATCACTTCGATACCAAATAATATGAAATGCTTTTATGTCAATTGACATTTCTTATATGAGTAATAAAATACTTTTGCTTAAGTGCGTTCAGCCCTAAGTGAAGGTCACCACCACCACTTTATTGTGGTTACTTTCACGGGCAAACATATATGAAATTTGACATAGAACTTTTGCTTTTAGTTTTAGATTTCTCCGTAAATTGCAAGCAGTTACTTCTATTGACATTTATTTATATGAACGTGGCAAAAAAACATGGACATTGTGGTCACTGTAATGTAGCAAAGACATATATCCATAGTTTTAATATTAGCAATATTTTAAGAAAGTTTCTCCAGAGGAAGGAAGGAAGGGCATAGTCATATCATTTAGAATGTTATATTTAAAGTGGTATGGTGCAACCCATGGTGGCACCTAGGCAACGGTATTCATGATATTTCTTATCGCGAAACCTGATGGTTGGGCTAGCTACCCGCCTTCAGGTCCCTTTACTGGCTATGAAGACACGACAAAGAAAAAGTAATAAACGGAACCCCCCAAATGTTGACGACCCCCGCAAACAAAATAACTTACTTAAGTTCCCTTAACACCCCATGAATGTGGTATGGGATAGCTTCTCGCGTTGTTGTGAATTAACACGCTTTCTATTTTGAGATTCACAACTAACGGAATCTACATGTTTATCGACGAATGCAAACGTCACTGTTTGAGAAGCTCTTACTAGACACGCCGATTGACTCGACACTAATACTGCGAAGATCGAGGGGAGCCGACAATGAAAGAACAATTTATTTATTGTTTTTTCTTTTAAGATGACTGAAGCCAGGAATTGAACCTGTGATCTCCCGCATGGCAGTCGCGTGTTCTAACCACTATGCCACGGACGGTCCAAAACGAAATAAGGACCATGATTTAAGGATATGCACCTGGAACGTCCGGACTCTCTATAGAGAAGGTGCCACTATCCGACTGGCGGATGAACTCAAAAAATATAAGGCTGACATCACCGCCATCCAAGAGATAAGATGGACAGGACAAGGATGCTCGCGACGTAAAAATTGCGACATCTATTACAGCTGCCATGCCGAAAAGCACGAATTTGGATGTGGATTTGTAGTTGGCGATAGACTCAGATATATTGTCTCGCGATTCAATCCTGTTAGTGACCGAATAGCCATTCGCATCCGGCGAAATATTTTTACATTCACTGTTTTGTGTACACGCCCCGACGGAAGATAAAGACGATGAGATTAAAGATGCATTTTATGAGCGCCTAGAGGAAACATACGACAGCTGCCCAGGCTATGAAATTAAAATTGTTCTGGGAGACTTTAATGCAAAAATAGGAAGGGAAGATGTTCTTGGTCCATCGATCGGTAAATTCAGCCTTCATGCCGACACGTCAGACAACGGGTTTAGGCTGGTTAGCTTCGCAGCGGGAAGTAACATGGAAGTGAGTGGAACCAGATTCCAGCACAAAGATATCCACAAGGCAACTTGGCTATCTCCCGATCAAAACACCAAAAATCAAATTGATCATGTGGTAATTGGCATGCATCTAGTATCATGGACGTGCGTGTGATCCGTGGTGCAAATATTGGCACGGATCATTACCTGGTTGCTGCCAAGGTGCGCACGAGATTGAGCTGAGGAACAGGATGCCGCCTTTAGGGCAACGCTACAGCCAATTTTAACCCGTGCTGTTAGGGAACGGCACAAGAAGAAAGTAAAATAGGCGAGACAGCTATTTAAGCGAAAAAACGTCAAATGAAGGAACGGGAGAACGAGGATATAGAGCGATACAGGGATAAAGGTGAGGCCCGAAAATTTTACCAGAAAGTAAGAGCAAATGGATACGGTAATGGCCTCCCCACCTGTAAGGACAAGGATGGAATTCTGGTTACAGATACGCAGAGTGTGCTGCATATATGGAGAGAACACTTCTAGCAACTGCTGCTTCTAGAACGCATCGCACGTGAAGGTATCACGCCAATTGTCGACGACGGCTTAGATTGGCCACCACCAAGTCAATCCGAGGTAAGAAGAGCAATATCGCGACTGAAAAACAATAAAGAAACCGGTGACGACTATCTTCCGGCAGAGCTCTTCAAGCCCGCTGGCGAGGAGCTGATAACGAGCACGCACCAGCTCCTGCGCACGGTTTGGCCTAAAGAGTGCATGCCCGACGATTGGAACTTAAGCGTATTATGTCCTGTGCTTAAAAAAGGCGATCCAAGTGTGTGCTCCAACAACCGCGGGATCAGCCTTTTACCCATCGCATTTAAGGTCCTGTCGGGTGTGCTATGTGAAAGGCTAAAGCCAGTGTTATTCAACCTGATCGGGCCTAATCAGTGTGGCTTTAGACCTGGAAAATCAACAACTGACCAGATATTCACACTTCGGCAAATCCTGGAAAAGACCCAAGAGAAACAGATCGATACATACCATATTTTTGTCGACTATAAAGCTGCCTTCGACAGCCCGATACGGCTGAAACTACTCGAAGCCATGGCTGAGTTTGGTCTTCCAGCGAAGCTGATACGTGTTTGCGAAATGACGCTGACTGACACGAAGTCTTCAGTGAAGATTGGCAAGGACCTTACGGAGCCATTCTGTACCAGACGAGGTCTAAAACAAGGCGACGGCCTATCGTGCGATCTCTTCAACATAGTGATGGAGATGATGATGAAAAAAGCTGCAGTAAACACGAGTGGCACTATATTCAACAAAAGCCACATGCTACTCGCGTATGCTGATGACGTTGACATCATCGATCGAAAACTGCGGGATGTGACAGCAGCCTTCTCGGGTATACAGAAGGAATCAGCGAAAATGGGCCTAACGGTGATCGAGGACAAAACGAAGTTATTAGTTTCAACGAACAAATAATCTACTCGTTTGGGAAACTGCGTGAACGTTGACAACTATAATTTCGAGGTGGTAGATAATTTTATCTACCGACATCAACAAAGCAAATAATGTTAGCCTAGAAATCCGGAGAAGAATCCTGCTTGCAAATAGATGTTACTACGGACTAAGCAAGCGACTCAATGACAGATCCCTCTCTCGACGAACAAAAATCCAGCTATACCAGATACTGGTTCTACCTATCTTAACGTATGGTTCAGAATCCTGGGTTATGACACAAGCGGATGAATAGGTTCTGGCGGTATTCCCGAGAAAAATACTCCGTAAAATATATGGGCCTATCATCGTTAACGGAGAGTATCGGCGTCGTATGAGTCATGTGCTGTAAGAGCTGTATACTGACATTGACATGGTCAGACACATTAAGGTGCAGCGGTTGCGTTGGCTAGGTCATGTTGTACGCATGGACGAAAATGCTCCAGCTCGAAAAGTTTTCGACAATGAACTCGATGGACGGCGTAGAAGAGGGCGACCAAAACTTCGTTGGAAAGACCAGGTTACAGAGCACTTTACAGAACTTGGTGTGACTAACTAGAGAATAAGCGCAGAAGATCGAGACGCCTATAATTTTTTTTCTACGTGCGGTATATAATCCACCGGGATTGCAAAGACGTGACAGCTAAGTAAGGAAGTAAGAAAGTAAGCAATTGTTGAGCATTGATTAACTAAAAAATCAGACACGTTGTACTGCTCCTCCTGGTACCTCCTATACAAATTAGTAAATTTTGGGGAAATTAAGACTTTTCAAATAATTTTTTAAAAGAAACTACTTAAATCTAAATACCCAGAAATAGTGAAATTTACTTTGTACACTTGTTGACGAATTTATTAACACTTTCTACCCTGAATTATTTTTTACAGTTTACCTACATATCTGTAAACCTCTGATGTTACGACCGAAGGTCCTATCTGTAAGCGTTTAAGCAAGCTCCGCTAATGGGCAAATAATAAAACAAATGAAATTTCAATTATATAACCGTTAATTTAAATAACTCATGACTTAAACAGTATTATACATAGAGTATGGGTATTTATCAGTCAGTTTACTTGAGTGAAATTTCTGTACTGGTTTAGAAATGCATAATCGATAAGCATTTTGCTTGTAGTTACTTGTTCTATATGACTCAATAGTTTTTGAAAGTTTAGCCAACTTTCAAGATTCTTTTATTAAAACCCATGATTTCCTGTTGGTCTTTGTGAAAATTTCAACAAATCAGTAAATAATTTTTATAAATGCTGATTTTTCTTTACTTTCCTGCCAAATAATTTACTCAGTACAACACATGACTTTAGGGCTCAATTTTGAGGACTGAACGTGAAAGTAGCTCCAAATAGAATAAGTTCTGCATCTTTCGTTTTGTCAAGTTACATGCCATAACAATTTAATATCCATTTGAAGTTTGTAAGTTTCTATAGGGGAATTTGGCTCTTTTGTTTGACATAACATAATTACTATATGGCGGCGTATGATTATCATAAGTAATAATCCACGTAAATCATACGTCATGGAGTACAACAGTTTTATTGTAACTGCTACAAAATAAACCCAGTTAAAAATCATTTGATAAATGGAAAAGTGAAACTGTTGCTTATGTAGGAAAACGTTTAAATTTGTTTCAGCTAAATCGGACTAGTGGTTCTAGAGTTATGTCAAACAAAAGAGCCTAAAACGTGACAAATTCCCCTATGCGGTACTAACTAACTTAAAATCGACATTAAATTATTATGGCATGTAACTTCACAAAACGAATGATGCAAAACTTCTTTTTTTTTGGGCAATTTTCACGAGCTGTTCTCAGAGATGAGTCCCAAATCAACGAGCTGAAAAATGTTGTACTGTGTCAGTTGATAAACAATATTAAATCACTTTGCCGACAATGTTATCATCGACACAAAAATTTCCTATAATTAAATACGAGACTTGCATCTACTACTAAGCTGCAACCTTCTTTAACAATAGCATTCCATTTAAGACGATTTTATCATGCCCCTTAAGTTAAATTAAAAACATACAAATATTTTCATTTTTGCGCACGTCTGCACTTTCAGATAATCCTTTCATTAAACCGCAATTATTGTTTTCTTTTAAGCCAACAATCTTGTTGTTACTGATGCCAATGAGGATGATGGTATTTTGCTCACTGCAACACTATTCTGGTCATTTTCAATACATACTCTACAATACTCAACCACATACACACTCATACACACACACGCACCGCACATCTCATATAGATAGATATCGTTATAATAATAAAAACATCTCAATTCCAATTTCCAATATCTATTGAGCCTTAGATAAATAAATCGATATTTTGTTGTTTTTCCTTTAAGGATATCTTGAACGATTGTATGGACGAAGGATTGAATGCCTGCAAAGGATGTTTTTACTTGACTCATCTTGACTTTGTTCCTTTAAGCTTTTGTTTTTCTCCTTTGCTTCTTTAGTGTTTTTATGTGTTTATTTTGCCAGCAAAACACAAATCGTTTGAATACAGACCCGCAGAGAAAAGAACACAGGAATGATAAAATTTGTATAGGTTTCAGTTTCACATTGGCAGGAACTAAAGAATATCTTATGATGATGAAATTGTTTATTAGTAACTTAAGCTTCGACATTGTTTTGGAAAGGGGAAAAGACTAAAAGAAAAGCTAACAATACATTGTGAGAGAAGAAAAAGGGAATTTTGTTGAAACAAAGTGACGAAAATAGCACTTGATTTTTTATTTAAGATGTGGAGCAGAGATAACATTTTACAGCAATACTCTTAGTGCTATATGAGCATATGCTGTGAAATATTTAAGATGCCCAATTACGACAACAAAAGGATATGTTATTTAAAGAGAAAAACTTTTATAACTTTATTAAATGGTGTTAAGCTGGAACTTTATTAGCCCCTAATGGTAGCAACAAATCGTCGTCCGGGGATTCATGTGCTCCATACGCCATTTTGACAATTTTGAGTTAATGATGTTATCTTGTGTTATTGATACAAAATTTTTTACATCTGCTATCCGTTTTTGGCTAGCTCCTCTAGAAATCGAGATATTTCGTATCCACTATCCCTTTACTCTATAGGCCTTTCAAACTTTAAATTCAATTTACTCAGAATGTGTTTTTGGCACATGGAGCACATGAATCCACAGACGACAATATCTTTTGCGCTAATTAAGCTTACCAGCCCTCGGTGGCCATCATTATAAAAAGTTTCTTCTTTAAAATCAATTTTTCGAAATCATCGTTAAGTTATAATCCTTTCTAGAGAATCTTAAACAAAAATGGTCTCCCTCACTGAAAGTGATTCATTCATGGGATGCAAAGAAAATTTTGGTTTTTTTTTATAATACACCATTCATACGTACCTATACTTAACTTATCACCCAAAATATGTCACTAGCGATCAGTTACTTCTTGTAAATAAATCACAAATGCCCCTAACAATCAACAGAAACTGATTCTTTCTTCTTTTTTCTTTCTTGAACAAATTTGAAAATTTCAAATGAATTTCCGGTTTCCGCTTAAGGTCACAAACCGGTAATAGATCCAAGATGATGCTATGCTTCGCATTGTTATTTGTTTTCATTTCTCTCTCTCTCTCGATTTGTTATGTCTCCGCTTAAGTTTCAAAATATTATTAAAAGTAGAAAATTGGCTACTTTAGTAGACAACCATCTCATGCTCCATTCCAACCATCGTCTAAACTGAAACAAATACTCAGTTGAGCTAAACGCAAAAGTAAGTTAACAAGTTGCAGAATAAGTTGAAAAAGTAAGCAATAACAAACGAATACAAAAACAGACTTGATGCTATAAAAGCTAGCGAGCGAAAAAAAAAAACAATAAAAATAAACTGCAAAAAAGTTTCAGCGTCATCGCCAACACCATCGTCATCACCATCACAGCCACCATAATAATAAGTATCAGCAACACCATCAGCAGCTTTATCACCGGTGCCAGCATCATTCCCATCAACGTCGTCGCCGGCTTCATTATCATAAGCGAAAAGTTTTGACATTTATAGTAAAATTGTTTGTCTAGGTCTGATGATGATGATGACAATGATGGTGATTATGACGGCGATGACGGTGATGGTGACGGTGAGTGAGGACAATCGCTCTTATAAATATTTGCTGAGAATTATATCATTAACAAATGCCATTGGGCATTGTGGCCACAAGTGGTTTAAGCGAATAGTTAAACGCTTTATGGAAGGTTTTAAAATTGTCACAATTTGCTGTAGAATAAATTAATGACAACATTTGTTGGGGCTGATGTGCTAGAGTAATATATATTATGGATAGCGGTTTGTTGTCATATTATGAAAAGGTGTTGTAGTTGTAAAGGAGTGGTGTCTGAAGAATGCTATAAAAATTACCCACATGTATAAAGATATTGAATACCTTTCCATTTGTGAGAGAACTACCAGAATGTTATTGTGTAGATAATCCGATTTCTGTATGCCTTGAAATGAATCTAAACCTAATACACAAATTTCAGTTAGGTATTGAACTGTTAAAAAGGTTACGAAGTTTTAAAAAATTCTTCCACAAATGTAAAAAGTTCAGATCAGTAATTTTGTTACCACTTTACCGGTGCCAACAACTATCTAAGGAAATCTCGGACCTAAAGAAAAACTTAATTTCGCCTTACACCCCATGAATGAGATATGGGAAAGCTTCTCGCGTTGTTGTGAAAAAACACGCTTTCTTTTTATCGATTTACTACTAACGGCACCTACTTGTTTATCGACGAATCCGAACGTCACTGTTTAAGAAGCTTTTTACTAGGCATGCCGATTTACTCGACACTATACTCCGAAGTTACTGTTGACAATATCAAGGTGGCCGGCAATGAAAGAAAATCGTAGATGACTGGTGACAGGAATTGAACCATGGATCACCCGCATGGTAGTCTAGTGTGTTAACCATGATCTCAAAAATCTTAAAAGAAATCAAAATTTTAAATAGTTGGCACCGCCATAAACAAAAATAATAAAGTATGCCTGAAAATCAACGGACGAGTATTGATTTCTGCTTATATGCGATTTAATGTCAAAGCGCTCTCTGGAAGAACAAAGATCCCACTCTACTCTGTTCCTACCTGTCTTGCTCTATAGCGCAGAATCCTGGCCAATGACACGAGAGGATCAATCTATTCCAGGAGTCTTCGAGAGAAAAATATTTTGCAAAATATTTGGACCCATCATCGTTAACTGCGGGTATCGTCGTCGAATGAATCACGAGCTGTATGAGATGTACAAAGACATCGACGCAGTCAAGCGCATTGAAATAGACCGAATGCGCTGCCTTGGACACGTTTTATGAATGCATGAAAATTTGCCAGCTCTAAAGGTCTTCGTCAAAAAACTCGATGGGCAACGCATGAGGGAGCGACCGAAACTTCGTTGGGTGGATCAGGTGAAAGAGCTGTTATCTAAGCTTGGTGTGACGAACTATCTACAGAGCGCAAAAGATCGAAGCGCTTGGAATACTTTTCTACGTGCGGCTACTGATAGATAAATTTCTGTTGTTGCTGCCATTAAAGAAGAAGATGAAGAGGAACATGTTGCTCGCATATGCCGATGATATAGACATCATTGGCCGAGGACTGAGGGATGTTACCGATTTTTCTCATAGTCGAACCTGGAACCTCCGCTTGGATTATAGAATTTAACCAAATTGTAGCTCAATAACTCTTAAACTACGGCTGTAACCGCAGGGAAAGACAAACTATTACTGCTGCTGATAACTGGACGGACATCTTTAAGTCGGCTCAGAACTGTCGTACCTACCACACCTCCTTATGGGCGTTATTATTGGAAGAAAAATCTAAATATACCCTTCATTCTGTGCATTCGTGCGTTGAATGGTACAAAAACAAGTCTATGCGGGAAAAAATGATGATATCGTGATTGTAACTCAAAAACCAATGATACAGCTCGAGTCCTTGTTCTCGAGTTAGGGTAAAACAGTCCCCTCCGGCCTTGTCTTAAAATATTTGTGCAAAAAAATAACTTTTACATTGTAATGAAACGAATGTTTCGTCATTCCCATATACTGAGAATAAATTTGAACTACCAAACAAATTTAAACATTAATTAAATTACAAATACTTGAATGTTGCTTGATATTAAATACGTTTGCGGTAACCAAAATATGATACGATTTTAAAATTGTTTGCTCATTACAAAGCAGATGTTGCACCTTACAAGATTATCTACAGACATGAGTTTATTTATATGTTCTTCTGCACTTGCACCGATATTTAACTACTATAATTATTGCATCACAAATTCCGAAAATGGACAGAGTACTTGATCTCTATTCAAGTGGAACATAAATTACGTACATGCCGATGTTACCAAGAATACACTTGTATGTAAGCACAGAGTCTTACATATGTCAAATTCTATTTGCCAAAGTTGACCATTTACAGCAAACTATTGCAGTTCATTCATTCAGCACTCGTTGCTGCTGTTCCTTTTTTTAAGAGGAGACACTACATACTCAAATGTATCAACATACCTACATGACTACAAGAAGACAACTTCAAATTGAAATAACTTCATCAGTTGCATATGGCGTGTGCATTTACTTGTCCCCCTCCCCCCACACTCTTTGTCAAACTCCTTAACACCCGCTCATTGTCCCTCTGCCGTCTTGGTCTTATTGTGTCCATTTTGTGCTTGTTTGTGGACATTTTAATGTGTATTTCGTGCAAATGTTTGCACAATTTTATATTGATTGTATTTCAGAAATCACCACCGCCTCCAACAACAGCAGCAGCAGCAAAGACAACAAAAAGAGGATTGTATTGTCGTAGAATATGAAACGACAGTGACTTGTACACAATGTCTTCATGTCGAATGAACTTAATTGAATACACTATAAGGGTAGGGAGTATAAGGACAATTTCAGAGGAAACATTTTTTGGCGTATGTGTATGTGTGTGTGTGTGTGTGTGGTTGAATGCAATGCATTATAGACTTGTCCATTTAGTTTTGTGGATTTGTGGTGAATTATATTTGTGCTTGAATGGGAATGACTGGATCTCGATCAGAACCAAAAGTCCATGTAGCATGTGCAAATCTGGACAATAATTTTCAAAAGACAGTGTGGTTAGTAGGTTTTATTACAAAATCAAAGACTTATAAGTCAATGATATCCAACACTATGCATATTAGGGAAGTTTCTTTAATGATACGACAACTGTCACAAATCGTTTTACTTTTTGATAATAAGGAAACACATTTGGGCACATTTATACAACGAGTTTAGTAAAACAAATCATACTCAGGAGATATAAACAAATAAAACACTACAGCACTTTTTAGCTCAATGATTTGGGATTTTATTCTGAGAAATGCATGCCGAAGTAGCCCCAAAAATAAGAACTTCTGCAAAATTCGCTTTGTCAAGTGTGCTGCATTAATAATTTCATGGCCATACGAAGTTTTTGCTCACGGTCGAATATCTCGAAATATCTCTTTTGTGTCTGAAGCAAAGTTGTAGATATTAAATAGGAGAAAAAAATGCGGAACAAAAGTTTATCCGTCTTCTTTTTAATTAATGGCAGCAACAACAGAAATTTATATATCAGTAGCTGCACGTATTCCAAGCGCTTCGGTCTTTTGCGCTCCGCAGATAGTTCGTCACACCAAGCTTAGATATCAGCTCTTTCATCTGGTCCATCGGAGTTTTGGTCGCCCCTCCTGTGCTGCTCATCGAGTTTATTGCCGAAGACTTTTCGTGCCGAAGCGTTTTCGTCCATTCGCACAACGTATCCAAGCCAGCGCATTCGTTTTATTTGAACGCGCTTGACTACGTCATTGTATAGCTCATAAAGCTCATGATTCATTCGACGACGGTACTCGCTGTTAATGATGATGGGTCCAAATATTTTGCGTAGTATTTTTCTCTCGAAAACTTCCAGAATAAATTGATCCGCCTACGTCATTACCCAGGATTCTGCGCTGTAGAGTAAGACAGCCGGGATCGGTGTATGATAGAGTTAGATCTTCGTTCTTCGTCGAGAGGCCTTTATCATTAAAACGCTTGCTAAGCGCATAATTGCAGCGGTTTGCGATCAACACTCGTCTATTAATTTTCAGTCTGACATTATTATTTTTGTTTATGGTGGAGCCGAGGTAATCATATACCACTTCAAAGTTATAGTTGTCATCGTTCACGCAGCGTCCCATACGAGTAGACTGGTCGTTGAAACAAATAACTTAGTTTTGTCCACATTAATCATCAAACCCTCTTCAACCGCAGTAACATCTCGCAATCCTCAGCCAATGATATATATAGCAGCATGTGGCTTTTGTTAAAGATGGTGCCAGTCGTGTTTACTGCTGCCTTCCGCATGATCATATTCATGATGATACTAAAGACATCGCATGACAGACTATCGCCTTGTCTGAAGCCTAGTTTGGTAGAAAATGGCTATGTTAGATTTGTGCCTATTTTCACTGAAGACTTCGTGGCAGTCAGTGTCATACCGCAGAGTCGTACCAGCTTCGCGGGGATACCAAACTCAGCCATAGCATCTGATAGTTTCTGTCGTATCGGCTTTGTAGTCGATAAACTGATGGTAGGTGTCGATCTGCATTTTTTGGGTCTTCTCCAGGATTTGTCGTAGTGTGAATATCTGGTCGATCGTGAATTTGCCAGGTCTTAAACCGCACTGACATGGTCCAATCAGGTTCGCTAATATGGACTTAAGTCTTTCACATAACACACTAGACAGAACCTTGTATGCGATAGGTGAAAGGCTGATCCCGCGATAATTGGTACCCACACTTGGATCGCCTTTCTTAAGCACAGGACACAGAAAACTCAGATTCCAATCATTAGGCATGCATTCCTTGAGCCAAATCGTGTTTATTAGCTGGTGCATGCACGTTGGCAGCAGCTGATCGCCACCGGCTTTTGGTAGTCCATCGGCACCCGCAGCTTTATCGTTGTTAAGCCGTGCAGATCTCGTTTTGCCTCGGTGCTGGACAGTCTACTTCATCATCGATGATTGGTGTGATTTCGTCATGTATTCCATCCATATTTGCAGCACTCTCTGAATGTCAGTGACCAGATTTCCGTCTCTGTCCTTACAGGTGGGGATCCCTGGTCCAAAACCTATTGGTTGCACTTTCGGGCTTCACCTCTATCCCTGTAATTTTCGATATCCTGGCTATCTCTTTTCTCCAATAGAGGCTTTTTCCGCTTGAACAGGCGTGTCATATCCCTCCTCTTCTCATTATAACACTCCGTCACTGCACGCGTTGCCATTGGCTGCAGTTTTGTCCTATATGCAGCATCCTTTTCTTCAGACATTTCGCGACATTCCTCATCGTACTAGGGCTTGTGTGAGCGTGGTATTTTGTAACACAGTACGGTCGTTGCGGCAGTAGTCATAGAATTAGCAATATGCTGCCACTGGGTGTCGGTTTGAAGTAATTGCGAGAGTTGGTTGGAGTAGGCATTGGCTATCTCGGTGGTGATCCGAGTCAATATTTGGACCGCGTATCACACGTGATCAATCTGATTTCTTGTATTTTGATCAGGCGATATCCAGGTTGCTTTGTGAATATCTTCTGTCGGGGCGTGTACACAAGTAAAAATATTTCGCCCCGATGCGAATAGTGGCTATTCTCTTACTAACAGGGTTAAACCGCGAGACCAAATGTCAAAGTCTCTTGCCGACTATGAATCCACATCCAAATTCGTGTCTTTCTGCATGGCAGCTATAAAAGATGCCACAGTTCTTTTGACGTGTGCATCCTTGTCCTGTCCATCGCATTTCCTGTATGGCAGTGATGTCAGCCTTGTATTTGTCGAGGGCTAAGGAGAGACCCCTTTCTGTAGAGAGTTCGGAAATTCCAGGTGCATATCCGTAAATCATGGTCCTTATAACGTTTGCGGGGATCGTCACTTCTGTTACCTACTTCCTAAGACGCCTCGGTGGTAGCATGGCATTAGGGTACTCACAAATACAGTGTCAAATACTCCAACAACAAAAGAAATGTATCAAAAACTCTTCATCCCATTGTAGTAAAACAAACACTGATGTCGTTCAATGCAATAATAATATTTCTTCGAAACTGTCGACTTAATCAAAATAACACAGTTGTTTGAAAGAAACACAGTCTACAATTCTTTGTAGTAATTTTTGAAATATGTAACTGTTACGACCGAAATATGTTTTGTGGATTACTACAATAAAACTAAGTGCATTTCAAAATCAAATTAAAACTCTAAAAATAATGAAAACTAAATAATAGTGCACACGTATATGTAATTTAAAATGTGCTCTGTAGGAAACGAACTGATTAAGACATAATTTCATGTACATGTACTATACAAGCAATTTCATATTTACCAAATAATCACTGCCTGCACATTTGTACATATTAAAGTTGTTCGATGTAGATTTCATAACACTTCAATGAATTTCGCACGATAGAAGCCAACAAATATGTGACATTAAAATCAATGACTAAGTAAGTTTACCAAAAGCATTAGAGTACACAACAACATACGCTTATCAAATTCTTGATACATCCTTCATTAAAAGTTTTCCCTGTGACAGACAGTACATTCTGTGCATGTGAGTATTACTAAGAATGACTACAACAACCACACAACACCACAATGATGAAATGACTACCACAAGAAAAGTTTGAAGTTAATGACACTTTTGAAGTTGGTGACAATCCATAAAACAACAAACAGTGATTAGTCATCAAAGTTAATTTAATAATGACTTAAGTAGCAACACAAACACACAGACACGTACACACTCATATGTATGGATGACATAAAGCGCCACTCATGTTCATACATGTTCATCGGTATATTTGTGTAGGTGTAAATATATAAGAGGAGGAACCTGCTGATAACTAATAAAGTTATTAAGTGTCTAATATAGATGATTACCTTTATTAACTTTTGTAGGTAAATTTAAGTCTGGTTTTTATGTGCAGACTGCTATTATTATTACTTTAATAAATAACATAATGAAACTAATAGAGTGACAAGTGAAGAAGTACAAGTTTCAATGCCCAATTCTAGTGAAACCATCAATTAATTTTATTTATCTGTATATCATAGATATGAGTAGGTTAAACTAATGACAGAATTTTAATAAAACCTACAAAAGAAACGGTGACTGTATTTAAAATATTTGGAATGTGACTTCTATGAATTTAATTAAATATGTAGTAAAACTATATTATGAATAAGTGGCCAAGCAATATGGTTTATATAGGGTGGGCCATTTAAAATTTATTATTAAATTTGAACTAGCCACAACTTTAAACCATGATTTTACACTTTTTGATTATTTTCTGTTTGGAGCCATTAAGGATAAATGTTACGCAAAGCATCCAGAGGCAATTGGTGTTAAAACATGAAATTGAATCGCCGAAGCCTTAAATAAATCAACCACTTTGAGAAAGTTAAACCTTTCCAATAAAACCATAAATTTGAAACTTCAAATGGCCCACCCTTTAGTGTGCTCCTTATATGACAATTATTAAATTTTTATTAAAATATACATTTGTTACGAGGTGTGATATCGACCGCCGCTTTATATATTTATTTCCGAAAATATGGCCGATAAATTTTGTGAAATTTCGCATCGACAGTTTGACAATAGACATTGCCACAGGCAATTCAACGCCGTGGGAATTATCGTCGATAAAGGATCAAATCGACAATTGACCAGATATTCACACTACGACAAATGCTAGAAAAGACCAATGGAAAACCAATCGACTTAGCTGACACTACTTTCCAATCGTATGGGATCGTATCTTTTTTGTGCTTCTCCGATCGTCACACCAAGTTCTGCAAGGTACTCAGGAACCGTGTCTTTCCAGCGGAGGTTTGGTCGCCCTCCTCTGCACCGTCCAACGAATTCATTGTCGAAGACTTTTCGAACTCGGGCATTTTCGTCTATGCAGCATGCCAACGCAACCACAGCACTTTAATGCGTCCGTGTGCAGCTCGTACAGCTCACGATTCATAGGACGTCGATACTCTCCGCTAACAATGATTGGCCCATATATATTACGGAGAAGTTTTCAATCGCATTCTCCCAGAACCGATTCATACGATTGTGTCATAACCCAGGATTCTGTACCATACAGAAAGACAGGTAGAACCATCATCTGGTAAAGCAAAGAGGCCTCTGTCATTAAATCGCTTTCTTAGTCTTAATCCTCTTCTTTACAGGCAGCAACAACAGAAGTTCATCTATCAGTAGCCGCACGCAGAAAAGCATTCCAAGCACTTCGGTCTTTTGCGCTCCGTAGATAGTTCGTCATACCAAGCTTACTTAACAGTTCCGTCACCTGGTCCATCCATCGGAGTTTTGGTCGCCCCCTCCGATCATTCCACTAAATTTTTTTTGGTGACCCGGTCTAATGTATATACCAATTGTACACGGCGCTATATTTGTGAATGTTCAGATGGATTTTTAACTTTTGGCTAGAGAGCAGAATAAATAATGCGTCAGCTTTATATTAACATCCGATCACTAGATGAATTGGTTTTTCACCAAATAAGCTGATTACACTTGATAAAAAAATATCTACTCTACATTTGAGGTACGAATATGCAGGTAAACTTTTCACTATCGGCCATCAGTTAGTAGGCTTGAAATAAGTCCTTTAAATAAGCAAGCCAAACATATTATTTATATTCGTCAACTATGCAATAGAGAAACATTTGTTAAATACATATGTCATATTCCCTCATTCCGCCATAAAAATCAGCCAGCTCTACAAAATACTTCATTGTGTGGTTCCGACGTCTATTATTTATTATACCCTTCACCATGCGCATGAACGGAGTGAAGGGTATATTCATTTTGTTCTTCCATTTGTAACGGCCATAAGGAGGCGTGGTAGGTATAACAATATATATATATAAATGATCAGCATCGAAATCTGAGTCGATTTAAGGGTGACCGTCTGTCCGTCTGTCCGTCTGTCTGTCCCCGCGATTACAGCCGCAGTTTATGTTATATCGAGCTGAAATTTGGAATGCAAGCTTCTATCATCAAAGCGGAGGTTAAGTTCTAAGATGAGCCCGATCGGTCAAAAACTACTCCCACCTCCCATACAAACTCCCCCTTTTTGGGGTCTATCCCTGCGGTTACAGCCGTAGTTTAAGGGAAATCAAGCTGAAATTTTGTGTGCAAGCTTCCCAACACTAGGCAGAGGTTGAGTTCTAAGATGAGCCCGATCGGTCAAAAACTACTCCCACCTCCCATACAAACTCCCCCTTTTTGGGGTCTATCCCTGCGGTTACAGCCGTAGTTGAAGGGAAATCAAGCTGAAATTTTGTACGCAAGCTTCCCAACACTAGGCGGAGGTTGAGTTCTAAGATGAGCCCGATCGGTCAAAAACTGCTCCCACCTCCCATACAAACTCCCCCTTTTTGGGGTCTCTCCCTACGATTGCAGCTGTAGTTTAAGGGCAACCAAGCTGGAATTTTGTATGTGAGCTTCCCTACACTAAGCGAAAGTTTAGTGGTAAGATGAGACCGATCGGTCAAAAATTACTCTCACCTCCCATACAAAATCCCTCTTTTAGGGGGTTTCCGTATGTCAGTCCCCGCGATTACAATAGTAATTTAAGAGAAATCAAGCCGAAATATTGTATGCAAGCTTTGCTGCCCTAAATTGAGGTTGAGTTCTAAGATGAGCCCAATAGGTCAAAAACTACTCCCACCTCCCATACAAACTCCCCCTTTTTGGGGTCTATCCCTACGATTACAGCTGCAGTGTAAGAGCAATCAAGCTAAAATTTTGTATGCGAGCTTTCCTACACTAAGCGAAGGTTGAGTAGTAAGATGAAACCGATCGGTTTCGGTTACTCCCACCTCACATACACAAACCCTCTTTTTGGGGGTGTCCGTATGTCAGTCCCGCGATTACAGTAGTAATTTAAGAGCCAAAAAGCTGAAATAATGTATGCAAGCTTCCCTACTCTAAGCGGAGGTTGAGTATTAAAATGAGACTGATCGGTCAAAAACTACTCTCACCACCCATACAAATCCCTCTTTTTGGGGGTGTCCGTATGTCAGTCCCCGCGATTACATTAGTAATTTAAGAGCAATCAAGCTGAAATATTGTATGAAAGCTTTTCTGCTCTAAGCGGAGGTTGAGTATTAAAATGAAAACGATCGGTCAAAAACTACTCTCACCTCCCATACAAACCCTCCCTTTTTTGGGTTTGTCCCTGCGATTGCAGCCGTATTTTAAGAGGTAAATACATAGCTAACATTTTGTACGCAAGATTCAATATCTAAGCGGAGGCTACTTTTTAAGACATGATCGGATTTAAACTACTCCCACATCCCACACAACTTCCCATTTTTGGGGAGTTACAAAATTCATAAAATCGAATAAAATCTATACAAAATTACTGACAAAATGGATGTGTGAAGCTAAAAGTAACGTCAAACTCTCCTGTTTTGTGGTACAAAGTGTAATAAAATATAGTTGTAGTGCAAATAACCAGTTTTACCACCATTTTTACAAATGGTGAAGGGTATCTGAGCTTCGGCATAGCCGAAGATAACCGCCTTACTAGTTTTTCATATCATGTAAATTGAAATCAATGAACAGTAACACGTACACCAAGAGATCTGCTCGTAAAATCAAAAACACCAACACTCTATATGATGTATGTATAGATTTAAGGATGTTAACATATGGAAATATATGTATGTATTTCATACCTCAACTGAATACGTAGACGTAGAGTTTGAACTCATGTACACGAGCAAACAACTCTATTGAATTAATATTCAATTCAGGTTTTATGACTGTATTTGAGTGAGTGTCATATGACAATTTCTGTCAATGAGAGCACTCATCCGGTTTATTAACAACATTTTCTTTTTTGACGATGTTCCTGTTTCCTATATTGCCTTCGTGTTTTTTTTTTCTGTTTTGGTGTCGCGTGATTTTATTTTGTGGCAGATATTTAAACGAATTTAGCTTGTAGCTATAAATGAAGTTGTATAGGGCATAATTGTGAATGGTGTTAATAAAATGTTTGACATTTTGTTGATTTTCCATTTTAGGATACACTGATAATCTGATTATAAGTTCGTGTTAGATTATTTCAATTAAGTGCGCGATTTGTTTAAAATTTAGAATTCTACATGATTTGTTTACATCACAAACAAACAGAGAGCGCATAAATCTAAACTAGTTTAACACTTTTGACAGCTACAATGAGTAATGAGTTGGTAATCCATTTCGTCCAGTAAAATTCTATGTTATTTTTGGTCTGCACAAGAATTGCATTATAATGCACTTAACATTAATTTAAAGTAAACACAGTGTGTATGACATGCCATAAGGAAACTTACAACGTAAGTGAAATTGAAAAGTTGTAGCATAACTATATTGGTTTTGAGGAGTGCTGCGACAAGTGAAAGAAGGAAAAGTGATTTTCCATTACATTACACACTAGAAATAAATGGGACGTAATAGAAGTGGAAAATTGTGGATAGCATAAAATTACTTTTCATCTTTACATGTGTATGAAGACTTTAGACCGACATAAGGAAAAAATACTATATCATATGTATTTCATGACTTTTAAGTTAATTAATATTTGACTGTTCTTGTGGCTGTGAGATTGGTAGGCTGGTTTGTAGACAGAAAGCTGTTTATCGAATGCAAAAGCTTCAGTGATGTTAGTTTAAATACAAGTTAATTTGGACCCCAAAACTAAAGAACCCCCTTTCCAATTTCACATCTCTCATCAATTGGAGCACCACTGCGACAAGATCATATAATTATTTATGCCATTGTGCAAAGTTATGCAAGTGGAATTCTGAGAAATTTCCATTTCTCGAAATTTACCAACACTCTAATGCAATGTCGGTAACAAGCAATTAGGCTGCGTTTAACAAAACTTTTCATTCTTTGGTTTCTCCATAAAATACGGAATTCATGCAAAAGAAATACTTCTCACCACTTTCCGCTGATTGTCAATAGTTTTCGTCAAGCGGAAGGAAGTTGGAAGGCGACACAGGGTGTGTTGTAACCTGTATGTATTCTAGAGCACGGTGTGACGGCGCGTGTAAGCACTGCAACTGGTTATGTTTGTTGCATGGAGTTTAACAAGCAAAACGTGACATCACGCAAGTTTTTAAAGCGCGTTAGAAAGCACTTCAAATAACAAACAAACAGGAGAAAATATGACTAAAACTTTTTAATTGCTATGGCCTAAGAAATGTTGTGTGTGACAAATTAAAATGGCAGTTGCGATAGGTGTGGCAATAAGGAAATCGCTGAGAATAAATCAACTGAATGATTGCCATGAAGGAGGTCAAATCAGCTGGGCAGATTTTGTGTGATTATGAATTTTTTTGATGATTGTTGAAAATTATGATAATTAAGATTATGAAAACTGCTTCGCAAAATATTTAAAGCTAACCACATTAATGGTTACTACCATCTTCGAATAAACAATGAGCAGTATGAGTTGTATAACAACATCGACGTAGTCAAGCGCATTCAAATAGACCGAATGTGCTGGCTGGAACACATTGTCCGAATGGATGAAAAAAGAGCTGTTATCTGAATTTAGTGTGACGAACTATCTACGGAGAGCTAAAAACCGAAGCGCTTGGGAATCTTTTAAACATGCGGCTACTAAGGGATGAGTTTTGTTTACTTCTGCCAAATAATTAGAAGAAGAAGAATGCGGCAGTTTTGTAGAGAATTGTAAAATATTAAATTTACATTAATGGTTTTCAAGATAAATTGTATTTTATTTCTGGTACTGGCTAATATTTTCATGCAATTCAGTGGTCCACTAGGGTGATCGCAAGTTATATGAAAAGGAATTTTGTCGGTATCAAACCCCAAAAATTAACAGTCTTTGCAGATTTAAGGGTAGCCAAAGTTTGAACACGATTGGGGGCTTAAAGTTACAGTAGTCACGTTTGGGGGCATTGATTTGACATAACTCAAAGACGACTGTCCCATTATGCTGCAACGAATTTCCGAAACTTAAGAATTCCTTTAATCTTTCCATATATCACTTCTCCGCATAGTCACCAGGTTCGCAGTTAGACATAAATTAACATAAAATAATAAAAAATCCGAACGGAAAAAAGTGTCAAGTCTTACCTTACTACTTTCGCATAATGTCCCATAACCTATGAACAAAGATCATGAACAAAGAAGATCATAACAAAACCCTTAACTCCATTTCGCTCCACTACGTCACACATTTTTTTTACAGTGGTTTCAAGTTTGAATTTTTTGGTCAAAAGTCGATACAAAGAATATGAAAATTCATCTATAAAAGTACATTTGGGGTATTTCATGTCTTCGGAGACCTATACTAAAACATTCAGGCGAATATTTCCTCGGAACATTTTAACCCTCTAGCTCCCACCCGTATGGGACATTTTTGGACCAATTTTGAAAAACTGTTTAGAAGTCAACTTTGAACGAAAGTCAAGGCTAAGAATCTTCGATAGAAATATTCTACGGAAAATTTAACTAAGAGTCACCGAAGACAAATAGCCACTATGAGTCAAAGGTTCCAAAATAAAATCAAAATGAAATATAAATGGAACGTTAAATAATTTATTTTTAGGCAAACAGTTCAACACACTTTTTCGGGAGTGAACCAAACCAATATCAAACAATAGCATTTAACCTCAGTAACAAAACACTTAACTCAATTTTGCTCCACTACGTCACAATTTTTGTTTACAGTGGTTAAAAGTTTGATTTTTTTGGTCAAAAGTTAAATAAAAGAAAATGAAAAATCGTGTGTAAAAACAGATTTGGGTTAGTTCATGTCTTCAGAGACCTACATTAAAATTTTCCGGGGAATATTTCCTCGGAACATTTCAACCCTCTATCTGCCACCCATGCTAAACGTTTTAAGAAATTAGGCTTTTAAGCTGTTTTTTAAAATTCATCCTAAGATGTCCCATACGGGTGGGAGCTAGAGCGTTCAAATGTTCTGATGAAATATTCACCTAAAAATGTTAATGTATGTCTCCGAAGACATGAACTGAGGTCAAATGCTACCGTTTGATATAAGTTTGGTTCATTCCCGAAAAAGCTTGTCGCACTCTTTGCTCAAAAATAGCCTTCTTAACATTTAATTTTGATTTTAATTTATAACCTTTGAATCCTAGTGGTTATTTGTCTTCGGTGACTCTTAGTAAAATTTTCCGGAGAATATTTCTATCGCAGATTCTAAGCCTTGACCTCCGTCTAAAGTTGACTTTTACACAGTTTTTCAAAATTGGGCCATATATGTCCCATACGGATGGGAGCTAGAGGGTTAAAATGTTCCGAGAAAATATTCCCCTGATTGTTTTAATATATGTCCCGGAAGACATGAAATACCCCAAACATATTCTAACAGATGATTTTTCATATTATTTAATTCGACTTTTGACCAAAATAATCAAACTTCAAACCACTGTAACGTAGTGGAGCAAAATGGAGTTAAGGGTTTTGTTACTGAGGTCAAATGCTATTGTTTGATATTGGTTTGGATCACCCCTGAAAAAGTGTGTTTCACTGTGTAATGCCATAATGGCTTTGTTTCACACCCTCTGTGGTAATAAAGCCATATGGCCTTGGGAGATGGTCGTGTCCTTTGAGATAAGTTAATAATTTCACGCTGCCACGCGGATAAGCATGAGTTTGGTGTTGGATTTGTTGTCGGCAAGAGACTACGACACTTGGTCTCTAGGTTTAATGCTGTCAGTGAACGAATCGCCACTATTAGAGTGAAGGCAACATTTTTCTACATCACGCTGATATGTGCTGATGCTCCTACGGAGGAGAAAAGTGACAAGATCAAAGACGAATACTACGCCCATTTAATGCCAAAATAGGCCGGTAGAATTTCGTTAGCCCAACAGTCGGAAAATTTAGTCTGCATACTGACATATCGCCAAACGGAATCAGATTAATTGATTTCTCTACAGCAAGGAACATGGTTATTAGCAGCACACGATTTGACCACAAAAACATTCACAAAGCAACGTATCGATATCTTCCGATCAAGTAACGAGAAACCAAATTGATCACGTGGTAATCGGTGGAAGGCACGCGTCAAGTGTTTTAGACGTACGAGTGATTAGAGGTGCGAACATCAACTCGGATCACCACCTACGGACTGCGTGGTCCGTACTGGGGTATGTGAAGCCCTTTAACGATAATGCCTGGTACGATGACGAATGTCGCGATGCCACCCGTGGACAAGATGCTGCAGGACTGACTGGAGACGGTGTGCACAAGATCGAAGCGAATTTAAATCTCTTATCATTTCGGCCTCTAACTTAGACACTAAGATATAAATATATATGTTTTCAAGTTGTTTTTAAGGCAAATAATAATAATAATAATAATAAGGGCCAACACAAATAGCACAAAAAAACTAAATAAATAATAAACCCCAAAATATGCAGAAACATCCAAGACATGCCTGTAGTAATGTTATATGCATTTGCATATGCAAGTATGCAATGCATACTTTTGTTGGCCTTAAAAATAATATTAAAAATATATAAATAAGCATTTAAGCTTTTCCATTTCAGGATCCTTGGGCCGATTTACGCAAAACTTCGGTTTTTTTCTTTCCTACTACTAATTTTTAATATTCATGATAACTTCTTTCATTTCTGGCTGCCATTTGTAGGAAAACACTACACTGTGCGCACTAGCTACCGCAAACATAACCAGTACATAAATTTCAGTCAGTTAAACTGACTGATAAATATCATCACCCAATATAAGATATTGTTTAAGTCTTGAGTTATTGAAAATAATCGATTTGTAATTAAAATCAGTTAGAAAGTTCCAGTCGGGCAACCCGACTTACATTTACCCTTACCCTCAGTAAAACAAATAATTTTCTATTTTATTGATACTATTACTCGATTTTGAAAGTGGGCGGAGTGGTACATTTGTATGAGAGGTACGAGAAGGGGTGTGGTTAGGCTTCCAGATTTTTTCTCCATTACTTTATCCTGTTATAGCTTTACTTAATACAGAATTTGGGCACGATTGCGTTGGGTGTACTGATATTATTACTACATCCCAAAAGTGGGCGGAAAGGTACATTTGTATGGGAGGTACCATAAGGGGCGTGTCTAGACTTCCAATTTTTTCTCCAAAACTTTGTCCTGTTATAATATAACAAAATACAGAATTTGGGCACGATCGTGTCGAGTGTATTGATATTATTACCCTATTTCTAAAGTGGGCGGAGTGGTACATTTGTATGGGAGGTACCAGATGGGGCGTGTCTAGACTTCCAGATTTTTTCTCAAAAACTTTATCCTGCTTGAACTTTACCAAATACATAATTTGGGCACGATCGCGTTAGGTCTTTTAATAATATTAATCGATTTCTAAAGTGGGCGGTACCAGATGTGTATGGGAGGTACCAGATGGGGCGTGGATAGACTTCCAATTTTTTTTTCCAAAACTTTATCCCGTTATTGCTTTACTAAAAATAGAATTTGGGTACGATCACGTTTGATTTATTGATATTATTTCTCCATCTCCATAGTGGGCGGAAAGGTAGGTTTGTATAAAGTGGGCGGAATGATGTATTTGTATGGGAGGTACCAGAAGGGGCGGGCCACGTAGCCCATTTGCAATACCTTAAGTAGTTTTGAGAAAATAATAACTCGTGCAAAATTTCAAAACATTTGGTTGCGTCTTTCGAGAGTTGTCGTGCGAACCAGCCGGACAGCCACCATACAGACAGACAGACAGACGGACATGGCTCAAACGACTTAAAAAGTCATGAATAGAATTTGGTTCAAAGAAACCTAGGGTCGGAAGTGACTCCTTCTATGTGTTACACTTTTGGGTCGTATCAAATGATATATACCCTCATCCCTAAGGGTGATGGTATAAAAATTAATTAAACTTTTGTTTATTAGTCCGTGTTTTTCCAAAGAATTGTGAACAGATCATCGAACAATTTTTTTTGCTTCATTCATCCATATTCATTGAATCAAAAAAATCAATATACCAAGATACCTTCACTAAATTGTGAATAAATGGGAGACGCGTTCTTAAATTTCGGAAATTCGTTTCTGTAATATTGGTCTAGGCGTTCTTAAGTTATGTCACATCAAAGCCCCTCAAACGTGGCTGCTGGAGCTTTAAAATTTAAAGCTTCCAGAGGCACGGGTTAGCACACTCCAATCGTCGTTAAACTTTAGCTTTCCTAAAATCTGCAAAGACTTATCATTACTAGCGGGTGGCCCGAAAATAAATCCAACATCGATTTTTGTGACCACCCTAATGGTACATTCATGTAAAATTTGTTAAGATAATATTATTGACTTTAAAATGGATTATGACGATATCATAAGCCCTTAAAAAAATATGCCTGCAGCTGTAAGAAACTAAAGATTATCTAATTTTTGATTTTCAATGGAAAACTCTATGAAGCCCGCTTTCCTCTAAGCTGTTTTTTCAATTAAATGAAAAGAGCGATTAAAAAAATAAATTCTCGGAAATATCCTCAGAATGAAGAATATGACTAATTTCGTTCGTTGGCTGTCTGGTTAGTGGGCTTGGTGAAATTTTATGAAATGTGGCGTGCACTCGTTGTTAGTTCTAAAAAATGAATGAACTTGCTTGGATAGGAAAAGTTTTATTCTGAAAAATCGATATTATGCTAAAATCCATCTTGGGTTGTAAGGATGGTTGGCGGTGGGCAATTTTGATGAAATTCCATTTTCCTTCTTAAAAAAATGTTCACGTAATTCTCAGTGCCAACTTTCAACTTTCTTGGACTACTCTTTATACAGCTTGCACATTTGTCTGCTTTTTAAATATAACTTGAGTCTTGACATTTCTAAGTTTTTCTGGAATGTTAAATTATAACGAAATATAAAATAACCGCAACATTGATATCAATGTCTTTATGTTATGATCTAACATATTGTTCAAAGAATTCTGGTAAAAGGCATTTTCAAATATTGCATTGAAGAATTGAATTTTCTGGGTCACAATTGAGGGGGTCATCAGCAAAGGGGTACAAATGACAAATAGACACAAACTGAGATAAGTGCGCAGTTGTTTTCCTTGACACTATTTACGCCTACGAGCATGAGATGAGGTAATTTTTTATTACTAGTGATGATATCTAGCCCAAAAACAGTTTAAGTAATACCTGCGTTTGCACTAGATTATAGGCGAATATCTCGAAACCAACTTTTTGTCATTTGCATCCCATTGCTTCGTATCTCATCTATTTTGATTTTGACACACTTTAAAATACATAGTCGTCACATATGCATCTTTACAAAGACCTTACTAGCATATTTTCTAGCTTTAATGCTTACCTCAACAATATTTCGTAACAATTCATCATTTCAATTTGAATTTATTTGAATATTTATCTTCTCACTCCGTTTTCGAAATTAATCTCGTTACAAGTCTTTGGGCTGAAACAATTTGTGCAGATTATCATAATATTTTTCCATAAGCATAACCATAAATATTATATTCTGGGGATATGAAACAAAATAGTTTTAGCCACAGAAAAACGCTTTGTGTTTCTAGTTATTTGAATTTTTTTTTATGCTGTGCTTACTGGCCATCATGTAATGCATAGATGTGGTTAAAGCATTCTGCCAGAAATGATGCCTCAAAGAGATTTGATAAAAACAACACCAACAACAAGAAAAATAGTTAAAGTTTTTGTTGCTGTTGGTTTTTGTTGTGTTTTGCACCCCAAATATTTCAAAACAATTTCTGTGTTGAAATACAAGTGGCTTTTGCCACTCTAAACACAAAACGTTATTAACGTCAGAATATATTACAAATAACACAGGAGCGTAGGTGGGGTCGGTGCAGAGGTCACTTCGTAGGCAGTAAAATTATAATTGACCGTGCATTCGTATTGGTAATACAACAAGATGATTTAGTTCTCGTAACATGAGCTTTTAGCGTTTATCAAATACTAAGGTTTATGGCGGAATCCGTTTGTTCGTTTTATAAAATTATCATATCTCTTTAAAACTTTCGAATTTAATTGAATAGATTGAGTAAAAAAAAACTCCTACTTACATAAGAACGATCATATTTACCAAAAATTTGTCATAGTTCACAGCATAAGTTAAAACAAATGTGGTATAGTTTTCTACATAATTCTACGGGAAATGATTGTTTAATTGTGCAAAATGGATCTTAAGCGTAAAAGAAGGTTGATGTCTAGTAATACAATAATATTAGTATTGAGTTTGTATATTTGCTTTGTAAGTTGAGCATATTTATTCTGAGGACATCGTTTGAGTTTACTTGGTAGTATCATAAAATCACATACCATCATCTGTTTTCGGATACCACATGATTGGTTAACTATATCGTAAATAAACACAAACATTAATTTATGTATTTATTTATTTTTTTTTGTAGCGATTTTGTTTGATTAAATCATCATACGCGTATGAGTTATGGGAGCACAACAATAATTGAAGTTGCGTATACGTTTAAAATACGATGGAATATGTGATGTTTTGTGTGTACCTGACGTAATTTAAGGGAAGTAGAAATAAACTCAAGCTGCAGTAGTTCGTGCGATAAAAAATAGGTATTTTACCTACATGAAGCAGTGGATTTTTTTGTCCCAAACAATATAGTTAATATCGAAAATATAAGTAGTACACTTATAGATTTGTAGGGGCTAAGAATAGAAACTAGGAGCAGGCTGTAAAACTTACTGTGGTTCATGCAGCATCTACATGGAAAAATTGAAATTATACTACTTTGGATGGAAATATTGCGTTTTTATTCTCCTTCTTTAAATAATTTGACACGATAAACATCCATTAATTGCCGAACGTAACAAAAGGCCTTCAATCGCTTCGGTCTTTTGCGCTCTGTAGAAACTTCGTCACATTAAATGAAGTTTTGGTGTTTTGCACTGTCCATCGAGTCAAAGTCGTCAAACTATGAGTGCTGAAGCTATCCTACATTCACCCAACATGTTGCAGTTAGGGCATTCGTTCCGTATGAGTCGCTTAACTGCGGTCATGACGTTATAAAGTTCATTATTCATACGACAACAGAAATTTATGCTAACGGTTGTAATTGCACATGATGGCGGTGGTTTTCATCAGGCAGCCTGTATATAGATTTGTTGATTAAAAAGTATTTGTATACAATGTTTTCTATTTTATGTTTTTTCGATACAAGTTTCATCCTAGTACTCTTCAAAAATCTTTTAAAATTTAAATTCCATTGGGTTTAAATAAAAGTCCTTGTCGATTTAAGTTGTGTAAGTGGAAAGATAACGATTGACTTGCTCTGCGTATGGCACTCACATGGCAAAACTTTCTAACCAATACTTAATTACTTACTTAGATGGCACTTCTTTGCAATCCCAAAGAATTATATACCGCACGTAGAAAAATATTATAAGCGCCTCGATCATCTGCGCTTCTTCTCCAGTTAGTCACACCAAGCTCTGTAAGGTTCTCGGTTACCTGGTCTTTCCAACGGAGGTTTGGTCGCCCTCTTCTGCGCCGTCCATCGAGTTCATTGTCGAAGACTTTTTGAGCCCACGTCAATGTCAGTGTACAGCTCGTACAGCTCATGATTCATACGACGCCGATACTCTCCGTTAACGATGATGGGCCCATATATTTTACCGAGTATTTTTCTCTCAAATACTGCCAGAACCAATTCATCCGCTTGTGTCATAACCCAGGATTCTGAACCAGAGATTAAGACAGGTAGAACCAGTATCTGGTATAGCTGGAGTTTTGTTCGTTGAGAGAGGTCTCTGTCGTTAAATCGCTTGCTTAGTCCGTAGTAGCATTTGTTAGCAAGCAGGATTCTTCTCCGGATTTCTAGGCTGATGGCGGAGCCTAGTTAGATAAAATTATCTACCATTCACGCAGTTTACCAAAAGTTGAAACTTATAACTTAGTTTTGCCCTCTTTCACCGTTAGAACGATTTTCGCTGATTCATTCTCTATACTTTCTAACCAATTGTATCATTAAAGGCGTCACACTATACGCAGAATTATATATATATATATACAGAATTTATCCTTAGACTTAAGTTGGTTACAATAATGTGTATACTATTATACTTTATTTTGAATAAATATCCTAAGGCCCTTCTTGTAAGAGCCCCAGGCCCGTTTTTACAGTCTGTTCGAACTGGTACGTATCATCGTAGATTCATATGTATGTCAATATTTAGTACGGCATGTCGTACATTTTTGACACAATATACAAGTTTTTCCATATTTGAGAAAATTTCAACAACAAAAACCTTGTGAAATATAAAATTTCTTAAGTTGATGTTATGACCGACATATATATTTTTCGGTAAGAATTAAGGTAAAAGTAAAAAACAATAGTTATTCCCTAAACTGCAAAGGCCATTTTACATTAGGTATTTTATTGTGAAAATATGGTCAATGACAACATCACAGCAAAAGGGTTAAGCTTATGAAGCTAGTTTTGCTTTGATTTGTAGAGCATAGGTAAACTTTGCAATATATTAAAAAAATTTGAGAAATATTTAAAATTCGATTAAACAAACAAAAATCAACTATACCCAGTAGGAAGTGTCTGCAAGACATCCTCAAGGATGACCATAGTAAATCGTTGATGACATTTAGAGGACCGGCCATACAAATCGTCGACGAAATTTTCATAAAAATGTCCGCTTTGTCATGCACGACCTGATGAGCGACAATGTCGGTCTTATTTTCTTTGATGCCAATTCAAGCGACCTGTCGCCCACACAAGAATGCACGTTCTGATGGGTGACAATGTCGGTCAGCTTGTCGTTAACCGAGTGTTTTGACGACAATTTCGAATAAACCGGTTTTCTGAAAAATACAACCCAGTAGGAAGTTTCATCATACACGACTTTGTCGTCAACGCTGTCCTCAAGACAAAATTTTAAAAATGTTTGTACTTGTCGTCAAAACACTCGGTTGACGACAAGCTGACCGACAAAATACTAATGTTGTCGTGCATCAAACACAATCAACAAAATCTAAGGAAGAAAAATGTGAAACATTGATAAACTTGTCGTCAAAACACTTAGTTGACGATAAATTGACCGACAAAATATTAATTTTGTCGTGGATCAAACACATTCAACAAAATCAAAGGAAAAATAAATGGAATCTGACGTAAAAAAATTTTCAGTTTATGAAACGGTCGAGTAAACATCAGCAATTTTTTAGTTTGAAATCTCGAATGAAGATGAATGCCGTATAAAAGTTTATATCCTTCACTTCTCTCTTGGTCAGTAGTTTCCCAAAAGTGTTAACAATTAGTCATACTAAAAAAAAGCTTAAAAAAACAGCTAAAAATCAATATTTTACTAATATGGCTTGTATGACAATTCAAGACATACATAGGAATCAATGACATTTTGACCGAAATTTTCACCTTTCCGGTCGTGCATGATTGTTTAGGCGACGTGTCGCTTATATAGTCATCAACGACAATTCAACCGACATTGTCACCCATCAGGTCGTGCATGATTGTGTGTGCGACAGGTCTTTCGTATAGGCATCAACGAAAATTTGTCTTGCAGACACTTCCTACTGGGAAGTATTTGAACACTACCCAGTAGGAAGTGTCTCCAAGACTTCATCAAGGATAGGTGCATGACCATAGTAAATCGTTGATGACCTTTAGGGGACCGTCCATACAAATCGTCGAAGAAATTTTCATTCAAGTGTCCGCTTTGTCATGCACGACCTGATGAGCGACAATGTCGGCCAAATTTTCGTTGATGCCTATACAAGCGACCTGTCGCCGACACAATCATGCACGACATGATGGGTGAAAATGTCGGTCAAATTGTCGTTGATGCTTATGTATGCCTTGAATTGTCATTTAAGCCATATTAGTATTACTTTGTATATTTTTAATTGCCGTTATTTTTTGAATTCAATCGCAAACAGTCATCTAAACTAAGTGTCCAATTGTTATGAAATCAGCAAGATACAGTTGCGATCTTGAAATTGATTGGAAACATTACTTGAAATAGGTGAGAAGTCTTTATTACTTAATTTCCCCTTACTCCCTATAAATGAGGTATGGTTTCTCGCAATGTTGTGAATTAACACGCTTTCTATTTTAGATTCGCAACAAATGGCACCTACTTGTTTATCGGCGAATGCGAACGTCACTGTTTGAGAAGCTTTTACTAGACATGCCGATTATCTCGACACATATACTGCGATGTTGCTGTATACAACATCGAAGGGGCGGCAATGAAAGAAAAATGTAGATGACTGGAGCCGGGAATCGAACCACGGATCTCTCGCATTGTAGTCGCGTGTTCTAACCACGCACAGTGGGGAAACAAAAGTTTTTTTAGACATGTGTATTTGTGTTTTTGTTAGTCGATCTTACATTACATTAAATTAATTTACGTTAAGTGTATCGAAGTGATACAACAAATTCGGCTCAAGATCAGAAAAGTGTTCTATTATTTATTGTTTGATATTTTTGGTCAAATTCAGTGTGTCACGCACTAGGATGACGCGTTTCGAACTCCATGACGAGTTCATCTTCAGACCCCTTTGTGACTAACTGATGCACAATGGTACATCATCAGCTGTATATATATCTACAATTATGCCAAACATATGCATGTGAAGTAGATATCAGCCGAAAATGTCCAGCATAGTTATGAATTTGACCATTCACAATCAAACATGAGAATGGAGGATATTTTATCCCCACGATTCCCTTTTTACCTCACAAAGCTCAAGCTTTACCATGACTTTTCACCACAAAACTCAAGCTTTTTTACAAGGTTTGTTGTTAAACTAAGCTTACTATTGTTACTGAGCATATACAGTGTTTGCTCACTACTAACTACTAAGCATATATAGTTTGTTAGGCCGTGCCGTGCCAGTGTATGTGTATTTGTGTTTTTGTTAGTCGATCTTACATTACATTATATTAATTTACGTTAAGTGTATCGAAGTGATACAACAAATTCGGCTCAAGATCAGAAAAGTGTTCTATTATTTATTGTTTGATATTTTTGGTCAAATTCAGTGTGTCACGCACTAGGATGACGCGTTTCGAACTCCATGACGAGTTCATCTTCAGACCCCTTTGTGACTAACTGATGCACAATGGTACATCATCAGCTGTATATATATCTACAATTATGCCAAACATATGCATGTGAAGTAGATATCAGCCGAAAATGTCCAGCATAGTTATGAATTTGACCATTCACAATCAAACATGAGATATCTACTTCACATGCATATGTTTGGCATAATTGTAGATATATATACAGCTGATGATGTACCATTGTGCATCAGTTAGTCACAAAGGGGTCTGAAGATGAACTCGTCATGGAGTTCGAAACGCGTCATCCTAGTGCGTGACACACTGAATTTGACCAAAAATATCAAACAATAAATAATAGAATAGTTTTTTTAGACATTTGAAATTTTAGGCCGCAATTCTTAACCGATTTTCAAAATTCTTTTTTTGTATTATTGGAAACAAAATTGCGCACAGGTTGTACGTTTTTTTTTTATTCTGAATTCTTTACCGTTATTTTTTTAAAATTTATCAAAGTCTATGCAAAAATAATTTTTGACTTTAATGTCAAATATTTTTTGAACTACGTGTCCTAAAAATTACGAACTGACCTCAATTAATGTGGACATATGTTACAAATTAAACTCAGTGAAAAAATAAGACAAAAAATTTTTTTTGGCACAACTGCAAGTAAGTATGTGGAGGCACTATTTTCACACTTTAACTCGGTGTCCTGCTCATAATTATTGTCCGATTAGAACAAAACCTAACATATAGCCTGGAAAAGTTGTAAGAAAGTCGTCTGTAAAAAAATAAGCCAAATCGGTGAAGGTCGCTATGCTATTTTTTTGCATATGTACCAAAATAACGCAGTTTTAAACTTCTGATAAAATACAATTTTGTGTTTACATGTACGCTAAGTTGTGTGCTTTTCATTTAAAAAGACCAATACCATAATATGTTACATCATCTGTCAAAATAAGGAAACTTGTGAAACGCTTTAACACTTTTTAAATTTCAATACTAAAGTTAACCCAAAAACCGATATATTTCCTGAAGAATTTGGAAAAATTTTAGTTACACTCTCTTATTTTCAATTATGTATCAAAATATCATAAGGCATACATAATTAAGCCTACTAATACATATGAAATGTGTATATTGCGATTTTAAGCCATATATATTGCAATTATATTTGAATTTTGTATAAGCCTTTAACAAATTTCCTTATTTTGACAGATGATGTAACATATTAAGGTAGTGGTCTTTTTAAATTAAAAGTACACCAATTAGCATACTTGTAAACACAAAATTGTATTTTATCAGATGTTTAAAACAGCATTATTTTGGTACATATGCAAAAAAATTGCATAGCGACCTTCACCGATTTGGCTTATTTTTTACAGACGACCTTCTTACAACTTTTCCAGGCTATATGTTAGGTTTTGTTCTAATCGGACAATAATTATGAGCAGGACACCGAGTTAAAGTGTGAAAATAGTGCCTCCACATATTTACTTGCAGTTGTGGCAAAAAAAAAAATTTTGTCTTATTTTTTCACTGAGTTTAATTTGTAACATATGTCCACATTAATTGAGGTCAGTTCGTAATTTTTAGGACACGTAGTTCAAAAAATATTTGACATTAAAGTCAAAAATCATTTTTGCATAGACTTTGATAAATTTTAAAAAAATAACGGTAAGGAATTCGGAATAAAAAAAAACGTACAACTTGTTTCCAATAATACAAAAAAAGAATTTTGAAAATCGGTTAAGAATTGCGGCCTAAAATTTCAAATGTCCAAATGTCCCCACTGTGCCACGTCACGGCCGGTCCCAGGTGATAAGTCGTCGATATTTATATAAAGAACTTTAAGTGTCTTTATTCCTGAACAAAGCTTCTAATTGTAAAATGTATCATATCGATACCTTAAATCTAAATTTTACAAAGTGTAAATTGTAAGTGTAATAGAAACGCGTTCAATGTTTGAGTAATATAGATATAGAGTAATATAGTACGAATTTCCTCAAAACTTCTGTTTGGATTTAATGATCAACATGAGACTTAAATAGGCCCTTTAGAATTAAGGTAACGATGTTCATTTGTTTTTATATTTAATTACATATTTAGTTATACACTGTGGTGCAAAAATGAGCCAATGTTTTAGACAAGGTATGTTATTAAATATTTTTTATACTTTTTATTGTATTATTTTCAAACCTTTTGATACATTTAAAATATGCATCTGTAAAATATGTAAAGCAATAATAAAAATATAACTTACATTACTGTAAGTATATAAAAACAAAACATTTTCAAAATCAGACCATTGGCACACTTTTGCTCCAAGGTTTTTCATATCTAAATTTAATAATTAGTCCTGCATATTTTTCCTTTCTTCAAATGATCCACCCTATTTGGCGTATATTGACAAAGTTGAGCAACATAATATACAGGAATTTTGTTTCTTTCAGCCAGAATTTACTCCCACAGCTCATTTATACTTTTCGGGGCTTTTTAGTTTCTGTCAGCCCGCGTTTTAGGTAAGCTCACAGATTTTTGATCGGGTTCAGATCTGGACTCTGCAATGATTACTCCCTGACCCCAAACACCTGAGAACTAAGCCATTCCTTGACAATTTTTACAGAATGTTTGGGGACGTTGTTATATTGGCAGACGACATTCTCTGGTCTACCTGGAATTTGGCCAGGGCTATGGGGAAAATATTGTTGCAAAATGCGAAGATAGTCTTCTTTCGTATTATTCCTTCGATCCATATAAGTAGTCCCACACCATCTGGGGTTACACATCGCCAAATAATAACAGAACCGCCTCCGTGCTTAATGGTTTGTGATACATGAGCTGGATTTGGTGTGTTTGATCAATTGGCCCAATAAAAAACCTTACCAACCGATTGGTAACTATTGATTTTGGTCTCATTTGACCACATGACCAACGAGTAAATCATATATTTAATTTGTATTAGTTAAAACAAATACTCACCAGGTGCCAATCACAAACCATATAGCACGGAGGCGGTTATATTATGATATGGAGATGTGCAACCCCAGATGGTGTGGGACCACTTATACAAATCGAAAGAATAATGCGAAGGGAAGACTTTCTTAGCATTTTGCAAAACAATTTGCTCCATAGCCCTGGCCAAATTCCAGATAGACCAGAGAATGTCGTCTGCCAATATGACAACGACCCAAAACATTCTGTAAAAATTGTCAAGGAATGGGTTAGTTCTCAGGTGTTTGGGGTCTGGCAGTGGCCACTGGAGAGTCCAGATCTGAACCCGATCAAAAACCTGCGAGCTTACCTGAAACGCGGGCAGGCTGAAACGAAAGAGCACCGAAAAGTATTAATGAGCTTTAGGGGTGGGGTCTGGCTGAATGAAACCAAAATTCCTGTATATTATGTTGCTCAACTTTGTCAATACACGCCAAATAGGATGAATCATGTGAAGAAAGGAAAAATATGCAGGACTAATTATTAAATTTAGATAAGAAAAACCTTGGAGCAAAAGTGTGCCAATGGTCTGCTTTTGAAAATGTTTTGTTTTTATATACTTACAGTAATGTAAGTTACATTTTTATTATTGCTTTACATATTTTACAGATGCATATTTTAAATTTAGCAAAAGGTTTGAAAATAATATAAAAAAAAGTATAAAAAAATGTAATAACGTACTTTTTTTAAAACATTGGCTCATTTTTGCACCACAGTGTATATTATAATTTCTGGATAACCGAACAAAACCGGCTAATCTGTTTATTTACTAAATGCTAGTTTTCTAGCTGGTACGTACGACTACTTCCGAAAGACGTCACCAATTGTTTTGAAAAACAAATTGGAAGTCTTACCACGCCTCTACTGGTACCTTTCATACAAATGTACCATACAGCCCCTTTAGAAATCGAGTAACGATATAAATATATCCAAGCCAACGCGATAGTATTCAAATTCTGTATTTTGTAAAGCTCTAACAGACAAAGTGTTGGAGAAAAAATTTGAAGTATTGCCACGCCCCTTCTAGTACCTCACATACAAATTTACCATTCCGCTCACTACAGAAATCGGGTAATAATATCAATACAACAAACCCAACGCAATCGTGCAGAAACTCTGTATTTTGTTCAGCTATAATCGGACAATGTTTTGGAGAAAACATTGGATATCTTACCACGCCCCTTCTAGTACCTCACCTAGAAATGTACCGCCCACTTTAGAAATCGGATAATAATATCATTACACCTAACCCAACGCGATCGTGCAGAAACTCTGTATTTTGTTAAGCTATAGCCGGACAAAGTTTTGGAGACAACATTGTATGTCTTACCACGCCCCTTCCAGTACCTCCCATACAAATGTAGTCGGGTAATTATATAACATAAATACACCCAACCCAACGCGATCATGAACAAAATCCTTTTTTTGTTAAGGCTGATTTACACGCTATCCACCCATATCCCCTATCTACTGTCAAATCAGTACATTTTGATTTTCTATCCACTTTCCTATAATTCAATATTACTTTGCTATAATTTTGTAGTTTTTGTCTTTGCTTACTCTTACATGTTTTCTAATAAGGCTATCTCGCTCATTTCATTAAGGGGATATGAGTAGATATGGGTAGATAGCGTGTAAACCATACTTTAAGCTATAACAAGATAAGATTTTGGAGCTCAAATTGGAAGTACAGCCACTCCCCTTTTGGACTTCCCTAAAATGTTTATACTTGCAAATTTTATGTTTTAACTGAGAGTGAGGGTATATGTATGGCAGTTTACCCGACTGAAACGTTCTTACTTATTTTTATTTCAATATTAAATAACATTAATGAATAATATTAAATAACCTATGAATCTATATTTAATTCTTAGGCTGATGCCCACATTAGCGATTGGTCTATATCCGGACGCCAGCGCAGTGCCAAATGACAATTGAGAATTACGTTAGAAAATTCCCAAGGACTCCGGAAATATTTTCTTAAGAAATACAATATTGATTAGTTTGTACACAAGGCTCAGAAACGGCGGAATTGGCCTCTTAAGAGTCATGATACATTTACCCTGGATGTTTTGCCTGAAATGCCAAGGGAACGGAAAACTATGCGCAAATCATTTCATACTATAAGAATAGAAAGTAAGAACAAATACATTCTCTAGATCAAAGCAAGAATACATTCATTAAGTTTTCTTATTCTTTTCAGCTGTTGCCTTAAGTGAACTCAATTTAAGAACTCACAACTATGGCATGGGCACTAGCAAAACAATGGTCAAGTTCAGTTGTGGCAATTTCTACTTGAAATTCTCACGGATCGAGAGCATGTGGACATCATATCATACAAACTACCAGATTACAAAAAAATCAAAAAAAGGGAGTTGCCATTCTCAAGGGCCGCGTGCATGTCAATATTATACAATGGGAGGGCGAAGATAGCGAATTCCAACTAACAGATCCCGAGAGAGAGTTGTCCGTATGTAGGTTGAAAAGAAAAATACACCAGCCATGAATTATGAAAAACGTTCAAAAGCCCTTCGCTATTAATATGACAGTGATTTGAATTCTAAAGATTCATTCGGGCAAACGTATTGCCTATTGATTGGTTACACTTGCCTTGAGGGCACCATTTGCTTATTTTTATAATATTTAGTTAATAAATAAATTAAAAAAAAACTATTAAGAATCTTGTCGTTTTACTCAAAAAGGGATGCGAAACATATTTTTCATAGTAAGTAAAAAAAATATTTTCCACTTTCCCTCCTCCCTCCTATTTAAATCGGTTGCGATTTGACAGTTTCAACATTTGGCTAAATACCAGGCGACCAGAATCAAGCAGATAATAGTACTTGCAGGCTTGAATCACCCTGTTTATGTAGCGCCTAAAAGTATACCATGGATTTTATGTATAATATTGTGTTTATAGGGTTCACCCTGTATGGTTTTAAATTTGCAGCAGAAAATTTGCATACTTTTAGGCGCAAGTATTAAATTGTTGATGCTGCCTTACTATTCTGGGCTCCTGTTACTTCAGTGAAAACGACTGAGGCACAATAGACGCGCAGAGGTCCGTACTTACCCTTTTTAAATAAAAACAAAACAAATATTCTTTTATTATTATCTTTATAATTTATATCTGTTATCTTCTTAAATTATGTAAAATACTGTTATACAATAATACTATCTATGGACAATGTATAATAATGTTATACGTAATATATTTATTTTCTAAAAACATTAACATATTTTATTTAAAAATTAAAATGTGGCTCCGGCTTTCTACTGGTAAATCATTTACATTGGAAAGTTCCGCAAAAATTGCACCTAAAAAAGAGAAAATTAAATTATTTGTCAAAAATTTCATAAAATTTGGAAAAGGTTCTTTTTTAGAAAAATTATCATATTTTTTAAGATAACAATAGTAACCCATCCATTAGTATAACATACTTATTTACACTAACCCTTTAAATTTGAAAAACCAAGCGTGGATCGTATTACAACTTGCTACGTGTGGATACTTAAATTAAAGTTATCGTAAACACGATTCCATGATACTTTTAAGTCTCTAGTCTCTATGGGTATTCGGAATCAGTAAGGTCTTGTTAGTGTAAATGAAGGCTTGGTAACATATATTTATAGAGAAACAATATTTTCTCAAAAAAAATATTCAAAAAATAAAGATATTAAGGTAATTACGATGTTTTTTATGAGTCTTGGTTAAAAAATTAATAACATTTAGAGTTTAAAAAAAATTGCATAATTTTTAGAGAAGATTTAATTTACAGTTACTGTCCGCTTTTCTTTCGTTTTTTTTTTTTGAACCTATACTGAAAGGAATTTGAAATATGTGGCCTTAAGTAATAACAAAGTCAAATCAACCTCAACAAGCTGGTCGAATTTTATTTTAACTTTTTTGTATCCCTCGGATAATCGTCTGCTACAACAACCAATTAATTTAAGATTCGTATACACTTATACATGCAGATTATCAAAGCTTAATAATAAAACTGGTCGACTATTAGCTTTTTCCATGTTATACCAAAATTGGTTGACATATTAAAAACAAAAATATACCAACTGATATCTAATCGAAGTTTATGTTGTTTTCGAATGTTACAAAAATCAAATAAATCTGATTTTCTTCTGAACCTAAATAGCAATAAGCCTTAAACTCATATCAAATTATTAAATTTTTGAAGCTCTATCTAAAAACAAAGCCGCTGTGGCAAAATTCGCATAAAAATATTGTGTGCGAAAAAAACCCCTTGTCAAAACTTTAATTTTTATATAAAAATGTTCTTTTGTTTTAAATGACATAGACTTTTTAGATATGATCGTGTAAGTATTAAAATGTGTTTCATTTTTTCGTTTATGTGAATAAATGATCTTAAAAAGGTATTTGAAAGTCAGAGGAAACTAGTCGAAATTTCGCTGTTTTAAATTTCATTTTCATATTTTGCGGTATTTTTTTTTTCTAGAAAGAGGCTTATTCTGTTAATATATGATCATTTGAGTATTATAAGGTAATTAATTATTCCTTTTATGTGAAAAAATCAGCGTAATAAAAACATTCAAAAGTAAATGAAAACTGGTCGAATTTTCGATTTTCCCAAATTATACAAAAACTGATTAACCTACCAGATGCAAACATATACCAACTGAAAGCTAGTTCAAAAGTCTCTCAAATGGATTTGAAAACAAATGACTAAGAATCGAAGTTTATATTGTTTTCAAACGGTGAAAATAGGTCTAATAAATTAAATAAACCTGATTTTATTCTGATCCAAAATAGCAATATGTTGTTTTCGAATGTTACAAAAATCAAATAAATCTGATTTTCTTCTGAACCTAAATAGCAATAAGCCTTAAACTCATATCAAATTATTAAATTTTGAAGCTCTATCTAAAAACAAAGCCGCTGTGGCAAAATTCGCATAAAAATATTGTGTGCGAAAAAAACCCCTTGTCAAAACTTTAATTTTATATAAAAATGTTCTTTTGTTTTAAATGACATAGACTTTTAGATATGATCGTGTAAGTATTAAATGTGTTTCATTTTTTCGTTTATGTGAATAAATGATCTTAAAAAGGTATTTGAAAGTCAGAGGAAACTAGTCGAAATTTCGCTGTTTTAAATTTCATTTTCATATTTTGCGGTATTTTTTTTTTCTAGAAAGAGGCTTATTCTGTTAATATATGATCATTTGAGTATTATAAGGTAATTAATTATTCCTTTTATGTGAAAAAATCAGCGTAATAAAAACATTCAAAGTAAATGAAAACTGGTCGAATTTTCGATTTTCCCAAATTATACAAAAACTGATTAACCTACCAGATGCAAACATATACCAACTGAAAGCTAGTTCAAAAGTCTCTCAAATGGATTTGAAAACAAATGACTAAGAATCGAAGTTTATATTGTTTTCAAACGGTGAAAATAGGTCTAATAAATTAAATAAACCTGATTTTATTCTGATCCAAAATAGCAATGAACCTTAAACTCTTATCAAATTATTACATTTCTGAAGCACTATCTAAAAATAACGCGCTGCGGCCATATTTGTTGAAAAATATTTTTCTGCAAAAAAAATTTAACCTATTGCCAAAATTTGGATTTTGATAAAAAATTATATTTGGTTTTAAATCGGCATAGACTGCTAAAATGTGATCATTTAAGTATTATAAAGTAGATAATTTTTCGTTTTTGTAATGAAATCAGCATAAAAACAATGTTGGAAAGTAGAAGAAAACTGGTCGAAATTTTGCTTTATTCAATTCATACCAGAACAGGTGAGCTCACAATAGGCAAACGTCATATCAAAATATTGCATTTTTGAAGCACTATCTAAAAACAAAGACACGGTGGCGAAATCCGCAGAAAAATTTTTTGTTCCAAAAAAAAATAAATTTGCGAAAATTGGATTTTTGATAAAAAAAAAATTATTTTGTTTTCAATGGCATAGACTGCTTTAATATGATCGTTCGAGTATTATAAAGTAGTTAATTTTTCGTTTTTGTGAAGAAATCCAAACACGAACGACCTTATGATGCCAAAACAAACTGGTCGAACTATCGCACGATTCAATTTATACCAAAATAGGTGGGCCTACAATAGGCGAACAATTACCAATTGTAACCTAGTTTAAAGAACACTCTATAGCGATGTAACTCATATGATTATGTATGGAAATTCATTTGAATTTCGCTTTGATTACATCTAATTAAAGCTTAAGGAGTACTACAGTAACTTACCAGATAATTTAAAGAATATAATCAATTTGTAGAGTTTATCATCCAACCTCCGGGAACTGGCATTGAGATCCGATATTAGATTGCCGCTCTTCATTTTTTTAAAGCGGCTGCAAAAGGAATCGAAGGGACGCGGTTCCTCAAACTCGTGCAGATTGATAAGCGAACCAAACAGAGGCTCAGAGCCGCCCGTGAGCTTTGATGACTATTACAACACCACCGCACACTTTTTCCTGAACACCAATGTGGCACCAAATAGAGCTTACGATCTGTCGCCGGGCATCGTTAAGCATGGCCAAAAAGTATTCAGGATTTCGACGCATATCACTGTGCTGACACAAGAAATCGGAACAGTTCATGGTGTTTTTATGGATCAGCATTTGTTTGATGGTCTTTCAACGTTTCACCAACATTACAAAAACGGCCAAAATCGAGAGACAGACGCAAAATCTAGAGAAAAAACCCCAAACATGCGAGCTAAGGCGACTATTAGAGCTCCTGAATAGCCAGTGGGCGCCTCATCAAATCAGTATGGGCCGACCATTGATCAATATAGCCGGACAGGCAGCATCCAAAACATTGCCGGTTATCGGTGACCAAGTAGACGGGACATTTGATGCAGCCTTCGCTGTCGCAGCGTAAACAGTGTGAACTGGCGGTGGATGGACAACCTGAGAGAGAAGAGGGAAAACAAAAACTAAAGAATTATTCAAATTTCTTGATAATATCTTGCTTAAAACGAAAAACAATATTTAGCGAAATAAATATAAATATCCGATATTTCACAAGTTTGTCCAATACAAAGTAGGAGCAACTTTAAATAATGATTGTAGTTTAAAAGTAGTGATTTGTTTATAATTATAGTCTTTGTCCTGTCCCAAATATCAGTTAAATAACAATTATACACTTCCATTATATTGACAGAAACAAGTCAAGAGTCCTCGAGAGTCGAAAAATAAATTCTCTGCAAACGCCCATGTTTCTTAATGTTATATATGTAATACATTTCAGTGCTTATTTATAGTGCAGATTTATGATGCGCGTTCATCCACAAAAATCAGAATTGTTGTGCACACCCGTCCTACAAAGAATTAGAGATTTTATGTTCCTCAGTGGTGTTCCTCTCTTGTTGTGCTGGCATTGATGGTAGTTTGGATTTGTGTTTGAAGTGTCTAGTGTGGGAGCGTGTGTTTTATGTTTGATTCCACTTATTGTTCGTATGAGAAGCTACACCAGTGCGGTGACGACGATTGTTTTGCTCTGAGTGCTAACGTATGCCTAAGAGATCCATCCAAGCGGAAATAATTTAGCATTTTATATACGGAAATAACAAGAGGTTAAACACAAACATAAAAATTGAGGCACTCATAAAAGTCCTTAACATTGTCCATGCATCGACTGTAAACATATTAAAATCGTTTGTTATAGAATTGCATATTGGTACAAAACCAAACGTTTGTTTTAAAATCTTGTACAATATTTATTGTAACAGATGAGGGTAATACTACCAGCTGTGGTATAAAGATACTTTCGAACTTGCAATATCAATATTGAAATGAAAGGGTCACACATACAATTTCAGCAGGGCAAGAATTATATGTGTTACATATTTTTATAGGGTTTTTTTTTAATTTTTTCAGCCCGAACTTTAACTTACTTACTTAATTTCCCTTTGCACCCCATGAATGAGGTATGGGATAGCTTCTCGCGTTGTTGTGAACTAACACGCTTTCTATTTTTAGATTCACAACTAACTGCACCTACTTGTTTATCGACGAATGCAAACTTCACTGTTTGAGAAGCTCTGACTAGACACGACGATTGAATCGACGCTTAATACTGCGAAGTTGCTGTCAACAACATTCGAGGGGAGCCGACAATGAAAGAAAATTTTATTTATTTTTTTGCTTTTAAGATGACTGGAGCCTGGTTTGAACCTGCAATCTCCCGCATGGTAGTCGCGCGTTCTAACCACTATGCCACGGCCGGTCCCTACTTTAACTTTAACTACCTTACTGATTTTAAGACTAGTTTCAAAGCCTTTTCTAGGCTGCATAGTTGCATAGTGAAAACACCTGCAACGTTAAGTATAAAATCAGAACTAAAAAAAAAATATATGAAAACCGATTTTTTTTTTCTTTTTTTGTTTCACAAAATATGATGTAAAAGATACAGTAACAATATACCCGCGATAAAACACATTTTCAAACAACGCCATTGAAGAAATACAACGCCACAGGAATATTATGCATCAGTCAAATTAAAACTTATAAAAACTTAAGAACCAGTCTAGTGGCACAATAATCTCAGAACAGGTACTTTTAGATAATTGACACCCAATTTTCCAAAAGTTGTCTATGGAAATCCTTGATTTGATACTAAGTCATTGGTAATACATATTAAGGCAATTTATTATGCATGTATTATTTATGTATGCATTTAAAGTAACTCTAAATATTGAATTTAAACTTTAATTCTAGGAGACACCAAAAGAAAAAACTATGCATTATTTGTTCTACACATTAAGGTGGCACTGCCTCCGGTATCATTAAAAGTTTCTTCCCGATTAAACAATTGTTTGCAAATCCTAAAATACTACAGTCAAAGAAAACTGGGGAGAAGAGACAAACACACAAACAGATAGAATGACTGTCTTACTACGCTGGCAAATGTAAGTCCCTTGGGATATAGTTGCTGAATGCGTCAGTTATGAGACTTTTTAAAAGACAATTGGATACCCCTGTAAATGGTACAAAACAAATTTATCCAAATTTGGATGATAGATTATATCGCAAAGGTTGGCAATTCAACAAATGTTAAAGGTTTTCTTATCAAGATTGAATATTTTTATGCTATAACAACAGCACATTGAAATTTGGGTCAGAAATAGAAATGGACTATATCGCCCGACCCCCTCGGTAACCTCCCATACAAGCGACTGATTGGACCCACATAGTTTTACATGCATAAAGGTTGTAACAAAGACCGACAAAGCTATTAAAATCCGGTGGCAAGGAGTTTAACGCGAGCGTGCACCAGCTCCTATTTACCGTTTGCCTTAACGAATGGACGCTCGATTTTTTTAATCTAAGCGTATTATGTATTTTGCCCATCGCATAAAATGTCCTGTCGAGTGAGCTATGTGAAATAATTAAGCCAATGTTTTCCAATCTAATCTGGCCTTAAGTAACTTTATACCTGAAACTTTGCATCCAAGCTTGTGTCCTCGACGAAGAGGTTGAGTTCTTCCCAGCTCCTATTCAAATTACCCCTTTAAACGGAGGTTATTTTCAAAGATGTGCCAGATCGAACGATCCACCTCACGTACAAACTCTATGTTCAAATTTGAGCATGTGTTTTTTACCGGGACCGGCCGTGGCATAGTGGTTAGAACACGCGACTACCATGCGGGAGATCGCAGGTTCAAAACTGACTCCAGTCATCTTAAAAAAAAATTGTTCTTTCATTGTCGGCTCCCCTCGAATGTTTTTGACAGCAACTTCGAAGTATAAGCGTCGAGTCAATCGGCGTGTCTAGTAAGAGCTTCTCATACAGTGACGTTCGCATTCGTCGATAAACAAGTAGGTGCCGTTAGTTGTGAATCTAAATAGAAAGCGTGTTAATTCACAACAACACGAGAAGCTATCCCATACCTCATTCATGGGGTGCAAAGGGAAATTAAGTTTTAAGTATTTTTTATGTCAAGGCAATCGTGCACTTCGCCTTTTTGGAAGTGTCCGTCTAACTGCCCCACGATTACAGCAATAGTTTAGAAAACATCGAGATGAAATGTGATATTTAAGCTTATATACTGTAAAGAGAGATTAACTTCCAAGATGAGCAAGATCCGTCTTTTTGGGGTGTCTGTCTGTCTATCCCCGTTTTACAGCCTTAGTTTAAGAGGTAGCGAGCTGAAACTTGTACGCAAGATTTTGTCCTCTAAGTTAAGTTTAAGCTCTTAGATGAAGAAGATAGGTCAAAAACTACTAAAACCTCCCATACAAATTTCTCTTTTTTGGGGGCTTTTCTGGCGGGTACCGTCGCAGTTTAAGAGCTATCTATAGCTAATATTTTGTATACAAGGTTAGAGGGAGGAGGTTACATTCTACCATACGCAAAATCGAACAAAACTACTTCCACCACCCATACAAGCTCCCTCTTTTTGGGGGTGTCGGTCTCTCTGTCTCCGCGGTAAAAGCAGTAGTTTAAGAAAAATCGTGCTTAAACTTAATAAGCAAGCTTCTATTCCTCAAAACGAGGTTAAGTTTTTCGATGAGCCCGATCGGTAAAAACCACACTCACCTCCCATAAAAAATTCCTCTTTTTGGGGGTGTCCGTCCGTCTGTCCCCGCGATTACTGCATTAGTTTAGGAGAAAACGAGTTAAAATTAAGCATGCAAACTTATGTCATCTAAGTGGAGGTTAAGTTCTAAGATGAGGATGATCGGTCAAAAACAACTCCAACTTCCTATACAAACACCTCTTATTGGGGTGTCCGTCTGTGTTTTTTCAGCGATTACAGCCGTAGTTTAAAACATATCGAGCTGAAATTTTATATGCAAGCTTCTATCCTCTAAGCAGAGGTTAAGTTCTGGCATAAACAATATGGGACAAATTCTACTCCCATCTCCCATAAACACTCCCCCTTTTTCGGGTATCCGTATTTTTCTTCCCGAGATTATAGCCTTAATTTAAATGCTATCGAGCAGAAATTTGATATGCCAGAGGTTAAGTTCTAAGACGAGCATTATCGGAAATAAAACTACACCCACCTCTCATACAAGCTCCCTCTTTTTGGGGTGTCTGTATATTCCCCCGATTACATCTGAAGACTTAGAGATATCGAGATAACATTTTGAATGTCGACTGCTTCTCAATGCTCGAAAAGGCCGTAGTAACATCCCGCAATCCTCGGCCAATGATATATATATCATCGGCATACGCGAGCAGCATGTGGCTTTTGTTAAAGCATGATCATCTTCATTATGACAATTAAGAGATCGCATGACAGACTATCGCCTTGTCTGAAGCCTTGCTTTGTTAGATTTGTGCCTATTTTCACTGAAGACTTCGTGTCAGTCAGTCTCATCCCGCAAAGTCGTATCAGCTTCGCGGGGATACCAAACTCAGCCATAGCATCTAATAGTTTCTGTTGTATCGGACTGTTGAATGCAGCTTCTCCGGGATTTGTCGTAGTGTGATTATCTGGTCGGTCGTGGTTTTATTAGGTCTAAAGCCACATTGATAAGGTCTAACCAGGTTCGCTAAAATGGGCTTTATTTTTTCTCATAACACACTAGTCAGGACCTTGTATGCGATGGGTAAAAGGCTGATCCCGCGAAAATTGGTACACACACTTGGATCGCCTTTCTTAAGAACAAGACTTAGAACACTTAGATTCCAATCATCGGGCATGTATTCCTTGAGCCAAATCGTGTTTATGAGTTGGTGCATGCATGTTACCAGTATATCGCAGCCGGATTTCAAAAGTTCTGCCGGTAGTCCATCGGCTCCCGCAGCTTTATTGTTTTATTGTCGTGCTGATCTCGTTTTGGCTTGGTTGTGGGCAGTCTACTCCATCGTCGATGATTGGTGTGATTTCGTCACTTATGCTGCCTTCGGGAACGAGTAGATATCGAAAAAGTTCCCTCTATATTTGCAGCACACTCTGAATGGCAGTAACCAGATTTCCGTCTTCGTCCTTACAGGTTGTTATCCCTGGTCCAAAACATTTACTTTTTACCTTTTGGGAGAACTTTCGGGCTTCACCACTATTCCTGTAATTTTCCATTTTGTCATTTTATAGCCGAAGATAATTCCTTACTATTTTTTTTTTGTCAGATACAACTTTTATTGTATTTTGTTTTTATTTTTGGAATTTTTCATAAAGCCCATATCAATATTGGAAATACACTGAATTTAGTAAAAACTTGCACAAGGTGTGGAATTATACAATACCAACTGAGAACTAAGGAACACGTACCAAACTCTATTGAAATCTCTAATTTTTTGTACTGTGTACCATACCTACCATGCCAGTAACAGTGGATTATGAGAAAGCAATAACTTTATCTTGAATAAAAGTGCTCTCCTTAAGGATTTTCCTATGCACAAACAAAAAATACGATTGTAAGAGAAACTGCGTAGCGACGACTGCTGCTTGTTGCACACAATTGAATTCAATTGAAATTGCATTACCGTGAAGCGCGGAGTGGCAAGAAATGGCATTGCAGTAATCCAAATAAGGACGAACACAAATTTGTTCAATAACACCTCGACATAGTCGTGCTCGTAGTAAGTACTGCACTTCGATACGCTTTCCTACAAATATCATTTTGTGTACTTACACGACTACCGTTCGTTGTTGCATGAAGTCTTGAATTCAAGTAATGCCAGCAGTGTAAATTATATGCGTTGCTGTGGCAGTTTGCATGTGCAAATCTATGTCTGATAGTGATAATGCCACCTTACCTGTTGCTACTGTGTTGGTGGGTGTGAGTTGCATACACAATTGCGCTTGTTTAATTAAGATTGTACGCCTGTAGCAGATAACCTGTTATATTGGGGGAGGATGTTGAAGACAGTTGTGCAATTCTGGATGGAGGCTTATCTCTTTTTAATGGAATATTGTAAAACTCAGTTCAAGAGGTCATTGATTAGTTGCAATGTTTCCTATGTGAATTCAGTTTTTAATAGTTAGCTCCTTGCTTTCTACATCTCAACATTTTGAAAAAAAGAAAACTTACACAGAACAACACTTTTCAGCTCATTGATTTGGGACAAAATTCTGAGAACTGCACGTGAAAATAGCCCCAAAAAGAAGTTCTGCATCATTCGTTTTGTCAAGTTACATGCCATGCAAGTTACAATAAAACTGTTGTACTCCGTGGCGTATGATTTACGTGGTGTTTGGGCCACCAGTCTACCGTGTTTGAGACTTACCGGTACTGGTGGTTGTAGGGACGCTGGTGTTGGTGTTGGTGCAACAGGTGCCGGCGCTTGTGCCGGAGTTGTTGCCTCTCTAAACAGGTGCCGGAGCTGCTGGTAAACCTGCCGGCGCTGGTGCCGGAGCAGTGTGGACCGTTGCGGCGCTTGTGCCGGAGTTGCTGCTGACCGTACCGGCGCTTGTGCCGGAGCAAGGTGGACCGTGGCCGGCGCTTGTGCCGGAGTTGTAGACAAACCTACCGGCGCTTGTGCCGGAGCAATAGTAAATGTTGGCGGCGCTTGTGCCACAAAAAAATGAACCGCTTTGGTCAAAATGAACCACCCGCAAAACACCCGCGAAATACAAACACTATTTCTTTAATAAATTTAAATTTTACATTTCTATGGCGGGAGCGAGTGTGGCTGGCTTCTTTCCTTTTCACAATTTTAATAACGAGTGCCATGAACACCCCCCAACCACAACAAATTGTAATAGAATGACATTCGTTGTGGTTGGACGGCATTGCCAGAGCCAAATTCAGTAATTTGCAATTAGGGTACTCGCAATCCGTTGCAAATCACTGTTTGGGCCACTATAATAAAGGAAGTTATTGGGCTACTATAATAGTGGCGTAAACATACTCCCCGCCTTGCACCAAGTGCAAATATTAACATATTAAGTAAAAATATGAAAAAAATGTAAATTAAATTAAATTCAAATTCAAATTAAATACAAATTCATTTCAATTAAAGTACATTTCATTTAAAACAAGATAAAAATAAGAAATTAAAAAACAAAATAACGTAGAATCCAGGATTCGTCTTTGGGCCGTCTTCATTTTTTATATGGGGCTTCGGTACTCCTCCTCCGTTAAAATATCGCCAACGCCAAAGTAGGCCTCCCCAAAAATCGTTTCTTGGCGTAGCATCCGCCCGGCTCGTCCAACAGCTGCACCGATTAATACACGGCTAGCAACGTCTGCTCCCAGAATAATGGAGCAACGACGTGGAATGGTCCACAACACGTCAGCGTCTCGTTCTGGTGGAACGCGCAGCTCACCTTTCGCTTTAAAGATTTGGATTACGGGGCTTCGCTCGTAGTCTTTATCTTCCACTGCGCACTGCAATTCAATGCGCCGAGATTTGTGGGTTAGGTGCTGGATGGTAATAGTGGTACGCCCACGTACCACTGAACAAAAATTACGTTCTGCCTCACGCTTGGTTATGGATGATCGGGCAACATTGGGATCGATGAGGGCTCGTGCCAGCTTTGCTCGTCCGCCTCTGTGAGCTACAACGTGCACCTCGGCCGTCATCTTAAACCAAATCTTGGTTTCGGGCAACGGGTGCAGCCAGGTGTTGTGGTCCTGCATGCACAACTTGCAGCGGTCAATGCTGCGGCAGGCATTTCGCAAGTGCGACTGTGCCAGGCAGTTGGTGCATATGCCGTGTTCAGCTACGACACGAAGTTTTTCCGGCACGCTCATCGTCTGGAAACGTGTGCATTGTCTGAGGGCGTGTAATCGGTTGCACAATATACACGCGAAGTGGGGGTTGAATAAACCGGGAAGCATGTCGGCAAGCTGCAATGACAGATGGGTTAAGTGGAGTTGAAGAAAAGACAATGGGAAGCAGACTTAAATTTGAGCTACGATGCGAAGGTAATGTTTATATAAAAGTTGGTCGAGTCGAGAGAAATTAAAGAGCTTACAGTATTATTGGTTTTGTGAACTACGGGGTAAAAGCACCAATTTGTGAATGGGTCTCGTAATAACGCCATTCTGCGTTTTAAGATCTGCCACTCGAACTCGTTCATCAGCGCCCTTGTAGATTTTAACGACACGGCCTAAGCGCCAATCAGTAGGACAAATTGGCTCGTTCCTTAGAACAACAAGATCTCCCTCTTGGAGGTCGACCTGAGGGGTCTTCCATTTGTTGCGCTTATGCAACTCCTTCAGATACTCCTCCTTCCAGCGATGACAAAAATCGTACTGCATTGCCTTTATTTTACGCCATCGATTTAAAATGGTGTCAGGGGTTCCCAATTCTTCAGGCTCTGCAGGGGTCAACATAGTGGTTCCTATTAGGAAATGGGCTGGAGTGAGGGCCGTTTGCTCATTTATATCCTCAGACAAAGAATACAGGGGTCTCGAATTTAAACAAGCTTCTATTGATGCGAGCAACGTTGAAAACTCTTCAAAAGTATACTTGAGCTGACCTGACGATTTCTTGAGAAGAGTTTTAAGGCTTTTGACGCCTGCCTCCCAAAGGCCCCCCATGTGTGGCGCTGCGGCGGGTATGAAATGCCAGGACAACTTTTGATGACCATATTTAGTTACAGCTTCATCTCTAAGCTCTTTAACGTGAGCAACGAAATTCGCATCGATCTGTTTCGCTGAGCCGACAAAATTTCTTCCATTATCGGAGAAGATTTTATTTGGACAACCACGTCGGGCTACAAATCGAGCTAATGCCGCTAAGAATGCAGGAGTTGAAAGATCGCTTACAGCCTCCACGTGAATGGCCTTCGTCGAAAAACAGACGAAGACGCAAACATAGCCCTTAGTGATTTTAGTATATCTGCCCGTGAAACTTTTAATTTCAAAAGGGCCAGCAAAATCCACACCTGTATTGGTAAAGGGCCGACTAAATGTGGTTCTTTCTTCGGGAAGAGCGCCCATAATTTGGTTCTGAAGTTTTTTACGCTCTAAGATGCATACTTTGCAGTTATTAATACAAGTCTTGATCAGATTTTTTGCCTTGATTATCCAACATTCCTGGCGAACAGTGTTCAAAACTAGTCTCGAGCTACCATGATGGACCATTTTATGGACGAATTCTACGTATAAGCGAGCTAAGCGACTGTTATATGCAAGTATTACTGGGTGACGTTCATGGTAAGAGAGACTTTTAGTAGAACCTAGACGGCCATTGGCACGAATGATACCATGTTTGTCCAGAAAGGGTGTAAGAGTAAGAATGGGGCTACGAGTGTCAATTTTCTTTCGATTATGTAGACAATTGTACTCCTCTTCGAAGTGATCCTTTTGTGATAACAAAAAGAGCCGATTTCGTACAAAGGACAACTCATGAGCCGAAATTTTCAACGATTCATATCGCACAGAATCTTTTCCAGTCGCTCTCGTTCTATTGACAAATCGAAACATGTATGCGATCACATGCAATGCTCGAGCCAAACAAGAAAAACGATCGAGAATATCTTCCTTTTCCGTCGATTTAGCAATATGAATCTGTACTCTTTTCATCTCCTCTACAGTTTCAAAGTGCGTAGAGCTACAGGGCCACTGTGATCTGTGTTCACTTAGCCAACTAGGACCGTGCCACCATAGATTATTTCCGTTTAAGTCACTAGGAATCAGCCCCCGGGTTGCTAAATCGGCGGGATTATGGTTGGACTGCACATGATGCCAGTTTTCATTACCAACCTTTTCTAATATTGTGCCGACTCTGTGAGCGACGAAGGTTTTCCAAGTTACTGGTGGTTTTTTGAGCCAAGCCAGAACGATCGTTGCGTCGGACCACAAATATAGTGTTGAATTCATAATTTTTAGACTAGACACCTCTTTTTCTACAAGCTTTGCTAATAATACCGCACCGCAAAGTTCTAATCGTGGCAAAGTGATTTTCTTAATTGGAGCAACCTTTGTCTTTGACATAAGCATGGTTGTAAATACATTTTCCCCGTTTCGAACCTTTATGTAGAGGGACGCAGCATACGCCAACTCTGAAGAGTCACAGAACGCATGTATTTCTATTTCAGATCCCGGAGAATATTTAACCCATCGAGGTATTCTTATTTGGTCGATATCATTAAATGTTCCTATAAACTCATGCCAATGTTGTAATGACGTGGCACTAATGGGGTCGTCCCAGCCGCCTTTATCGAGCCACATCTGTTGGAGTAAAATTTTTGCCTTTACGACTACTGGAGCTAACCATCCTACGGGATCAAAGAGCCTTGCTATAACAGATAATACTTCTCTTCTAGTATAAGAAGTTTTGCGCCTAATTTTCTCTGTTGTGAAGTAAAATTCATCTGTTACTGCGTTCCAACGCAGACCAAGAGTTTTGGTTGTGCTACTATCTTCTAATTTTAAAAAGGACGAATTGAGCAGACTTTCATAGGGCAACCCTTCAAGAATTTTAGCGCAATTCGAAGTCCATTTTCTCAATTCGAATCCGCCGCATTTTAATATAGCTATAAGCTGGTCACGAGCTACTATAGCCTCCGAAATTGTGTGGGCCCCAAAAAGTACATCGTCCACGTACATTGAACTACGTAAAATTTCTGCTCCAATTGGAAAGCGATCTCCTTCATCATCTGCCAATTGCTGGAGAGTTCTGAGAGCTAAATACGGGGCGCAATTCACACCAAATGTGACCGTTTTTAACTCATAGTCGCAAATTTCCTCATTCTCGGAGCCACGATAGAGAACGCCTTGGTAAACTGTATCTTCGGGCCTTACAAGAATCTGTCTGTACATTTGAGTTATGTCGGCACTAAAAACATACTTGTACAGACGCCATTTTGTTATGAGCGACACAAGACTGCTCTGAAGAGTGGGGCCTACATATAAAACGTCATTTAAACTCACGCCATTGCATGTTGGACTTGAGGCATTATAAACCACTCTCAATTTTGTAGTTGCGCTTTCTGGCTTGAAAACGCCATGATGGGGTAAATAATACTTGGGACCACCTTTAGATACATCGACTTTCTGCATGTGGCTTAGACTCAAATAATCTTTTATTACCTCATCATATTGTGCCTTTATTTCAGGTCTGCGCATTAAAGATCTCTCATTTCTTTCAAATTGGCGCAACGCAATGTGTCTATTTGGGCCTAGGGTTGGAAAGTTTTCTTTGAAGGGCAGGCTTACTATATATCTCCCAGCAGAGTTTCTCTTCGTCGTAGAACGATAAATTTCCTCACAATTTTTATCTTCTTGTGAAAGCACATGATTGTAAGGAATCTCTTCCAACTCCCAAAATTTGGACAACTGTTCGCCAATGGAAACTTTCGTTAAATGAGACACGCTATTTGAAGAATTAGGAGTTTTACCTGGTGTAGGCCCCGTCACAATCCAACCAAATATTGTTTGTTGGGCCACCAGTGAACCAAATACTCCACGCTGAATACCATCTCTCAGTATTTCTGGGTACAAATCGCCTCCCAATAAGATATCGATTTGTCCACTCTTGTAGAAATCAGGATCCGCATAATCCAGATTGGGCAACTCCTCACTACCAATAGGGCAGTACGTATGAGTGGGTATGTTGCCAGTGACCTTTGTCACTACTAGGGCGCCTATATTTAGGGCCAAATTAGAATTGTGAATCGGCATAATAGTAAAATGTGCCTTTTTGCTGCATTTACTCACAACTTCGCCGTTTAAGCCAGTCACCTCAGCCAAAATTGGTACAGTGGGCAGTTTGAATTGCTTTTGTATCTTTTCGGAGACAAAACTTTCGTCCGAACATGGATCAATAAGTGCTCTTATTTTATATTTTGAGCCACAACTTTCAATGTTAACCCAAGCCGTCGCAAGCATAACTTGTCTTGCCCCCATTGTATGGTGTGATTGAACAACATTAGATGTACTTGGTGTATCAGTGGACTGTATTTGGTTTGTATTTTGTTGCCCTGAACCTTGTACCACATTTTTTGTAGAGTTTTCTTGATTGGCCCTCATCCCATAATCTCTATGCAAAAGATTGTGATGTTTTTTGTTGCATTTGGAGCAGCAGTTTGAACTAGTACATTTGTCATACATATGTCCAGTCTTTAAACAATTGAAGCAATATCGAAATCTTCTTAAAAATGACACGCGATTCCTATGATCCATATTTAAAAATTTACGACAGGAACTAATCGCGTGGGCCTCTTTGCATAATTTGCATTGAGCCACTTCAATCTTAGTATGATGAGACTTTGTTTGTTTAACTTTCGCATAAGTTTGATGGGCTTGGTTACTAACGATTTGAGAACCACTGGACCACTGCGAGCAAGTAGCCGTGATATCGCAGACACTTTCTAAGGCATGATAACGATCAGTTAAAAAATTATTGAGTTCTTTCCATTTGGGAATCTCTGTTTTCTTCTTCACGGATTGTTCCCAGAGATTTAAAGAATTTTCCGATAGCCGGGCCGAACATTGAAAAACAAAAATCGGATCCCATGACTCAATATCGATATCATATAACTTTAGGACCGACATGCAATTATTAATCTCCCTTTGGAGCCTCTTCACTTCCCTTGCGGAGTCTTGTTGACATGGGGCCAAATTATACAATAATTTTAGTTGACTATTTATCAGTACACGCTTATTCTCATATTGAGCTTTTAAATTGTTCCATGCAATTTCAAAATTTTCAGCTGTGAGCGACACGTTTCTATTCACCTCCCTTGCCTCGCCATCTGTTTTTTGAAATAAATAGAAAAGCTTTTCAACGGGGCTAATTTTCGAATTGTTCACATAAATTGCAGTGAACATGTCGCGAAAGGTGGGCCACGAAACGTAGTCGCCATGAAATATGCCTATATCACATGGGGGTACTGAAAACCCTTGGTTGGGAACCACTGGACTTGTGTCTAAAATTTTCTCCGTAGGAACTTTATTCTTTGCCTTTGCCACATAATTAATGCATTTTACATATGCTTTACGGGCTTGAATGTGCTTCGAATGAACCACGGCAATCTCTTTTTCTTTTATATTGGACCCTACACTGCATTCTTCATAAAACTTTTTATATTTTGTCCACAGTTTGGTTAGCTCAGTTTTTTCAAACTCTAAAGCCTCAAGGGAATAGTCTGTAAAGTCTTCTTCCCCGAGCTGAGCTTCGACGGACAGTATTTCATCGGCCGCCTGCGCGTATTTCTCGAACGAAGTCATTTTATTTTTCTTTGTGGTTGGGAACCACTGGTTTTAAAACTTTCTTAATTTGAGAAAATTGTGCCACTGTGTTCTTAAAGTTCCCTTCAAAGTTTTACGAAACTTATTCAATTATTAGAAAATATTAGACAAATCCGTTAAACAAATCTGCCAACAAATCTGTTTTCCCACTAATGTGCACTTAGCATCCAAAAGCTCCCTTAGAGCATGTATCAATAAATTATTTATTAGAAGTGGCTCTATAGGCTCACCGTCAATGTCTCAAAGACCAAAATAAGGGCTACAAACGATTTATGTGTCCCGAAGTATTGTACCGAGCAACGAATTTTTCTTAAAATTAACTTTTTCGACTGATCACGAAAATGCACGACAGGAGCAACAACAATTTTCTTAGCATTTCAATATATCCATACACAAACGAGCAAGAGAAGAAAAAATAACAACTTCCTTTAAAATCCTTTACACCAATGTTTACATTGGACAACAACAATTCCTTTATATACGGTATATATATACTTTGAACAACAATGATTATCCCGCGTTGCTCGACCAACTCTTATATATATATACGATTGCGAATATTGTGTAACGGACTACAATAATGGCGACGACTCCGCAACAACTTTGCACTGAGCCGACCTTAAATTTTCTAGGTTAACTAACCTCAAAATTTTCGAACCACAAAATTGTTTTGAGCCACAATTCTATTTTCGAAAACTCTGAGCTACTTTCAATAAATTTTTTTTTTTTTTTTTTTTTTTTTTTTTTTTCGGTAGAAGGACCAATGTTTGGGCCACCAGTCTACCGTGTTTGAGACTTACCGGTACTGGTGGTTGTAGGGACGCTGGTGTTGGTGTTGGTGCAACAGGTGCCGGCGCTTGTGCCGGAGTTGTTGCCTCTCTAAACAGGTGCCGGAGCTGCTGGTAAACCTGCCGGCGCTGGTGCCGGAGCAGTGTGGACCGTTGCGGCGCTTGTGCCGGAGTTGCTGCTGACCGTACCGGCGCTTGTGCCGGAACAAGGTGGACCGTGGCCGGCGCTTGTGCCGGAGTTGTAGACAAACCTACCGGCGCTTGTGCCGGAGCAATAGTAAATGTTGGCGGCGCTTGTGCCACAAAAAAATGAACCGCTTTGGTCAAAATGAACCACCCGCAAAACACCCGCGAAATACAAACACTATTTCTTTAATAAATTTAAATTTTATATTTCTATGGCGGGAGCGAGTGTGGCTGGCTTCTTTCCTTTTCACAATTTTAATAACGAGTGCCATGAACACCCCCCAACCACAACAAATTGTAATAGAATGACATTCGTTGTGGTTGGACGGCATTGCCAGAGCCAAATTCAGTAATTTGCAATTAGGGTACTCGCAATCCGTTGCAAATCACTGTTTGGGCCACTATAATAAAGGAAGTTATTGGGCTACTATAATAGTGGCGTAAACACGTGGAATATTACTTATGATAATCATACGCCACTATATAACAATATAACGAAAGAACCTTAAACGTAACAAATTCCCATATTTGATACTTATTTGAAGTTAAATCGATATTAAATTATTATGGTATGTAACGTGACAAAAAGAATGATGCAGAACTTCATCTTTTTGGGGCTACTTTCACATGTAGTTCTCAGAATTAATTCCCAATCTCAATCTTGTGTTGTACTGTGTTATGCATTGCATTTTTACTGATTTTGTCAAAAAACTGGCTAAATTTTAATATAAATACAATAAAATATTCCAAACAATTCAAGAATTTCTATGGGGCAACATTCTTAAACAATTTTGTGGAAACACTCTTAAAGCGACCATATTCTGATCGCAATTGTTCATAGATCGCAATTTATTTATAATTACAAATAACACTTCAAAATCAAATTCAAATACATTATTGTCGTGGCGCTAATTTCAAACAATTATAAAAACAGCATTAAAACTAACCAACACCAAATGGTGATTCTTCACGAATTGATGCCATAATTATATGTATGTATTTCAACCCATTATAAAATAATTACATTTGACAAATACAAACATTTTGTGTAATAAACTGTGATGAAAACCACCAACGACCAACTGTCTTCCGCCGCGGTAATAAAATCAGCGTAAACTGATATAAACTTTTACAATAGCAAAGTCATAATTTTCGAAATTTACACTACCCACACCCACACCTCTTGGCTCTTGTCTGACAAAGACTTAAGATGCGGCATATCCCACAGAAAATGAAGTGTGAAAGTGCGAAATCGGGTTAGTACAATGGAAGGAAAAACAATTTAACGTTACATTTGCCATTTGAGAAGGATTACGCGAGCTATAAAACAATGCAGGGTGAAAATTCCTTTATTTCAGTCACAACGGCAGCTCATCAAGTGAAGAAACCTCGACAGCAGCATCTAATCATCATTGTCGTCAGCAGCATCTAAACTACCGCAATGACAATGATGATGGGACGGCCGTGAGAGAAGGGAGAAAATGAGAAACACAGCAGCGCGTTAACGTTGATGGTTGCCATCATCAGTTTCGATTTTGTAGCTGAAGACAATACAAATAAATTAAAATATTTTAATGAAAAAAGTTTTGCCAAATGGCTGACTGTCTGTCCATTTTCTTAATACACCAATGTCATTTTGTTTTAACAAGAAATTCCTTAATTCACAAATGATTTTTGAAGTAGCGGTAGCGGTAGTAGACTTATGAGAGCGCTAGTTGGGATACAGTTGCCAAGGCAGACGAAATGGACTCTGAGAGATTTCAAATATTTAAAAATGTTAAAGGTCTTATTCATTATAATTTATAAGAGGTTTATAGAACGATTTTACTATGAAAATTTGATTTATAAACCTTTTATAAAAGTTTATGAATACGGCTATAAGTTTTTAAGTAGTCAACTGTCAAGCATTTGAGAGAATGTGAATATTCAACTATAGCGTGGACCATAAGTCTTTTTTACTTATCAAACGATAATAAAAACCAGTATGGAAAATTTAGTTAGGTTAACTGCCTTATAAATATTTTCACCCTATGTCTGATACGATGTAACTCCCTAGTTGCGGGAATAAAAAGGTTTTAAAGTGATATAACTTATTAATAATTCTATTCTATCTTGCAGAAACAAAGTGAACACCTGCTCCAAATTGCCTTTAGAAGACTGCGACGGGTGTGACCTTACAAATTTGATATACAGTCGACCCTCGGTTAACGAACGCCTCGCTTAACGAACATTTCGCACAACGAACACATTTAAAATAAAAAAATGTTTCGCTTAACGAACAAAGTTTCGTATAACGACCAACGCAAAATGGGAAATACCGAATTGCGCGAAAAACTTCTGTCGGTGTTCAGCTTTGGCATCACTTGTGTTCATACAATTAAGAAGACACAAACATATAGTACATGTTCATTATGTATTTGATTTTGTTAAAAAAGGGGAACTACCGAATTGCGCATAAAACTTATCTGTTTGTGTTTAGCTTTAGCATCACTTGTGTTCCTACAATTAAGAAGACGTGTTGTTATTTCTTGTGAAAGGTAACGTAACATACAAAGATGCCTTCAAACGTAGATTCGCCGGAAAAGAATAATAAAAGAGCAAAAATAACTATAGCAATGAAGCATAAAATTATTAAAAAACATAAGCAAGGTGTTGGGGTGGCTGATCTAGGACGTACATTCAACCTATCAAAATCAACGATATCCATCATCCTAAAGAATAAAGGTAAACTTAAGGACGTATATGCTTCAAAGGGAGTGTCAAGAATATCTTCGCAACGGTCTCGTATTCTCGATGATGTTGAAAAATTACTTGTAATATGGATTAACGAAAAGCAAATGCAAGGTGATAGTATTTCGCAAAACATAATTTGTGAAAAGGCTAGTGTGTACTTTTTCCGACTTGGAACGCATTATTTTATTTTGCACTGATATATATGGAAATAATGGTTTTGCTTTACGAACGTTTCGCAAAAGGACCACGCTTCTGGAACGAATTGTGTTCGTTAACCGAGGGTCCACTGTATAAAGAAATATGACTTTCAAGTTGTATTCTGTAAAAATTCTCGTAAAAGTCGCACAATTATTTTTATGTAGATAATTTTCTAAGATATTATTGATTGTTCTTAATAAATACAAATTGCGAAAAAACAATTTTTTCAATAAAAAAATCCTTATAGAAAATGAGACGGGTGTGACCTTTTTGCGACGGGTGTGACCTAGTATGAAATCTCGAAAAATTTAAAAAAAAAAAACTTTCTATTGACATCTATAATATAACCAATCTATATTACAACACATAAGAAAATAATAAGACATTAAAGTGCTAATTCGTTAATAGCACTACTACAGACATAAGAATACAGAAGGTGGGTAATTTTTTTTAAAATTTTTTTTTTTAAATTTATGTAAATTTTTACATCAACTACACGCAGGGACTTATTCAGTTTTAAAGCCTTGCACAATATACTTACTTCCTTACATAAGTGGCGCATTACAACTTACGAACGTAGTTCATAAATTTGAGGCCAGAAGAACTAAAGAATTGCACACGCTTCGGTCTTCTGAGTATGTTGTCCAGTAAGTCCTATCAGATGGTGGCACGTCGCCTACCACTTGGTCCTTTCAACGGAGTTTGGGTCTCCCTGCTCTGCGCCGTCCTTCAGGTTCACCTTCAAACACCGCTGGAGCATTTACATCCATTCTGGCAATATGTCCCAGCCATCGTATATTTTACTCCGAACTTTTCTCTTGAATTCTCCCAGGTTTCATATGTCCGTTGTCGTAAGCACCAATGATTCGGCAGCATACGGGTAATATTAGCACCTGGTAAAGCTGTTTCTTAGTATTCCGAGATAAGGTGGTGTTACTAAAGTGCTGCCGAAGTCCGTAGAAACATCTATTGGCGAGCACTATCCTCCGCTGGATTTCTTAGCCGACATTATTTTTCTTATTGACGATAGATCCGAGGTAGGTAAACTCATCTACTACCTCAAGACAATAATTTTCAACGTTGACGCTGCGTCCCCATCGAGAGGACTCTTTGTTCGTCGAAATAATTATTTTTGTTTGTCCTCGTTGACCGCTAAACCCATTTTTGCCGACTCTTTTTCTAGTGATAAGAAAACTGCAGTAACATTCCGCAGGTTTCGGCCAATGATGTCTATATCATCGGCATAGGCTAGTGGCATGTGGCTCTTGTGGAATATTGTGTCAGACATGTTGACACCATCATTTCTCATCACCTTCTGCATAACTATATTAGAAAGTGTACAGGACAGGCTATCACCCTGCCTGAGACCTCTTTCTGTGTTGAATGGTTCAGTGTGATCCTTACCAATCTTAATTGAGGATTTGGTGTTCCCAAAGTACATCTGCATAGTTTTTCAGGAATACCAAACTCAGACATGGCCTCATGGCCTATTTCTTATCGGACAGTCGAAGGCAGAGGTTGAAAGTGGCGATCTGCTTTTCATTAGTTTTTTTTCAGGATTTGTCGTAAAGTGAATATTTAATCCGTCGTATATTTACCAGGTCTAAATCCGTACTGATAAGGTCCAATTAGTTTTTCTACAATTGGCTTTAGACGTTCACACAATATGCTCAAAATGACTTTATACACAATTGGTAATAGGCTTACTCCAAAGTAGTTCTTACACTCACTACGATCTCCTTTGTTGTATATGAGACATAACAGACTGAGGCTCCAATCCCCAGACATGATGCACCATGATGCATGATCCTAGTCAGATCCTCCCCACCTGCCTTAAACATTTTATCCGGGAGACCATCGGCTCCAGGCGCTTTGTTATTTTTAAGGCGGGATATTGCCACACGTATCTCGTTCTGGCTCTTAGGTTGACAGTTAATACCATCGCCAAGGATTGGTGCGGGGTCTTCTTCCAGCAGATTTCTGAAATGTTCTCTCCTTATCTTTTGAACGTTATCCGAGTCCATCACTAGCTGGCCATCGCTGTTCTTGCAGGAGGGCAACGCTGTTCCACGCATTCTCGCCTTAACTCTCTTGTAAAATTTTCGGGCTTTCCCTCTACTTCGGAGCTACTCTGTGTACTCATCCTGTCTCTTCTTCAGATCCTTCTTCTTCCGTCCAAAAAGACGAGTTGCCGCTCGTCTCTTCTCCCAATGCCGTTCATGAACAGCTTGCGTTGCCATTGGCTGCAGTTTCGCCCTGTATGCAACATCCGTCTCTCTCGTGGCATCGTACCAGTGATCTTCTTGAGACGGCTTTGAGTACCCACAGTCCGTTCCATGGAGTCGGCTTTATATAGACACTGGGAGGTAATATTATAAGGGGTTGAAGCATTCCGTAGCAGTTGAGTTAGGTGGTTGAAGTAGGCGTCCGCTACCTCTGTGGTCCGCAGTTTACCGATGTCCAGCTTTCGTTGTGCCTTGTTACGTACGTTTTTCCCCATGCTTAGTCTTGTGCTTACCTTAACTGCGGTAAGGTAGTGATCAAAGTCAATGTTCGCACCCTTGATCACTCGTACGTCCAGAACACTCGATGCGTGCCTTCCATCGACTACCACGTGATCTATCTGATTCCACGCCAATTGATGTGGAGATAACCAGTTGCCTTATGAATATTTCTGTGGTCAAATCTAGTAGCAGCACTACCTACCATATTACTTGCCGGAAAGTCTGATGCCATTGTTCGACATATCGGTGTGCAGACTGAATTTTTCGATGGTAGGTTTAAATAGGGCCTTCCTGCGTATTTAAGCATAAAAATGGCCTAGTAAAAATTTGATATCAAGGCTCGGGCTACGGTCATATACCTTTTCTAGGTTCTCATAGAACTCGTGTTTGTTCTCATCGCTTTTCTCTTTTGTTGGAGCATGGATACATATGAGTGTTATATGGAAAAACTTTGTCTTGACTCTTATGGTGACTATTCATTCACACACCGGTTGAACTGTGAATCTAGGTGTTGAATCTCTTGTCAACCACAAATCCACATCCAAACTCGTGCTTGTCCGCATGACCTCTGTAGTAGATGTCGCACGTCTTCATTCGCGGGCACCCGTGTCCCGTCCACCAGATTTCCTGTAAAGCGGTTATGTCAGCTTCCCAGCAGCAAAAATTGGGGCTTTGCATTCCTTCTTACAGGCCTGCAAAGGCAGTCAGAAGCCCTACCCTTCAAATGCAGTCTTCATTTCAAATTAACATAGGGTGTCATAGGCAGGCAAGGCCTGCACATTCCCTTTCTCATTGAAGGCGTTTCAGTAGGCATGCTTAGTATGTCCTGCTTGGAGTCCTAATAACAAGGGCCTTCTATGAGGCATTGCTACTGCAGACCAGCTTACAGGCCTGCAAAAGAGCATTTATAGAAGGACTTAAATAAAAAAAACATATGCGAATTATTTCCATATTAAATGATTTCCTACTTTTTATAAATTTTTAATACAAAATTTATGACAATTTGTAATAACTAGTTTTTTTAAACTCCAGCGGCGGGAATCGAACTCGCGACCTCAGTACTCATAGTTGGGCATGCTACCTACTCGGCTATCACGTGATATAGTTGTTGTACGATAAATAACATATATGTGGTTTTCATAAACAACAGCATCTGTCTTACCTTCCCTTAAGAGGCCTGCCAACAGGCCTAATCGGAGAAGTGACAAGTGCATGGCTATGAACCTCAATTCTGCCTTCTACTAATAGGACTGTCAACAGGCCTGTTTAAGGCAAGAAAGTTTGCATGCCCTTTGAGAACATCTATGGTATTTTTGTGGGGTACACAGTAGGGCTGCTGACAAGCCAGTTTTAAGAAGGGAAAAAGGCATGTCTGCGGGATCTATTCTCATCCTAGTAAGAGGCCTCATTGCAGGTCTCATTTGAGAAGCGAAATGTGCATGGGTATGGAATTTTGTATAAGGCTTAGTGAAGGACTTATTATAGCCTGTATACATGCCTGCAAAAGGAAGGCGTATTTGAATGTCAACAAAATGCCTTTGAAGGCATGTTTGCAGGCATATTTTTACAATGCCTCGTCTTTTCCGCTGCTGGGTTGTATTCTTCAATATAGTGGTCTATATATTCTATATAGTGTTCTAACATTCCAGTTGCATATCGTTTAATCATGGCACAGATGCTTTTGCATATACTAACCCCTCCGCCCCACCCCGCTGTGACAACTCGATGCAGCTACCGAATCAAATGTAAACGAACTTTTGGTCCACCTTTAATATCAATTGAACCTATATAAGAATCCAAGTGGGCTATGCTGAAATAGGCTGCCAAATTAACCTAACCTTAACCTTAAGTCTACCTGGTGTTTAACTATTCTACCTTTATTTTTGTTCTTTCAAGTAATCAACATAGTAAATATATATTTAAATTTTCAAGTATTCAAATTTTATAATATTTACATATTTAAGATTTTTTTTGTTTCAGATCCTCCCATCCTAACATTTAAACTTACATATAATTCAACTATATACACATTTCTTAACATAACTTGTTACTCTCAATGTCTACTGTACTAATTATGCCTTAAGTCACGTAGTTCCACGTTATATCAACAAGACTTGTTGCTATTTACGGGTATGGGAGAAGAAACATACACACACACACTCACACAAATGGAACTGCACAGAAAGTTTCCCATTTTCTTCGTGTCAACGTACAAATTTACTTTGTGCCAAAGTTAAATAGAAGATGGCTGAGACGAAGCACGAATTTTTCACTCCGTGTACTCGGTCGGTTTGGGTGACATTATAATCAAGTCAAACTGCTAAGTATTTAAATTTCTGTTGGAGGCACGTTCATTCCTTTTCTTCACGTTTCATTTTGTAGTTGTTGCTTTGTTTGTTAGATGGTTGGCTGGTTGGTTGGTTGTTTGGTGTACGTAAGTGTATCCTTGTGTTTGTCCTAATGCGTGTGAATATAAATGTCACTGGAAGAAAAACGTGGTGCTTATTATAATGTAATGTTGTGTTTGTGGTTGCTTGCCTCATGATGTGGTGACACCATTTTGGGTGAACAGTAAAATTATGCACAGTGATTAGTTAGGCTTGTTTTAAGAAAAGAAATTAGTAAAGTAAAATTCAGAAAAGTAATAAGTAAAATAGAACATTGAAATAATCCGTTCTCCGCTTAAAAATTATAGTATACATAAGAATCTATATTGCAAGATATATGTATTTGAACTTAACAGTTCAACAATGAGATATGAGAATTGGCAATAAATCGTGTCTCTCAATTTTTTTGTGTTTTTATTATTATTTTTTTAAGAAGTATGGCTTATTATGGCGTCATTCTCGATCCAAGTTTCTTAGAGCTGCCAATGACACAAAGTAAGCAGTTGTGTTGAGGTGCAGTAACTTTTGGATACCCACTCCCTACAACGCATTGGTAAGGGCATGTTGTCAATACTTCTTTTCACAATTGCTACCACTGAACGGAAGTCCTGTGGCATTGCCCTGAGAAAATGTGATCAATCCAGCATTGTGAGCCACTTAGAAACCTCCACAGAGAGTTTCTCGTTACCCCAAAGTGAATAACTATCAGAAAACTCAAGTAAGAAAATCCCTCTTTTAAATCTTATATTTCATCACACGTATCATTTGGTACGGCCAAAAATGTCATTCCTACCACTGTTCTCCAAGAACTTGTCCTCCATATTCATGCATTGCTGTTATGTGGGTTGGGGTGTTTAACTTAGTGATTCCATGTTTAATGTGCGTATACGTATCTGTGTGTGTGTGTGTGTGTGCGTCTGTTGACTCTTGGCAAATTATTTACTTGACGCAAACAATAACAATTTATATGGTGTTGTTAATAGGTTGTAATTATGTGACAAACTTTTTGACAGCCAACCCTTTTTTTCAATTTTCTCCCACATTCATACCCGTAGCTCTATTTGGCTACAGCAGCAGCTCGAAATATGTTAGTGGCGGATGTAATGATGCGCTGCTGGAATTTTGGAATTTAGCGTGGATAAATTATTGTTTTGGGTTCTCTTCTGTGTGTGTGTGTGCGTATGCGGCTAAGATGCAAAAATAATGAGTGGTTTTGTGCCACTCATTTCGGAAATGTCATGTTTCTTTGGGATATTAGAAATAGTTGAGAAGTTGGTTATTAAGAACTTGAAAATAATTGTTGACGAAAGTGGCAAAATTTAATGAGGTGTTAATTGTTGTCATCGTAGCTGTAAACGGGATTGCGAATATTTTTATGAGTACTGTCATAACGATGCACTCGCTTGTGAAGTCTTGTGAGAAATCAAATCAAAAGAACTGTGACTGGGCATCTAAATGGGTTATTGTGTTAATGTAATTAAATCAAACGATATAATTTTTAATTAAAATTCAATTTATAAAAACCGAAATAGTTTGAAAATGAATGGGGTAGTAAATGGTTATTGAAAATATAATGAATGAATGTATCGGGTGGTTAAATTGTAAAGGCCGATGTTAAATGTGAACCACACCTAAACATTAAGTTCTTTTCTGCATTTTATTTGACATTTCTTAATTTCAGACTAACTAAATTTGAACTGTAGGAGATGTGAAAACACCAGTGCATGCGCGTACAGCTCGTACTGCAGAAAATATTGGCGCTGTTCGCGATAGTGTAGCTGAAGAGCCGTCCACCTCAACTCTTCGTCGTGCCCAACAATTGCACCTCTCACGCTCGTCGTAGTTGAGAAAATCATCTTCAGTGATGAGGCACATTTTCACCTCCATGGATTCGTCAATAAGCAGAATTGCCGCATTTGGGCGAATGATAATCCAAGAGTGATTGTCGAAAAACCAATGCACCCACAAGGCTCAGCATGACGAAAAACGAACGTAACCAGGCACAACGAAAGCTGAACATTGGTAAACTGTGAACCACAGAGGTAGCGGACGCCTACACCTAACTCAACTGATATCGAATGCTTCAAACCCTGATAACATTACCTCGCAGTGGCAATATATAGCCGACTCTATAGAACGAACTTCGAGAAGCGTACTTGGACCCTCAAAGCCGTCTCAAGAAGATGTCTGGTACGATGATGAATGTCGCAATGGCACAAGAGAGACGGATGCTGCATACAGGGCGAAACGAGCTTTTAGTGAACGGCACAGAGAGAGGCAACTCGTCTTTTCAGACGGAAAAAGAAGGAGCTCAAGAAGAGTCAGGATGATTGCACTGAGTTGCTTCGAAGTGGAGGGGAAGGACGAAAATTCTACCAGAGAATTAAGGCGATAATGCGTGGAACAGGGCCAGCTAGTGACAGACTCGGATAACTTTCTGAAGAAAAGGAAAGAACATTTCAGAAAACTACTGTATACGGACACCACTCCAGAAGACCCGGCACTAATTCAAGACGATGGTACTTACTGTCCACCTCCGAGCCAGAGGGAGATACGTGTGGCAATATCCCGCCTTAAAAATAACAAAGCGGCTGGAGCCTATGGTTTCCCTGCTGAATTGTTTCAGGCAGGTGGAGAGGAGCTGATTAGGAGCATGCATCAGCCCATGGAGAACATCTGGCTACAGGAGAGCATGTCCGGGGATAGGAGTCTCAATCTGTTACGTACAATCTACAAGAAAGGAGTTAGTAGTGAGTGTAACAACTACTGTGGAATAAGCCTATTACCAATTGCGTACTAGGTCTTTTCGAGCATATTGTGTGAACGTCTAAATCCAATTACCGAAAAACTAATTGAAACTTATCAGTGCGGCTTAAGACCAGGTAAATATACGGACGGATCAAATATTCACCTAACGACAAGTCCTGGAAAAAATCCATGAAAAGCAGATCGACACCTACCACCTCTTTGTCGACTACAAAGCTGCCATCGACTTTCCGATTTGGATTATGTTATATGAAGCCATGCCTGAGTTTAATATTCCTGCAAATCTGATTGCAGATGTACCTTGAAAAACACGAAATACTTGGTAAAAATAGTTGTTCAAATTTGAACATCTGTTTCATATTTTTGTAAAGTTTGGTGTTCAACTATTGACACAAATAAATGAATCGTTGTATGCATGTAGCAGGAGATAAGGGAAACCATACACTCAGGGCCAGGGTGTTTATGTTGTGGAATTTTCCATGCTGATAAGGCGATTGTGCGGCGTCGTGTGTGCACTCACACTGCGCTTGTGTGGCCGCTTATTATGATACATAGGCTATTTCTCTCTTTTCTCTCTCTATCTATCGTTAGGTTAGGTTAGTTAAGATTTATTTTCAATGTTAGCAAGTAAGTTCATATTTTTCAGAAATAAAATCAATAATTTACCAGTACTCACTCCGGACGGTTGTTTTTACTAAAAGACAATCGTTTATTTGGTCTTTCGAGCTGGATTCCCTTAAGTTTTCCCCCACCAGAGGTAAGAGGCTTAAGGCGAATGCTAACGAAGAGTAATTTAAGTACATGGATAAACGGATGCCACAAACAAAAGAGTTATAGGTTAATCCTCAAACCGAAACCTAGGTCAAATCAACGATTGTCTTTTAATAAAAACAACCGTCCGGAGTGAGTAGTTGTAAATTACTGATTTTATTTCTGAAAAATATGAACGTACTTACTAACCTTGAAAATAAATCTTAACTAACCTAACCTAACGACAGGCAGAGAGAGAAAAGAAAGAAATAGCCAATGTATCATAATAAGCGGCCACACAAGCGCAGTGTGAGTGCACACACGAGGCCGCACAATCGCCTTATCAGCATGGAAAATTCCACAACATAAACACCCTGGCCCTGAGTGTATGGTTTCCCTTATCTCCTGCTACATGCATACAACGATTCATTTATTTATGTCAATAGTTGAACACCAAACTTTACAAAAATATAAAACACATGTTCAAATTTGAACATTCTGCAAGGGGCGAAAATACTATAGGCATATATACTTCATATAACTAAAAGAAAATAGACTTAAGAAAAAAAAAACTTGTAATATAAATGTTGTTGTTATAAAACTAAAATATCATTTAAAACTATGTTCAAATCTGAACAATAGATAAGGATCACTCTGAACAATTCAACACGGAAAAAGATCTCAGGCAGTGTGATAGCTTGTCATGTACACTATTAAATATAGTTATGGAGGAGGTGATGAAAAAGGCTGGTGTCAATATGTCTGACCCTATATTTCACAAGAGTCACATGCCTATGGCGATGATTTAGACATCATTGGCCGAAACGGGATGTTCCTGCAGTTTTCTTATCGCTAGACTAGCAAAGAGTCCTCTCGATAGGGACGCACCGTGAACGTCGACAATTATTCTTCTGAAGTAGTAGATGAATTTACCTACATCTTCCGTCAATAAGAAAAATAATGTCACCCAAGAAATCAAACGGAGAATAGTGCTCGGCAATTGATATTTTTACGGACTACGGCAGCACTTTATTAACACTATCTTATCTCGGGATACTAAGATACAGCCATACCAGGCGTTAAGTTTACCCGTTCTGTTGTATGCTGTCGAATCGTGAGTGCTTACGACAACGGACATACAAAACCCGAAAAATATATGGACCTATCTGTGTCGACGGCGATTTTCGCTATCGAATGAACCAAGAGCTGAATGAGTTTTACCACGACATCGAAGTAGGCAAAAGAGTCAGAATCCAACGACTACGATGGCTGGAACATGTCGCCAGGGTGGATGTAAATGCTCTAGCGAGAAAGGTGCAGAGCAGGGAGATGATGCCGCCAGGCCATAAACCGCACCAAACAGTCATTTTTTGTGGGTTTATTGGTTTTTCGACAATCACTCTTGGATTATCATTCGCCCAAATGCGGCAATTCCGCTTATTGACGAATCCACTGAGATGAAAATGTGCCTCATCAATGGAGATGATTTTCTTCGAAAATTGATCATCCACTGTTGCCATTTCTTGCCACCAATCCAACCATTGCACAGTGGTCGATCTTGTATGGAGAGAGCGGCCAAAAATACTTCTAGTGGAGATATTATTGTGAATTTTTTCCAAAATTCTATAAAAATATATTTAGTAATATATCGAACAGACATTGGTCGTACCTAAGCCCCTCCCGAAACCCCACAATTATAAGGTACCGTATGATATTTTATTATAGTATGTAATATAGTATTATATAATACATCATTTTAACAGGCCAAAAAAAGATTTATTTAAAACTAACTTATGATAAGATGATAAATTGTTAACTTCCGTTATCCCTTAGTTATTCATCTGAAACTATATGTCCCTTAAAGGGACTTCAAAGTTTCAAAAGATATCATTTCTAAAAATTCAATTTTTTTTGATTTTCAACGGAAAAAAAATAGTGTAGCCCCACTTTTCCCTATTTATTATATAAAAAAATAAACTGAATTAAAAAAATTATTAGAAATTTTCCGAACAGAAACAATTTTGGGCATAAACCCATATTGGGTTGTATGGGCGGTCAGCCGAGGGCGTGGCAGATTTGGATGAAACTTAGCATGCATCTTTTGGTTATTCTAGGATTATTTTTTTAAATTTTACACTTTTCGTTGGATTAGAAAAATTGTGTGCCAAAAATTTGATTTTATGCAGAAATTCGATTTGAATTGTTTAAGCGGTGGGCGTGGCTGCTTTTGATGAAATACGGTTTTTTTTATTATTTAGATCTTGAACCAACACTACTTAATGATAAAATGGGAGTGGTTAATGACTCATACCCCCTCCTCTCCTACCGTACCCAGGCACCCACATTCACCCCATGTTAGCAAAAACTTGAGAAAATGAACGAAACTTGTTTTTAATTTATATGTTAACAATTTGTATACAAGATTACTTTTAAACAATAAAAATATTGAATAATTTCATAAAAAATAATATATAATACAAAATTATAAAAAGGTAAAGGGGGGTTGTTTAAAAATATAACGATAGATACTCTTTGAAATAAAAAAGAGCTAAAAAACTTTGTGTATTCGTTTTTTATAGCAGTTTTAAAATTATTAATATTAAGTCTGTTTTTTAGTCACAATACCCTATAAATGATAATCGACTTCAAAATTAATCTAGCAATTCAAAACCAGATTTTAATAAAATTTGGACGTAAAAACAACGAGGCCGCTTTGGTCTGAGAAAGATTACATAAAGACGAGCAAAAGTGAGCAGCTGATATTACCAATTTTAGAATCTTGAAATATTAACTAATAAACCAAAAAAAGTCCCATTGGAGACTTCAGGGGTGAACACAACTAAAACTCTAGTTAAAATTTACATATATGGACGAAAGAACAATGCAACTGGAAAAATATTAATTTTATAACAAATCTACAACAAGCTTAACACATTGTTATTATTTTAAAATATAGCTAATACCATGTAATTCAATATTCATTTCGATTTATTTCGACAGAAGTTTTTTTTCTTTTGTTTTAATTAATTTAAAGTTGCACTTAATGTTCCACTTTTTCACACTGCAAAAACCAACTGTTTACTCGCTCTCTTTTTTGAAGCTGTTCTTAAAGAGTACAGATGGAATAAAACAAAAACAACTATACATTTTAAAACCTTGTTTTTATAAGAATCAGTGATGCCACACTTGGTGACAAACTTCTGACTTTGATTCTTTTATTTTTGGCCAATGGAATCGACCACTGTGCATTGAGGACGTTTGAAATGGTCATGAGGGATTAGTTCTTGAGTCAATTGCACCTTGTAAGCGTGTAAATGCAAGTCTTTATGCAGAATGTTCATCAACGACGAGCGTGAGACGTTTAGGTGTGGTTCACATTCAACATCGGTCTTACAATTTATCCAATTTGTAACTACTTTTTATCAATTTGCAATACATTTTAGACGGATAGCATTTAATGTTTGGTTCGACAATAGTAACCCATCTCACATGCATACGTATGAGAACCGTATCATTATTCAGCATAACGTATACGCTCCCCGTTACAAACAAATAATGATACGCGATGAGTTCTATAGAACACCATGAAGCACCGGTGTGTAAATGCTTCACGATTACTTCCCTGAACATTCCACACTTAACCATTGTGATAGTGTTGTAGAAGCCAAAGCAAAGGCTACTGATAGAATTTATAAAAAGCTGTACACCCTGTTAGCGGTCTCCTAATGGATTTCACACAACTCCTACAAATTAAAATCCATAAGCAATAATAGAAAATGTTTCTCAACAGAACGATGAAAACTAATACAAAGTTAGTATACTAATTTATGTAGTTTCTACAATTATATTCTCTCTTTTCATGTAATCTTAGCTTGTCCCTTTATACCTTTCTCTTATCCCACATAGCACACAAAGCAAACTATTGCAGTAGAAAAATATTTATGTTCATTATTATACCGGAAAATTGCATCAAGATTTATGTGTCTCGAGACTAAAGTCTATTTTCTCTCACTTCTGGTCAAGTAAAACAAACAAACTGAAATACAAAAATTTATATTTAAATCTATGAAATATGTTTGTGTTAAAAACTGCATAGGTTAGCAAATGCACACCAAGCAATGTATACTCTTAGTGACTTAAACATTTACAGCATTCGCACAAAAAAAAATATACAAAACAAAACAAAACCGAATTTTAACATGCAGTAAATCATATTCAGAGCAATAAAATATATAGTAAATGAATACAATTTGAATTATGTATTTCTTTTATGCTCAGGCAAACTCAGTCGACGATATAAGGATTGTTTTATTTTTTGAGTGTGTGTGTGTAGAAAATATGAGATGTAATCATTTATTATAATAAATAAAGTTATATTCAACAACAGATTTGGACTTAAAGCTGCAGACATCAGCAAATGTGAATGGATGGTGAGGGAAGGGGAAACAGAAAACTGTATGCTTCGGGGTTGTGTAATTCAGTGATGAGTGTGTGCATGTGATAAACTTGACCAAACACTCATTCAGATAGTCACAAATGAGCAGAGGGTTTAGAAAATGATTGCATTTTCTGCTAAAAATATTCGCTGTTCTGTGAGATGGATAGTTTCTAACTGCACACTGATAGTTGTAGATGTGGTTTTAAGGCAAATGTTGTGGCTAACACAAAGCGAACCTTAATTGTAATATCTAGGAACTGAGAAAAGATTTCGAATAAATTGTGTATAAAAATTTCAGAAATGTTAATAGTTTTCTTTGTCAGTTGTGAACTACACAGTACATCACAGGATTTTTGGACTCAATTCTGGGAGCTGCACGTGAAAGTAGCCCCATAAAGAAGATGTTATGCATTGTTCGTTTTGTCAAGTTACCTGCCATAATAATTTAATATCGATTTGAAGTTAGTAAGTATCGTATAGGGGAATTTGTCACGTTTTAGGCTCATTTGTTTGGCATAATATAAGTACCATATGGTGGCGTATGATTATCATAAGTAATGTTCCACGGTAATCAAACGCCATGGAGTATAGATGGTTTGTTGTAACTGCTACAAAATAAACCCACTTCAAAATCATTTAATGAATGGAAAAGGAAAACTGTTGCTTATGTAGGGAAACGTTATATTAGCAGATTAAAGGAATTGTAATAATTAATTTTTTTTAAATTTGTTTCAGCTAAATTGGACTTGTGGTTCTCGAGTTATCTTAAACAAAAGAGCCTTAAACGATACAAATTCCCCTATACGATACTTACTAACTTCAAATCGATATTAAATTATTATGGCATTTAACTTAACAAAACGAATGATGCATAACTTCTTCTTTTTGGGGCTACTTTCACTTGCAGTTCTCAGAATTGAGTCCCAAATCAATGAGCTGAAATATTTTGTACTATGTTTTGGTTTGTGATGTATTCGATATTTAAAATCTATATATCATACAATTTTGTTGATAACACTTTTTAAACCGGTACATGTCGACTTATTCCATATTTTTATATTATTACTTATTTCCCGTGTGCATCGCATAGGAATGCTTCCGCGTTTTTAAGAGTTAACACACTTTTATTTAAAAAACGGGACCTACACTTCAACGGCAGATCCGAAAATAAAAAATGCCAATTGATAGATCAAAGAAATGTAGATATCCGTTACAAGGCATGTATATTTTAACTCCAAACGTTGGAAATTTCGTTGCATTGAATTGTTTGTCAGTGTTTTTTTTTTATGCCACTACACAGTGACTTAGAAAAAACAAATCAAACAACTAGCATACATATTTGTGCACATTACAAATATTTTCGGTCAAATGGATTTGTAATTTTCTATACAAATGTATACTAAGTATACATAATCTATAGTAATATGTGTAGGCAAATCCAAAACGCAGCTACATATTACGAACATACTTTCATCTGTAGGGCCAGCATACTACCACATATTTACTTGGTTGGATTTATATTCATTTTGCAACAATTTTCCTCTCATTACATACAAAGGAAACTGTTATCTTAACAACTTTTTGCTACATTTAAACTTTATTACACACTAAATTGATAGTCACACACTGATACACACACACACACACACACACTCATACTCATGTATATCTATACCCAATGACTTTGTCTAAATTGTCACAGCAATTTTCCTCAATTTTATAGTATTGTTTAAAATCTAAAAGCAGGACATGGTGTTCATGGTCTTGATGCTGTTGCTAGAGACGTTGGCTGCTTTGGCTGGCTGTGGTGAATATTTCAAATAATGTACAGTGCAATCATTTGGAAAACTATTTGCAGACCAAAACCATTTGACTCTGACGACTCTGCCGCAACTTGCTGACTGACTTTAAAACAGTCGTTGTACTAGACGATGATTATGTGTCTGTTCCTTTGGTCTGTTTGTTTGTGTGTGTGTCTGGTTTGATTGGTTGATGGCGTGCCTGTCAATGTATTGGTGCTAAGTGTTAAGCAGTTAGACCCGTTGAAAATGTTGAAATTTGTACGATGGTTGATTGTGAATGTGGGAAAATTTGTTGGAAATTTGAGAAACTATTAGGATATACTATAGAAAATGTCACAAAAACATAATTATTGGGTTTAAGGCCATAAAAATACACATAACAGATCATAAAAGATGAAATTCCAAAATTTCCTTTAAAAAAATATTCCTTTTAAACAGTGTTTTTTTTTAACGAATAGATCTTTTGATACAGAAACTGAGCTGGTAGCACACAATACTACAGATCCAATCATGACCATATTTACACTTTTGAATAATATTAATCTAAATTGAGCCCTCACCATGCATAAGAATTACAGCCAGCGGACCATAAATTGTATCAAGAGTTTCTTGAATGGGCTTTTTTATCGTTAAATCATCTTTAGAGACGACATTCATTTCTTCCTTAACGGGCATAAAAACAAGCAGAATTTTTGTTTTTGGAGAAAGACTCTTGAGGCTCCATTACATCCTGAATAAACCACTGTTTGAAGCGATTTGCCCGCCGAAGACGCAGTCGGCTCATACTTTTTTAAATCCGAAACCGGTGCCTACACGGCAGGTATAAAATTCGTGATTTGTTTATTCCACTGGTGGAGAAATGATACCAAAAAGACGATGCAACATGCCATACTAACTTACTTACCTAAGTGACCCATTACAACTTACGAACGTGGCTTGAAGTATTAAAGAATTCCACACTTTCCGGTCTTCTGCGTGCGTTCTTCAGTCAGTCCTATCAGATGGATGTACGTCGCCAACCACTTGGTCCTTCCAACGAAGTTTGGGTCTCCCTGATCTGCGCCGTACTTCAGGTTCGCCTTCAAACATACATATCTATGTAAACTCATCTACGTCCCCAACGAGAGCACTTTGTTCGTCCAAATCATTATGTTTGTTTTGTCCTCGTTGACCGCTAAACCCATTTTTGCTTATTCCTTTCCTAGTGATGGGAATACTGCAGTAACATATGCAGATTTCGGTCAATGATGTCTATATCATCGGCTAGTGGCATGTGGCTCTTGTGGAATATGGTGCCAGACAGGTTGACACCATCCTTTCTCATCACCTTCTTCATAACTATATTAAATATTGTACAGGACAAGCTATCACCCTGTCTGAGACCTCTTTCCGTATTGAATGGTTCAGAGTGATCCTTATCAATCTTAACAGAGAATTTGGCTCTGCAGGAATTTCAAACTCAGACATGGCTTCACACAATTTACTCACTATCGAAGAGTCGCAGGCACCTTTGTAGTCGACAAAGAGGTGGTAGGTGTCGATCTGCTTTTCATGAGTTTTTTTTCCAGAATTTTATGTAAAGTGAATATTTGATCCGTCGTAGATTTACCAGGTCTAAAGCCGCACTGATGGATCCATCATCGTTAACGGCGAGTATAGTCGTCGAATGAACTACGAGCTTTATGTGCTGTACGACGATATTGCAATAGTGAAGCGCGTTGAAATAGACAGAAGGCGTTGTACGTTGTACGAATTGACACGTTGTACGAATGGATGAAAATATGTCCCGCTTGAAAGATTTTAGGCGCCGCCCATCGAGTTTATTTGACGAAGGCCTTTCGAACTGGAATATTTTTATTCATTAAACGCGCTTGACTACGTAGCTGTCGTTCTACAGCTCATACAACTCGTGGTACATTCGACGATGGTACTCACAGGTAACTATGATGGGTCCAAATATTTTGCGAAGTAATCTTTCTCGAAGATAGATTGATCCCATTGTGTCATTAGCCAGGATTTTGTGCTCTAGAGCAAGCCATGTAGGATCAGTGTCTGGTACAGTTAAATCTTTGTTCTTCGGGAGGAGCCTTTGTCAATTAAATCGCTTAATTAAAGCATAGTAGCAGCGGTTTGTAAATAATACTCGTCTCTTGATTTCCAGGCTGTCATTATTATTTTTGTTTATAGCGGAGCCAAGGTAGACAAAATCATCTAGCCCTTCAATGTTATAGTTGTCAACATTCACGCATCATCGTTGAAAGAAATTATTTGGTTTTGTCCTTATTTATCACAAAACCCACATTTGTTAAAGATGGTACTATTTCTGTTAACTGCAGCCTACCGCATGATCATCTCCGAGATGTTCAAGAAATCGCAAGGCAGACCGCCGTCTTGTGTAAAGCCCCGCTTGGTAAAAAATAGCTCAGTCAGATTTTTACGATTTTTCACTGAAGACTTCGTGTCAGTTAGTGTAATCTCGTGTCATCTACGATAGCAAACTCAGCCATAGCAACTAATAATTTCTGTTGTTTCCGACTGTCGAATGCAGCTTTGTAATCGATAAACAGATGGTTGATATCGATCTGCATCTCTTGAGTCTTCTTCAGGATTTGTTGTTGTGTAAATATCTGGTGGGTCGTTTATTTCCCAGGTCTAAAGCCACATTGATAAGGTACAATCAGGTTCGCTAATATGGGCTTTACGTCTTTTACATTACACACTAGACAGGACCTTGTATGCGAACGGTAAATGTCTAACCCTGCGATAGTTGGTACACACACACTCGTATCAACTTTCTTATGTACAGGACATAGAACACTCAGATTCCAATCATCGGACATGCATTTCTGCCAAATGGTGCTTATAAGCTGGTCCATGAATGTTGCCAGCACATCGCTGACGGCTTTATAAAGCTATGCCGGCAGTCCATCTGCTCCGGCAGGTTTATTATTTTTAAATCGTGCAATTGCCGTGCTGATCTCCTTTTGGCTCGGTGGTGGAGAATCGAATCGTTCGTCGATGATTGGTGCAATTTCGTCACTTATGCTGCTTTCGGAAACGAGCAGAGAACGAAAGTGTTACCTCTATGTTTGCAGCACACTATGAGTGTCCGTGACCATATTTTCTTACAGATAGGGAAACCTGTTCCAACACCGCGTTGTTTTCCTTTTGGTAGAACTTTCGGGCTTCACCTCTATCCCTGTAGTTTTCGATATCCTGGCTCTCTTTTCTTCCACAGACGTTATCCGTCTGAACAGGCGTTTCATCTCCCTCCTCTTCTCATTATAACGCTCCGTCACCGCACGCGGCGCCTTTGGCTGCAGTTTTGCCTTGTATGCAGCACACTCTTCTTTAGATACTTCGCGACATTCCTCATCGTACCAGAACCTTACGGTTGTTGCGGCATTGGTCATTTAAATGATATTTTTTTACATTACACACGCATGACATTCTAAGTACTTAGATACTCGCTTACAACGTGATAATGATGCCAAGGATTACTAAATACGTACTACGTTTCATTTACCGATGGGTACTTAAACACGTGCGTAACTTGGCTGCAACTAGGTAGTGATCCTTGTCAATATTTGCACCATGCATCACACGCACGTCCATAACTCATAGCAGATGCCTTCCATCAATTACCCATGATCAATCTGGTTTTTTGTATTTTGATCAGAGGGTATTCTGGTTGCCCTGTGGATATCTTTATGCGGGAATCTGGTTTCACTCACAACCATGTTTCTTGCCGACGCGAAGCTAAGCAGTCTGTAACCGTTATCGAAAGTGTTGTAGTGTAGACTAAATTTTCCGACTGTTGAACCAATAGCATCTTCCCTTCCTATTTTAGCATTAAAATCTACCATAACAATTTTAATTTCATGTGCAGGGCAGCGGTCATATCTTTTCTCCAGGCGCTCAAAGAATGCATCTTTAATGTCCTCCATCTTTGTCTTCCGTCGGGGCGTGTACGCAAATTAGCGTAATGTCAAACTATTTCCCCTGCATGCAAATAGTGGCTATTCGGTCACTTAAAGGGTTAAATCGAGAGACCAGTTGTCGAAGTCTCTTTACGGCTGTGATTCTACATTCAAATTTGTGTCTTTCTGCATGTCTATATTTTCTTCGTGTTTTCATAATAATTGTTTTGTTTAAGGAGAGTGGCTTATTACGCCACGGTGGCCGATCCTTGTTTCTTGGGACTGCCAAAGCCTCTGTGTTGAAATTCAGTTACTTCTGTTACCTACTTCCTAAGACGCTTTGGTGGTAGAATGCCGATTAGTTTACTCAACATTTCGCCTTCTCACATTTATTACCACAGAACGGATGTTCAGTGGCATTGCCCGGGGAATACGTAATCTTTCGGATGTAGTAAGTTGCTTGGGAACCTCCAAAGAAAGCTTCTGGTTATTCCCAAATGAATGACCAACAGAAAGACTCAAATTAGAAAATTTGACATATGTGCAGAAAAACAGCTTCTGATTCCCTCATTATGTATTCCTACCCCTCATACATTTACTACCACAGGAATGTTGTGCCTTCATCGTAGTATCGTTTAGCCTGTTTAGATAAGAAAATAATACTGGCTAACCATTTCCATCAGCAACACAATCCCGTCACCACCAACAGCAGCATTAATAGTAGCAGCCGGTCTAACCAACATAAAAAGGAAGTTGGTTTGAAACAAAATGACTGTGACTAGGGTTATCGAAGTAAATTCACAGAGTGTAGAATATATATGCAAGTAATCTTGTTTTGCCACATCTCTACACTCGTACTTTAATTTAACATCATAGAATATTAAATTATACGCCGAATAATAGAAAGCTACTTCTCATTAATAACGAAAACAAAACTCAATTTATATTATTCAAAGAGAACATTTACATCATCATGTGATTTAAATTTTAAACAGATCTTTAATCTTTTTCTTTGTTTCAAATTCTTCCATTAGACAGAGTATTGGATCATGTGCTGTCACATCATCCCTTAAATATTGACCAGCCCAAAAAGGATTTAATTGATTTTTCCAACGTCTCAGATAAAAGAAATCACAATACTTTTGACTCTTTTTCATGATGTCCAGAAAGAGAGGAAACACAGTGGCACTCATAACTTGAGCTATAAGATAGATGTTTTTCTTGCGATTTTGCATGTCACCCAATTGTTCATATATTTTTTTAGAGTTTAGCAGAGCACCTTTGGCCAGAACTCGTTGTTTGGCACCCTCTAGCAGGTAAAGTTTACCGATATGCATGTAAGCTTGAGCTTCGCTAGATTTGATTTTTAGATTCTGTGATAGTATGAGAGCTTGACGAAGACATTCCATGGCTTTTTCATTTTGATTAAGGCTGAAATTGGACAATAATTGGAAACGACATGGGTGTACATTAGACCGGGTCGGTCCCCATACAAAATTTTTTTTTCTCCAAAGTCGAGGGCAAATATTAAAGATCACCTCGAGACAACTTCAAAAAAAAAATTTTTTTCCTCCCCCACCCCCCGGAAAAACAGCCAAAATCGTTTTTTTATTACTGCTTTTTTGTTTGTGGCTCAATCGTAACATACAAGGCATCGGTGTATAGGTTTCGACGAGTACTACATTTGTCCTATAGATGTCGCTGACATACGACATCATCTTGTAATGATGGCCTCATTTAGAGCGATTTCTACACCTAAAATTTAAAATTATTTTTTTCTAGGATTAAAGCCCTTTAAAATCCAAGAACATTTTGCTTTGGAAGTATACAGTTTTATTCAAAAACATAAAAGTTACGTATGATAAGATGTATTTACAGCATTAACAAAAACATGTTTTTATGTTGTTTGCATCATTATTGCAAATTATTGCATACTTTATAGCGCTGACGGAAAATTTTTAAAAAAATGATTCCATACTTTGTAGCTTAAATTGTTGCATAAGTCTTTACGACATCGAAATAAAATTTAAATATTTTCTTGAGATAATTCATTTTTAATATAGTTACCGGCGAAATATAATTTTTATTACAAAAAAAATCCCAAAAAGAGCAAAGATATGTATGTAATTACAGCAAATATTGGCTGATTGGCTGACTCAAATTCCGTCCACGACTTCCTAATTTTGCAAAAAAATTTCGCTGATTCACTTACATTTCGCACAAATGTTCAGTGTTGCAAATTGCATGGGAAGAATACAAGTGCAAAGTTATGTCTATATTTTATCATTAATACTACCATTGTGGAGCAGGTATCTTTATAATTTCGTTTCTTGAATATTGGTGACACTGAATACTTTCATCCGCATGTTTGAAAACACTGTTTGCGCTAAAAGTATGCAATAACTTGTATTTAATTTTTTTTCGATATCGCTAAGAAGTATGCAATAATTTTCTGTAATAATGCAAGCAACAGGAAAAAATATTAGTGTTGATGCTGTAAATACATCTTTTCATACGTAACTTTTTTGTTTTTGAATAAAACTGTATACTTCCAAAGCAAAATGTGCTTGGTTTTTAAAGGGCTTTAATCCTAGGGAAAAATATATTTAAATTTTAGGGGTAGAAATTGCTCCAATTGAGGCCATCATTACAAGATGATATCGTATGTCAGCGACATCTATAGGACAAATGTAGTACTCGTCGAGACCTATACACCGATGTCTTGTATGATACGATCGAGCCACAAACAATAAAGCAGTGACAAAAAAACGATTTTGGCTGTTTTTCCGGGGGGTGGGGGAAGAAACAATTTTTTTTTTTGAAGTTGTCTCGAGGTGATCTTTAATATTTGCCCTCGACTTTGGAAATTTTTTTTGGTGACCCGGTCTAGTGTACATTACTACATACGTCAAAATATAAATATTTGGAAATTTTAAAATTACTATTAGTTCGCCCCCAATTTTGCGCCTTAATATTATTGCATGTGTAGACCACCTCCCCCAACAACAGCAGCAACAACAACACCCACCACACGAATACCACCAATTATCTTTTAAATCAATTTCCCACTAGCACTTACTGTGTATAACATATGCCTTTGTCCAAATTCAAACGCAACGCCAACTTTTCGTGGTGTTGTTTGCTAATTTTCCCCATTGCCTCTCCAACACCGGTCAATAATTTATATGCCATTTTGTAATCTTCACCTTCGATGTTAAATTCCGCCAAATGTAAATTGGCATTTGCAAAATACTGCAAGTTGTTACACTGTTGGCCAACTGCAAAACGATACAAACGCGTTCGTATGTTAATGCAATGAGCTTAATACGCCTAAAGCAACAACCGGCCTTACCTTGTGTTAATACGCACAAAGCCTTATGGCCCAGTGCAATAGCCTGTAAATAATTGCTGGAAGCGATAGTTTTGCCAAATTGCAAGAGGGCATCAGCGTAATTGTGAATCACGATTGTGTGTAGGTAACCGTAGGTGTGGGTGTCGCTATTAATGGCATCGCTAATCCATTTGTTGGTTTGTACCATTGCTAAGGCTTTTTCGTAATACAGCAAAGCTGTTGGTAGATTTTCAACTGCAATGTATAAAATGATTAAATTCGGTTATTGAATACTACAATGCCGCCGTGTCTTTGGTGCTTACTGTCAGTGCTCAAATGATTGGCATACTTGAGATATATTTTGGATATTGGTTTGTCCACATTCCTTTTGCCTGGCCCCAATTTATCACATATTTTCACTATGACCTCATAAACTTCCTTTAGTAACCAATTGAATTTGACGACATATTGTGGATGTTCCAGCAGACACATGACTTGATACAGCAAATTAAAAGTTACCGCCACACCTTCGCATTGTTCCAGCAAGGCAGATCTTTCGGCCATTTTACAATTATCGTACAAGGACATCAGTAATTTCTGATGGTCTATAACGCGATCTCGTATTACGCTATTAGCATATAGTTCACTCTCTTTAGCAGCAAATTGTTCAAAGTATTTGGCAGATGTCAAACAACCATCTTCACGCAGTTCCTGGACTAAGGCATTATAAAAGCTGCCGGAATGGCGGCGAGCTTCTCTATATGTGAATTTGGGAGCTCGAGCACGAAGTTTATGTTTATCAAATGTCACTTGTATACGTTGTGGTTTATGATCGGGCATTGTGATTGCTCTTAGTATATTTATCTATATATAATGAGTTTAAGTTTTGTAGAAATTTTTTGTATTTGTTGAATCAAAATAAAAGAATATTTAAAAACATGTCTGTCTGGAATTGTGTCAACAAAGACAATAGTTTCAATGGAGTCGTATTTGATATCAACTTTTAAGTACTTTTAAGTGCCCTTTACATTGGCAGACTTGGCTGGAAGACAAAAAATCAGTGTAAACAACTTTTTCCCCTCTACATTGCAGACGCATCTGACGAACTATAATTTTTCATCAGCAGTCAACATGAATGGTCTAGCGGACCATGGCTTGTATTTTATTTGTATTTTATTTTTACAAAAATTTAGCACAACACTTGTTGCATGGTAATTTCTTAAAAGGGATTTCTAAATTTTTTTGAAATTTTTCCTTGACGCGAAAAAAAGTCCCTCTCCCTTCATTATCAGACATGTCCGCCCAAATTTATGAAAATCGGTTTGATTTTTCCAGACAAGTCTGCGCAGACCGAGTACATCGCCCTAAACTGGGATATAAGTCTGGGCAGACATTATATCTTAAAGACTTGTCTGCCAGTGTAATCAAGCAGAAAGTAAGAGCAAGTGGCTACGGTAATGGCCTCCCCAACTGTAAGGACAAGGATGGAAATCTGGTCTCGGATACGGAGCGTGTGCGTCACATATGAAGAGAACACTTCTAGCAACTGCTGGTTCCAGAAGGCAGCGCACTTTAAGTTATCACGTCAATTGTCGACGACGGCTCAGATTGCCCACCACCAAGTCAAACCGATGTAAGAAGAGCAATATCGCGGCTGAAAAGCAACAAAGCAGCCGGTGCCGACGGTCTGCCGGCAGAGCTCTTCAAGTCCGGTGGCGAGGAGCTGATAACGAGCATGCACCAGCTCCTGCGCACCGTCTGGCATTCCAGCGAAGATGATACGTCTTTGCGAAATGACGCTGACTGACACGAAGTCTTCTGTGAAGATTGGCAAGGACCTTACGGAGCCATTCTATACCAGACGAGGCCTAAAACAAGGCGACGGCCTATCGTGTGATCTCTTCAACATAGTGATGGAGATGATAATGAGAAAAGCTGCAGTAAACACGAGTGGCACTATATTCAACAAAAGCCGCATGCTACTCGCGTACGCTGATGAAGTTGACATCATCGGTCGAGAACTGCGGGATCTGACTGCAGCCTTCTCAGGTATACAGAAGGAATCAGTGAAAATGGGCCTAACGCTGAACGAGGACAAAACGAAGTTATTTGTTTCAACGAACAATGAATCTACTCGTTTGGGAAACTGCGTGAACGTTGAGAACTATAATTTCGAGGTGGCTCCGCCATCAACAAAGCAAATAATGTCAGCCTAGAAATCCGGAGAAGAATGCTACTACGGACTAAGCAAGCGATTCAATGACAGAGCCCTCTCTCGACGAACAAAACTACAGCTTTATCAGATACTGGTTCTACCTATTAATGTATGGCTCAGAATCCTGGGTTATGACACAAGCGGATGAATCGGTTCTGTCGGTATTCGAGAGAAAAAATACTCCGTAAAATATATGGGCCCATCATCGTTAACGGAGTGTATCGGCGTCGTATGAATCATGAGCTGTACACTGCCATTGATGTGGTCAGACGCATTAAGGTGCAACGGTTGCGTTGGCTAGGTCATGTTGTACGCATGGACGAAAATAATTCAGCTCGAAAAGTCTTCGACAATGAACTCGATGGACGGCGCAGAAGAGGGCGACCAAAACTCCGTTGGAAAGACCAGGTTACTGAGAACCTTACAGAACTTGGTGTGACTAACTGGAGAAGAAGCGCAGAAGATCGCGGTGATTATAATATTTTTCTACGTGCGGTGTAAAATCCACTGGGATTGCAAAGAAGTACCAGCTAAGTAAGTAAGTAAGTAACTGTGTATTTCCAACAAAGGTGAATTTGATGAATTCAGTAATTTTTATGAAAAGGTTTGGAGTTTCTGAAAGTCTGCATACTTCAGCAGGATAACTAAACTGACCAAATTCACATATCCTTCTGTTTTCCGTTTACAAATTATGGTGGATATATAAGTTGGGCCGACCTTTATAGCCCATATTTATTTCTGAGTCAGTCTTTTGAAACCGTTTATTGTGCACATAACTTGGCTGCATTTAGTGTACTTACGAAAAGGATATGCAAGTTAAACTATGTTTGGCAGGTACTTGAAATTCATGTTCATGTTTGTTCGCTAGAGTTCAGGGATGTTTTAGAATCGCTTTGACGGCATTTACAGTTTTGGATAATATTCATTCACTGAACCGATGCCGTTCTCACTAACACGGTCGCTGCGTATGTTGGGGAAAGATCTTGGAAGGCACGCATCGAGTGTTCTGGACGTACGAGTGATTAGGGGCGCGAACATTGACTCCGATCACTTCCTTACCGCAGTAAAGGTACGCACAAGGCTAAGCATGGCGAAAAACGTACGTAACCACGCACAACGAAAGCTGGACATCGGTAAACTGCGGACCACAGAGGTAGCAAATGCCTACTCCAACCACCTAACTCAACTGCTGCGGAATGCTCCAACCCCTGACAATATAACCTCGCAGTGGCAAAATATAGCCGACTCCTTAGAACGGGCTGCGAGAAGCGTACTTGGGTACTCAAAGCCGTCTCAAGAAGATGCCTGGTACGATAATGAATGTCGCAATGCCACGAGAGAGACGGTTGCTGCATACAGGGCGAAACTGCCAATGGCAACGCGAGCTGTTCGTGAACGGCACAGGGAGAAGAGACGACAGGCAACTCGTCTTTTTAGAAGAAAAAAGAAGGAGCTGAAGAAGAAGCAGGATGAGTGCACTGAGTTGCTGCGAAGTAGAGGGGAAGCCCGAAAATTCTACAAGAGAGTTAAAGCGAGAATGCGTGGAACAGGGTTGCCCTCCTGCAAGGACAGCGATGGTCAGCTAGTGACGGACCCGGAAAACGTTCTGAAGATATGGAGAGATCACTTTAGAAATTTACTGGATACTGACACCACTCCAGAAGACCCCGCTCCAATCCATGACGATGGTATTAACTGTCCACCTCCGAGCCAGAGCGAGATAGGTATGGCCATCTCCCGCCTTAAAAACAACAAAGCTGCTGGAGCTGATGGTCTCCCTGCTGAATTGTTTAAGGCTGGCGGGGAGGAGCTGATTAGGAGCATGCATCAACTCATGGAGAACATCTGGCAAGAGGAGAGCATGCCCGGGGATTGGAGTCTCAGTCTGTTATGTCCCATATACAAGAAAGGAGATCGTAGTGAATGTAAGAACTACCGTGGAATAAGCCTATTACCAATTCCGTACAAGGTCCTTTCAAGCATATTGTGTGAACGTCTAAAGCCAATTGTAGAAAAACTAATTGGACCATTTCAGTGCGGCTTTAGACCTGGCAAATCTACGACGGATCAAATATTCACCTTACGACAAATCCTGGAAAAAACCCATGAAAAGCAGATCGACACCTACCACCTCTTTGTCGACTACAAAGCTGCCTTCGACTCTCCGATAAGGAATAGGCTTTATGAGGCCATGTCTGAGTTTGGTATTCCTGCAAAGCTGATCCGACTTTGCAAATGTACCTTAGACAACACCAAATCCTCGGTTAAGATTGGTAAGGATCAGTCTGAACCATTCAACACGGAAAGAGGTCTCAGGCAGGGCGATAGCCTGTCCTGTACACTATATAATATAGTTATGGAGAAAGTGATGAAAAAGGCTGGTGTCAACATGTCTGGCACCATATTCCACAAGAGCCACATGACATCATTGGTCGAAATCTGCGGGATGTTACTGCAGTTTTCTCATCACTAGAAAAGAGTCAGCAAAAATGGGTTTAGCGGTCAACGAGGACAAAACAAAAATAATGATTTCGACAAACAAAGAGTCCTCTCGATGGGGACGCACCGTGAACGTTGACAATTATTGTTTTGAATTTACCTACCTCGGATCTTCCGTCAACAAGAAAAATAATGTCAGCCTGTAGGAATCAACGATTTATCATTAATTCCCCCAATTATATTACATGTAGCGAGACAGACTAGACGGAGACGTCCAAGTCGTCTATGCTTTCTCTTTTTCTCTTTTATAAAAGGGTCGTAACAGACGGCGAGCGTCCAATTACGTCCACAGTTTTTAATATTTTTTAAGTATATTCTTAAGGCAGTAAAGAGTATTTGGTTTTTTTCCGCTGGTTTGACTTTATTCGCTGCTTTCCAGATCAAGAATGACCAAACTTATAAATTTGCTTATGCATGAAGCCAAAATTTTAACAAGAAAACAAATTATTGATCCCGTTATCACTACATAGCTTAGAGAGTATAATCACAAGTTGTGAGTGATATTCTTACAAAAACAATAACATGTACTGTAATAAATTATAAGCTTGAGTTCACAATGTGGGAGATTAATATATGCAATGAGTGACAACAATGAGTGATATTTTCTCTCACGAGATATAAAGCTTTTTGTCTCTATGCAAGAGTAGCTATTAAAAGACATACGCTCAAAATAAAATGACAGTTAATTCCAGAACAAATAAACTTAAATAATTCGTATTTTAATAAATCATAAATTGTAGTTAATATAATATATAATATAATGATAATATAATTATAATGATAATAAAATATTCATAGCCGCTACACACTCCCCCTCTGCCTCAGAAATCGGCTCTGATGATGTGGCAGCAATCCTTAGGTTCTTCTTGATGGATTATTATGCCGAAGTGATCTTCTTAACGGTGTTTGGACTATCTTAGGGATTGACTTGTCTCTTGTTGTTACTGGTGTTGCTTTGGTGTTGTTAGCGATGTTGTCATCGTTTGTTGTATTGCTGGTTGAAGTATTTCTGTTGTCGGCGATATTAGAGTTGTCATCATATGTTGTTTTGTTGACGGTTGGGTTGTTAACGTTTGTGTTGTTAGCGTTTGCGTTGTTAGCGTTTGCGTTGTTAGCGTTTGTGTTGTTAGCGTTTGCGTTGTGAGCGTTTGCGTTGCTAGCGTTTGTGTTGTTAGCGTTTGCGTTGTTTGCGTTTGCGTTGTTAGCGTTTGCGTTGTTAGCGTTTGCGTTGTTTGTGTTGTTTTGTTTTGGTCTTCCACTTTGCCTCAAAGGAAAAACAGGATTTTTAATGTGACCATTATATAAAACAATGTCGGAAACATGATATGTTGCCAATGGTGTATTGGGATTATCGAGGGATGCCACCGTGTAACTACTGGAACCCTTTTTTGATGTTACAATATATGGTCCATCACGACGAGGCACGAATTTCGATGTTAGCCCTTTATCTTTTTTGCTGAGAATGTGAGTTGATATCAGCACTAGATCTCCCACTTCGATTTTATCCTGGGGTTTTCGTTTTAAATTGGAGTAAAATTTGTTTCTGTCCTGCATATTCTCTTCACATTCCCTTGCCATTTTTAACGCATCCGCAAGTCGTAGCAAGTGCGGAGTTATTTGGGGTATGAAGTTTTCGGCCCTTACTATAGCACGTAGGTCATGTTGAATTTCCAAAGGTGATCTCAGCTCTCTGCCAAATGTGAGAAAAGCTGCGGTACTGTTAGTTGATGAGCATTTGGCAGTGTTCATGGCGAAACGTATAGATGGTAGATTTTGGTCCCATGAAACGTGGTCCTGCCCAACACAAATAGAAAGCTGCACCTTAAGATCACGGTTTTTTCTTTCCACGGGGTTAGCTTCCGGGTGGTATATTGGTGTAAAGGTCTGTTCAATTTTCAGGCAATACGCCAGTTTTTGCATGACGGCAGAAATAAATTGGGACCCATTGTCCGAATGAACTCGTCGCGGTATTCCATATCTCAAAAAAACTTCATTCAAGAGCAGAGTAGCACAATTTTCGGCTGATGCTTCGCGCATAGGAAATAATTCTGTCCAACGACTGCAGAGATCTTCTACTATCAAGATCCATTGATTTCCCTTATATGTTTTTGGCAAAGGACCAAAAAGGTCAACAGCAATTACTTCAAATCTTTGATTGCTTGAAACGGTTTGAAGAAGTCATGCCGGTTTCATGTTGGATGGCTTGTACCGCTTGCATTCTATGCATGATTTCACATAACTGGCAATTTCAGCCCTCATTTTAGGCCAGTAGTAATGTGGAGTAATTCTATTTATTGTTCTTTCTATACCATAATGGCCAGCTGTTGGTTCGTCATGATAATTGTATAGAATGAGACTTCTCATAGACTTAGGCACCACCAATTGTCCATTTTCCGAATCTTCGTCAGAGTAAAAACGATATAAAACTCCATCGAGCATCAAATACCCACGGTTCGTGTAGCGCATGACATTTTCATCATTCTTTTCAAAAGAATCTATAATTTCTCTTAGGCTATCGTCTTCCATTTGTGCTTTCCTAAAGTCTTCAGCTCCTTTTCTGGGGAAGTCTATGTGTATAGATAGACATTCGCAGCTCACATCGCTATGGCTTTGTATGGCGCAAGGGGGCCTTGATAGCGTGTCTGCAACTATATTCTGGCGACCAGGTGTATATTCAAAAGTGATGTTATATGTTTGTAGCTGTAATGCCCATCTTGCGAGACGGCCCGTTGGACTTTTTAGACTAAAAAGCCATTTAAGTGGTTGATGGTCGGTTAGAACTTGCACTTCCGATCCCTCTATATAGCCCCGGAACTTTTGCACTGCCCAGACCACTGCTAAAGCTTCACGTTCCGACGTATTCGATAGGGTGTTCATTTTGTTTCTCCCCCTGGATCAATACCGCCCCGAGCGCGTAGTTGCTTGCATCAGTTTTTAGAATAAATGGTAGGTCTTCCCTAGCTTGCTGCAAAATCGGTGGAGAAACCAAAAGCGTCTTTAAATTTTCAAATGCCGTGTTTTCCCGTTGCGACCAACTCCATTTAGCGCTTTTCTTTAGAAGGTCAGACATTGGCTTAGAGACATCTGCAAATGACGGGATGAACCGTCTATACCACGAACAAGTTTGAAGAAAGGACAGAAGTTCCTTCTGATTTTTCGGCTTAGGACGATCGATAATAGCTTTAGTTTTTTCTGGATCAACTTGTAAACCATTTATTGTTAATACATGACCCAGATATTTAATTTCTTGCTTACAAAAGTGACATTTCTCCCGGTTTAGATGGAATCCAAAATTCTTAAGCCTTAAAAACGTTTGCTTTAGGTCCGACATATGGGTATCCAATGATGATGAACATATAATAATATCATCTAGATATGCAAGTATCAAAATATTGGGCAAGCCTTGTCTAAATTTGTCAATCAGACGTTGAAATGTCGCAGGCGCGTTTTTTAACCCAAAGGGCATCCTGTTAAAGACATATATCCCATACGGAGTGGTGAAAGCTGTTTTTATTCTGTCTTCTTCAGCGACTTTAATCTGCCAATAACCGCTTCGTAAGTCCAAAGTCGACATATATGACGTCGTTTTTGCGGCATGAAGAAGATCGTCTATTCTGGGGAGCGGGTACGTATCGGTTGTGGTTATAGCATTTAATCGCCTGTAATCTACACACAACCTAACTTTGTTGTCTTTTTTTGGAATAAGGACTACTGGGAATGCCCATGGTGACTCCATCTCCACAATCACATTCTTTCTTAGCATTTCATCTAGTTCATTTTTTAACACCATTTTCATCCTCGGAGATACACGATATGGTGGACTTGAAATTGGTTTATGAGAGCCCGTTTTTATTGAATGTTCCACTTGAGTTATCGGTACATCAATATCTTCAAAAATTTGTTTTTCCTTTTGAAGTAAATTTTCCAAAATTTCCCGCTCATTTTTTCCTAAGTGAATGCCTTCATCGCTGCGCAACCTTATGTCAAACGAATTTAGCTCAATAGGGTTTAACTCTTCCTTGCCATCATCATTGAATTTAACCTTCTTTAGTGGTGGAAACAGCTCTAAAGATTGTTCAACTTGAAAGTTTGAAGGAAGTGAGTCAGAAAATAGTTTTTCGATGAAATCTGGAGAATATTCATTACTTTGAGTATTTGAGTTCTCAAACCAGTTGAAAAATTGCTTTACATTAGCAGTAGACACATTATCTTTCTCTTCTATAGAAACCTTATTTATCGTACAAGCTTCTTGCATTTTAAAATCGAAATGTTTGTCTGGTTCATCCTTGAAACACCAACTTCTTTGGGCTAAATCAAGCACTATTCCACATTCTTCTAGAAAATCAATTCCCAGAAGTGTTCGATTTCCTTTTGCGTTTGGCAAACAAATAAATTTTATTCTTTTGAATCGGTTGCCAATTATAATGGATGCAGTCGTAGAGTAGACAACTTCGTTTCTAACTATGCCGTCCGCGAGTATTATCTCGGCACATACTTTATGAAATTGACAACCTTTCTGTTTTAGTTTGTCAAAAAGAAAATGTCCTGCCACGCTCGTCCTGGCTGCTGTGTCGAAATAGGCTTCACCATTCAAGCCGTTCACATTAATTTGGACCACCGGGACGTTTCTGCCTACTAATGATGCATGTAAGGAATTGAAATCTAGTTTTCCTGAGCTTGTTCTGTGCTGATCTTTGTTACAGGAAGGACAATTTGAGCGGTAATAGCCAGGGGCACCGCACCCATAACAGTTAAGCTTTGTTTCCTGTGCCTTGGTGTGGGAATGCTTATCAGCTTCTTGTTTTTTAAAACAGTTTTCTACGGTATGGTTTTTCTTTCTGCAATAACTGCACTTCATTGGCTTTTTGTCAGGGAATTCAACATTGTCTAATTTCTCCTGCTTGTTTTCACTAGCTATGAGCTCAATTTCTCTTGCTTTCATTAGAAGGTCTTGGAATGTAGTAATTGAACTCCTAGATATCCTTTCTCTGATTGGCATAATAAGCTGGGAGAAAATCATGTCGATCATTATGCTTTCGGAAAGAGTTTCGGACAATTGAACGAACAATCTTCGTTTTCGGCATATAAAAGCGTCAATTGGTTCCTGATTTTTCTGCCTATCCTGAAAAATTTCGCTATAGATTCGCCAGTCTGGCTTTGGAGGTGCAAACGTTTTCCGCAAAAGTTCTATGGCTTCATTAAAGGTTTTAGCTTCACTCTGGACACCTTGCCACCACGTCGAAGCATACCCTTCAAGTAGCAATGGAAGACTTGTTAGAGCGTGAACATCAGTAATGCCTTCTGCTTCTTTATAAACTAAAATGGTTGCGATAAAATCTTCGATTTTGCTGGAACTCCTATCACCATGGAAACGGGCGGTACATGTGCTAAATGTCGAAATTCTAGGAACCTGTCTTACGCTAAGACCGCTTAGCAACTCCCTAAACTGCGTCTCTGTAAGATTTATATTTACAGGAGCCTGTGTTTGAGGCCTCTCTGAAGGCATATTTGGCAAATTGGCAGTGTTATTCGAATTTACACCAGGACTATCAACAACTGGGGGCGTGTTTCGAGGGCTTCTTCGCATTTTCAATTAATGTTTAAAAACGACAATTTGCTAAACTTTTACACAACTGAGCGGAGATACAACAACAAATCAACAGCTTTCTCAAAATCGGCGTCGCCGACTATGTATATTTCGAATAAACGCTGTTAGCAACAACAACACAACAACAACGCAATCGGCGTCGTCGATCGATATTACGAATAAATGTAGCTAGCTTATGTGGTAACAACAACACAACAACAAGGAAACCAATTCCTGCGGATTGTTCAGCAAAGTTGGAGTTGTCACCAGTAATTCCGTTGGGCGCCACTTGTAGGAATCAACGATTTATCATTAATTCCCCCAATTATATTACATGTAGCGAGACAGACTAGACGGAGACGTCCAAGTCGTCTATGCTTTCTCTTTTTCTCTTTTATAAAAGGGTCGTAACAGACGGCGAGCGTCCAATTACGTCCACAGTTTTTAATATTTTTTAAGTATATTCTTAAGGCAGTAAAGAGTATTTGGTTTTTTTCCGCTGGTTTGACTTTATTCGCTGCTTTCCAGATCAAGAATGACCAAACTTATAAATTTGCTTATGCATGAAGCCAAAATTTTAACAAGAAAACAAATTATTGATCCCGTTATCACTACATAGCTTAGAGAGTATAATCACAAGTTGTGAGTGATATTCTTACAAAAACAATAACATGTACTGTAATAAATTATAAGCTTGAGTTCACAATGTGGGAGATTAATATATGCAATGAGTGACAACAATGAGTGATATTTTCTCTCACGAGATATAAAGCTTTTTGTCTCTATGCAAGAGTAGCTATTAAAAGACATACGCTCAAAATAAAATGACAGTTAATTCCAGAACAAATAAACTTAAATAATTCGTATTTTAATAAATCATAAATTGTAGTTAATATAATATATAATATAATGATAATATAATTATAATGATAATAAAATATTCATAGCCGCTACAAGCCAAGAAATTAAACGGAGAATAGTGCTAGCCAATAGATGTTTCTACGGACTTCGGCAGCACTTTAGTAACACCACCTTCTCTCGGAATACTAAGAAACAGCTATACCAGGTGCTTATCTTACCTGTTCTGTTGTATGCTGCCGAATCATGGGTGCTTACTACAACGGACATACAAAACCTGGGAGTATTCGAGAGAAAAGTACTCCGAAAAATGTATGGACCTATCTGTGTCAAAGGCCAGTTTCACCATCGGATGGACCATGAGCTGTATGAGCTTTACCACGACATCGACGTAGCTAAAAGAGTCAGAATCGAACGACTTCAGAATCGAACGACTGGGACATGTTGCCAGGATGGATGCAAATGCTCCAGCGAGAAAGGTGTTTGAAGGCGAATCTGAAGGACGGCGCAGAGCAGGGAGACCCAAACTCCGTTGGAAGGACCAAGTGGTAGGCGATGTGCCATCATCTGGTAGGACTAACTGGAGAACACACGCAGAAGACCGAAGCGTGTGGAATTCTTTATTACTTCAGGCCTCAAATTTATGAACTACGTTTCGTAAATTGTAATTGGCCACTTAAGTAAGTAAGGATAACCAATTAATTTTTTATTTCTCATGTCTTTGCAAATCAATCGGAGGAGAAATGGTTCCAACCCGACTGCGTAACATGCCATGCAGCACGTGATTGAATCGAGTGTACGGCTCTCTACAGCTAAATAACCCATATGCTGCACGTTTACATTTATTTAACATAGCCGTCGCGCATAAGATAAATCCATTGTACCATACCAGCGCATACGGGGTTATAAATAATTGAACCTTTATATAATTCATTTGTTGGCTTGCTTGCTTGCTTGCACCTATCGAAGAGAATGCAATATATGGATATTAATTGAAAATATGGCTTACCCATGAAAGTCAGTTACTTCGGAAGATGATAAACGAAATTGCCTTTTTTGAAATCTGTAATATAATATTTTGAGAAAAGAAGAAAAACAATATTTGTATTTTGCTTTAAAAAATTATGTCAAAATACTATGAGTTTTGAGTTGACCAAGTTCGACCAGAAACTACTCACACCTCCTATACAAATAATCTCTTTTTGGAAGTCTTTCTCGACGATATCAGTCGTAGTTAGGGAACTAAAAAACTGAAGTATGGTACCTAAGCTTTTATCCTCCAAGCGGAGATTACTTTTTAAGATAAAACTAGTGACGCCTCCCCTTTGAAGGGATTTCGTCTATCTGCCCATGGGATTACAGTCGTAGATTAAGAAATATCGAGTTCGAGTTTTATATGCATGCTTCTATCCTCTACGGAAAAGTTAAGTTCCAAGATGAGCAGGATCGGACAAAACCTACTAACACCTCCCGTACAAACTCTCCTTTTTGGGGGTGTCCGTCTGTGTGTCTGTATACTGAACTTCGGTATAACCGAAGATAATAACCTTACAAGTTGCATTTTCATTTTATTAAGAATATCTCCTTTTAAATGTTAATTTTAAAACTATCCTTTCATATTCACCTAAGTATGGCGTTTTATATTATATAAGCTTTCTACCAGCTCAAAATTTATTCACTTTGAATTTTTTTTTTTAAATTTTGAACCACTTTTCGATTCTGTCCCGCCGCTCCAATAGAACAACCAAAAAACAATTATCGATTGCATAAAAGAGATATGGGAAAGCTTATATCATTTTGTGAGTTGACACTCTTCTATCTTTAGACTAACACATGAAACGCATAGTCAGAAGTCAGTCCAAACTTTAGGGGAACACAGTAATTCAGGACATATGGGTCACCTGTAAATAAAAAACTTAATGTGAAATAATTAGTTTTCAATGGAATCCGGAAGCTAAAAGTAAAGTGATTTCCATACTTTACTGATTACATGGGCAAGTATAAATCCTCCCTATCATCGCCGCAAAGCACCTCATTTAAGCTTTGTCTTACAAGTTACATTGTTGCCTTTATAAAAACTGTTTTTAAACAACATTGCCTCTATCGAAAATAATAAATCCAATCGATTTGAGTAATTTAAACAAATCCCCATTATTGCCTTTCATGTGAAATACACAATACATACAAACTGCCAGCATTTAAAAGCCTATTAAATTATGATTTCTTTGCCATGGTGGCAAAACTTTATCGTTTCAGCAAAAGTTGCAGCAGTCAAATGAAACCAAACAATTGTTACATTAACAACAATTTGCAAATAATAAAAAGATGGCCAATTAGTTTATGGTAAGCCTACACTTTGGCAATATGTTGCCAAAAACTTTGTGTTACACTATTTCCGCAATATGGTGAAACAGACAAGAGAGGAAGAGAGATAACAAATGCCAAAAATGAAAAGGAGCAATTTGTAAAGCAATTATAATATCAACACTTTGCAAAAGTTACGCACACCAAGACTTCAACTCGCATTCATGCACTGACACAGATAGACACACACCACACACACATTCATACACAAAAGTATGCATTCTTACTAATGCTGCTAGACAAAGTTTCGTTGAAAACTTTACAATGTAAAATTGTTGAATTGAAAACGCTTAAGACTCACTGGGGTGGATCATTTATTCCGGCTGCCTCTTCGAAAGGCAAAAATCTTTTACAAACAACCCAAAGCGAAGCGATATAATGTAATAAGAAATATAAAGGCAGGGAACATTTCAATTCACTGTGAAAACTTTCATTGGTGTTGAGCAGCTCGGCAGATTTATTACGGTTTACTGCAAATGATAACGATAACCACTATCATGGGCATTTACAATACAAACTTATATGCGTTAAAAGTGCATGCAGTAAATGTGGTATTCGTTTGTCGCATAATACGTTATAAATATATGGAAAGTGCGTCTTACAATCTTAAGACTGTTACGGCGTCATGGTGTGTGAATGTGCTACCGTGTGAGTGAAGATAAATATAAAGCCATATTTTCAATTAAGATCCATTTATTGAATTCCCTTCGATAGGTGCAAGCAAGCCAACAAATGAATTATATAAAAGTGCAATTATTTATAACTCCGTATGTGCTGGTATGGTACAATGGATTTATCTTATGCGACGGCTATGTTAAATAAATGTAAACGTGCAGCATATGGGTTATTTAGCTGTAGAGAGCCGTACACTCAATTTGTTCACCAAGAGGCGAAGCAACAAACAATGATTTGGTATGGAAAAAAATTATTTGGTATGGAATAAAGTGTGAGTATGAGTCTAGTTATATGTTATATATGGTATGGCGAGGGTACAAATTTCATAAGCAAATTCTTATATATAGGGCCGACATGTAGATCAAAATAAAATTTTTATTTTTATCTGTAGTAGCAGTAACCGTCTGTATCTCTTTGGGCGTAAAAACAATTTTAGCATTCCATCTTCGCCTATTGATCGCAAATTGCGAAATGTTCGGCAATGCTTAACTCAACTTAACTTAATTTCCCTTTACACCCCATGCATGAGGTATGGGATAGCTTCTCGCGTTGTTGTGAATTAACACGCTTTCTATTTTTAGATTCACAACTAACGGCACCTACTTGTTTATCGACGAATGTGAACGTCACTGCTGGAAAAGCTCTTACTAGACATGCCGACACTAATACTGCGAAGTTGAAGGCGACAACATTCGAGGGGAGCCGACAATGAAAGACAATTTTTCTTTTAAGATGATTGGAGCCAGGTGTTGAACCTGTGATCTCCCGCATGGTAGTCGCGTGTTCTAACCACTATGTCACGGCCGGTTCGGTAATGCTACCTCTGACAAATTCAAATTGTGCCCCCAATCAAACAGCTGTTATTCAGTCCAAATCCAACATTGCTTTAATTTTCTATTTATAAGATTTTTTACCGTGTCGCTCTCCTGTAAATGAAATGAAAAACACATACCTGTACAGTAAATTTAAAACATATCACTGTTTTAGTCGGAGTAGAAACGATATGTCCTCAACTGCAGCAAAAACTTATATACCAAATCTCATCTTCATACCTCGGATAGTTCACCAGATTTAGCCTTTTTTATTTTCAAGTTGTATAGACGGTGTCACGCCCCTTTATCCAATCACAAACAAGTATAGCCAGGGAATATCTACAGGACAACAGTACCACACTGTAAAATTGCATTCTGAGAAGTTTTTAATTCTTTTAAATAATAGTTAATACCATTCTTTACAATATTTAATTCTAGCAGCAGTAGAATAAAAGATAACGAGCTGAAATTTGGAATGCAAACTTTTATCCTCAAAGCGGAGTTTACTTTCTAAAATGAGACCTATCGGTCAAAAAATACTACCACCTCCCATTCACGCTCCCAATTTTTGGCGTCTGTCCCTGTGAACAGACGTAGGTTAGGAGCAATCGAGCTAAAATTTTGTATACAAGCTTGTCAACTCTAAGTGGAGGTTGAGTTCTAAGTTAAGCCTGATCGGTCACAAACTTCTCCCTCAGCCCATATAAAATGCATCATTTTGAGGCTGTCCGTATGTTTGTCCCCGCTATTACAGCCGAAGTTTAAGAAATATGGAAATTAAATTTGGAATAAAGTACTATATTCTCAATCGGAATTTAAGTTTTATGATGAGCAAGTTTGGTCAAAAACTACTTTTACCTCCCATACAAATTGCTCTTTTTTTGGGTCTGTCTCTGCGATTATCATCGTATTTTTAGAGCTTTCGCGGTGAAATTTGTTACGAAAACTACTATGGAGGTTAAACTCTAAGATAAACAAGGTCGGTCAAAAACTACCTCTACCTCCCATACAATCACCCCTTTTGGGGATGTGCGTCTATCTATCCCTACGATTTCAGCCGTAGTTTAAGAAATGTTGAGCTAAAATTTAATATGCAAGCTTATAATTTCTAAGCGGAGGGTAAGTTCCAAGATTAGCAAGATCGGACAATAACCACCTCCACATCCCGTACAAACACCCCCTTTTGGAGATGTCAGTATGTCAGTTCTTGCTATTAAAGCCGTAGTTTGAGAGAAATCGAGCTTCAATTTTATTAGTAAGCTTCTATCCCTCAAACCGCGGTCTAGTTCAAACAAACTACTCCCACATCCCATGCAAACTCACCCTTTTAGGGATCTGTCTCCAAGATTACAGCCGTAAATAAGAGTAATCGAGCTGAAATTGTGTATGCAAACTTTCCTACTCTAAGCATAGGTTGAGTTCTAAGATGAGCCCAATTGGTCAATAACTACATACTATCACCACTCATAGAAAATCTATCTGTTTGGGAATGTCTATCAGTCTGTCCCCGCGATTTCATCAGCAGTTTTAGATATATCAAGCCGAAATCTGCAATGCAAACCTATATCCATAAAGCGAAGGTTAATTTCTGTGATGAGCAAAGTCTGTCAAAAATTACTCCCACCTATAATACAAACTCCCCCTTTGTGGGGTCTGTAACGCGGTCATAGCAGTAGTTTAAGAGCTATCGAAATGAAATTTTGCCTGCAAGCTAACCTAATATAAGCGAAGTTTTAGTTCCAAAAAGAGCCCGATCGGTCAAAAACAATTATCGCCTCTAATACAAAATACCTCTTTTTGGGGGTGTCCATTAAGGTGGGTCGCACTTCATACAAATAAAAAAAGTTTTGCCGGTCACCCCCTAGAATGAAAGATAATTTAAAAACGAATTCAAATAAAAAAATTTTTTTTTTTGCCACGCCCCTTGATCCCGCGCATTGGGTTTTTTATTTCCTGTGTCTCCATTTATAGTCCGATCGTAATGTGTGACATATCAATGTTCTTGGACTGACAACAGCTACATTTTCTTCTCTGATCACTTTTGACTCCGACGTCAAGTTCTAGAAGTTTCTACCGGAATCTTAGGGGGTGTCCGTCTGTATGTCGCCCGATTACAGCTCTAGTTTAAGAGATATCTAGCTGAAATTTGGTATACAAGCTGCTATCCTATAAGCGGAGGTAATTTTCTAAGAAGAGCAATATCGGACCACCTATACAAAATATACCCTTTTTACAAGCTTCTATCTTATAAGCGGAGGTTAAGTATCGAGATGAGAAAGGTCGGATAAATACTACTCCACACCTATCATACAAAACAGCCCCATTTTGGGGGTATCTGCCTGTCTGTCGCCCCGATTACAGCCTCAGTTTTATAGCTATTGAGTTTCTATCCTTTAAGCGGAGGTTATGTCATAAGATGAGACAAATTGGGACAAAAAATACTCCCACCTCTCATACAAAACACCCCATTTTTGGGGGTTAAACAATTCATAACAATATTCTCGGCACATTTAGACAATTCCAGGTCAGTATTTGGCATTCCAGTAAAAAACTAAAAAAATATAATGTATAAGGCTAAAAGTAACATCCACCACACATACGAACTCCCCATTTTTTGCAGTACAAAGTTTAATAAAATATAGCTGTAGTGCAAATAATCAGTTTAAACGTTGATTTTACAAATGGTGCAGGGTATTTTAGCTTCGGCATACCCGAAGAAATTATCTTACTAGTTATATATATACATGCCTATACTTCTATACTAATATTACAAAGAGATGTTTGAAAATATGCCCGAATTCGACATAGCCCAATTGTCAGCTTTAGTTCCAAAGATTCGTGATCTAACGACAAGAAGTGTCCCATATCAACAATGCCATTACATACTTTAACGTAAGCCCAACCGATCAGTATGTAATGCATCTATTTTTTTATTCATGCAAACACTCATAGAAATATCTGGCAGAACCTTCCAATATTATTATAGTGCTCTCGATGATGATAAAAAACATTAGTAATTGTTCTGGAAAATGACTTTTAAGTTATTTATGATTACAATCATGGCAGTGTGGGAGCAGCAGGATTCTTTCTGCAACTGGCTGAGAAAGGACGACTAGCAAAATTATACTGAACACTACGCAGTGGTGCAATTTTGCAATTTATTGCATTTAGAGCAAATTCACCTTGTGTTTGTGATGTGTAAAATGATGTGTAATGAAACACTCAGGCACACACAAACACACATTTACACAAAACACTCCAAGATGCATGCTGCTTTGGCAGGATAATGATAAGATAAATGTGTGATGTGTGCACATTCACACATTAAGACAGATGTACCATTCTCAGGGATAATAATGTAAAATCATTCAATGAGAGACTATCTATTATGCAATTGCACATGCAAGGCAACGTATTGTTTTACGACCTGGAATTGACTTCAAGTTGAATTATTATGATTGTATTGTTATTGGTAACATGTGGTTGGCATAAACCTATTTACATACACAGTGTGAGTTTGACTGAGTGTGTGTATGTGTGTGTGTGTGGTCATGCATTTGTATTAATGTCCTTTATTTAATGACTCAAATTAATTTAATACGTGTGCACGTTTGTTGGCTAACTTTATGTGTAAACAATTATTTACGAAATTTCCTACAATGCCCTTTCTGGGTATATGCATTTAATTGTTAATGTAATCATTACTATTATTATATTCAAATTGCTAGCCTCGAGGTGGCTGTATCATGCACATACACATTCACTGTCATTAGCAGTTATTGATTCTTATTATATTAGAATTATAATTACCTTAGAGAACATTTAATGGTCTGGCATTAACCTGAAAGTTTAAATGAGGATATTGGTGTTTTGGTACATTTGTCTACATAGAAATTTCTTCTCAAAGGAGTAATTTTATATCTATGGATTATAAAAGACGCGCAGATGTTCGTTCTCTTGTCCTGTTATTATTAGACTTCGATTGGATTACGCGAATGTTCTAGAATTTCTTTCCTTAACTTTGTATTGTTCTTATCCGGATAATAAATTGCTTTTGCTACGTCATTTACACTATTATAGTTTTAAAGTTATGGCAAAAGTTTAAGTTCTTTTTTCAAAAAATGTTTTATTTTTATTTGATAAATCCTTTGAGACTTTAAGAACAAGTTTGCAAAGGTTGATATGTCTGAAATCAGTCAAAGTCTGTTATCTATATTGTCTGTATAAACGCTGATATGCCCATAAGTGTTTATGAAGTTTCAGAACTTTGAATCGACTTGCTGTAAAATTATGACAATTGAACATATCAACTTTCATATCGTTCTTAATGGTACGGATATAAGGGGTGTTACGTTTAGTGGCACATCGCTTTTTTTTTTAATGAAACACAACAAATTCAATAGAATGACCAAAATGACTACTTGTTTACATACCTTTTACCCGCAGATAATTTGACTATGGAAATCTGATTCAACTTTTAGTTGATTATCAGCTCATTTACCGAACATACAACGCTTTATTATACCTCCAAACTGCTCCTTGTTGGGGTCTGTCCCTGCGATTACAGCCGAAGTTTAAGAGCAATCGAGAAATTTTGCATCCAAACTAACCTACTCTAAGCGGAATTTCAAGATGAGCACAGTCGGTCACAAACTTTTCCCACCTCCCACACAGTCTCTCCTAAGCAGAGTGTAAGTTCTAAAATGAGCAAGCTCGGACCCCTTGACCCTTTTGAGGGTGTCCGTCTGTCAGTCCCCGCCGTTAAAGCCGTAGTTAATGAAAAAATCGAGCTTAAATTTAATATGCAAGCTTCTATCCCTCAAACTGAGGTCAAATTCGAATGTAAGCAAGATTGGACACAAACTAGTGCCACCTCCCATTCAAATTCACCCTTTTAGGGGTCTGTACAGTCGTAGTTAAGAGCAATCAGGCTGAAATTTTCTATGCAGGCTTTCCTACTCTAAGCGTAGGTAGTGTTCAAAGATCGGTCAAAAACTACTATGACCTCTCATACAAAATCCCTCTGCTTAGGGGTGTCCATCTTTTTTTTCCCGCAATTACAGCAGTAGCTTTAGATATATCTAGCTGAAATTTGGAATGCAAACTTCTCGGAGATTAATTTCTAAGATGATGAAACTCGGTCAAAATGTCCTCCCACCTCCCATATAAATTCGCACTTTTTGGGGGTGTCTGTCTGTCAGTTTCTTCAATTACAGAAGTATTTAAGAACTATCGAGCCCTGCGTTAAGCTGTAGTTTAATAGCTACTAAGCTATAATTTTGTAGGTAAGCTTTATGTCTCTAAATGGAAATTGAGTTCTAAGATGAGTATAATCGGTGAAAAACTACTCCCTCCTCCCATACAAATTGCCCCTTTTTTGGGGTCTGTCCCCGCGTCAGAGTCGAAATTTAGTCCGTATATCTGTCCACGCGATTACACCAGAAGTTGTAGAGCTATCAGTCTGAAATTTGGTATACAAGCTTATATCTTCCAAGCGGAGGTTTGGTTCTAAGATAAGCAAGATCGGACAAAATCTATTCTCACCTCTCATACAAACTACAACATCGGTGGAAAACTACTACCACCTCCCATACAAACACCCCCTTTTTATACCATCACCCTTAGGGATGAGGGTATATATCATTTGATACGAAAAAAAGTGTAATGCATTAAAGTTTCAGGACTTTTTAAGACGATTGAGCTATGTCCGTCTGTCTGGCTGGATGGCTGGTCAGCAGGATAACTAGAGTAATCCTTAACGGATCGGTATGAAAATTTACCAGTATTAATATTTTTCAAAACGAACTTATGGGATTGTAAATTGGCTGAATAGCCGCACCCCTTCTGGTACCTCCCATACAAAATTACCTATTTTCGAAAAATTTATATTTCTTCCATAACTTTCAAACCGACAACTGGAGGATGGTCAGTTTATTTATCTTGCAAAGGTAGGCAAACCCTAAGAAAACCGAAACCTTTGTCACACCCCTTCTGGTACCTCCCATACAAATGACCGAATTAACCCTTATGTAAAACTAATACATATCTTTTTTTGTTAGTAAACTGAATTTACTCAAATTTTGCGTATGATGTTCGCTTATGAAAAGTTGAATTAGGAATGAATATGGACTATATCGGTTCACGCCTTCTGGTACCTCCCATACAAAATTACCTATTTTTGGAAAACTAATATTTCTCCCATAACTTCCCAACGGACACTTGGGGGTAATGAATATTGGTCGATAAATTTATGTTGTGATAGGAGGCGAAACCTCAGAGAGCCTAACTATTTGACACAACCCTTCTGGTACTTCCCATACAAATGACCGAACCCACCCCTATAGTCTCACATACATATCTTTTTTGTAAGTACATTGAATTCACTCAAATTTTGCGTATGATGTTCGCTTGTGAAAATTAGACTCTAGAATGAACATTGACTATCTGTTGATGCCTTCTGGTACCTTCCATACAAAATTACCTATTTCTGCAAAATTAATATTTCTCCCATAACTTTCAAACGGACACTTGGAGGGTAATGAAAATTGATCGGTGAATTTATCTTCTGATAGGAGGCAAAACCTCAAAAAACCGAACTATTTGACACACCCCTGTTGGTACCTCCCATACAAATGACCACATACATATCTTTTTTGTAAGTACACTAAATTCAGTAAAATTTTGCGTATGGTGTACGGTTATGAAGATTTTAATCAGGAATGAATATGGACTATATCGGATCACCCCTTCTGGTACCTCCCATACAAAATTACTTTGTTTGGAAAATTAATATTTCTCCCATAACTTCTAGACCGTCACCTGGGGGGGATAATCAAATTTGGTCAGTTAATTTATTCTGTAATAGGAGGCAAAGCCTCAGCAACCCTTACTATTTGGCACACCCCTTCTGATACCTCCCATATAAATATATGGGATATTTCCCCTTTTACATACGTATCATTTTTGTATGTACACTTAATTCAGACAAAATCAGACTCGTTGTGCTGCCCCTAATTGTACCTTCTGTGCAAATAGATCAAATTTTGTATGTTTTTGCTCTACATGCAGACAAAAAATAATAGATAAGTAATTTTATTTTAAAAATCTATTAATTTCAATAACTCAAGACATAAACAATATCTTATATTGGGTGATGGTATTTATCAGTCATTTTAGCTGACTGAAATTTCTGTACTGGTTTAAGGTTGTCGTCTATCTGTTGCCGCGATTACAAAAGTAGTTGTAGAGCTAACAAACTGAAATTAAACATGCAAGCTTCTATTCTCTGAGCGAAGTAATGGTTCTAAGATGAACAACTCTCCAACTCTCATACAATAAACCATTTTTTTGGGGGATTGTACACATGATTACAGCCGTAATTAAAGAGCTATTGAGCTGTAATTAGGTATGCAAGCTTTTATGCTGTAAGTGGAGGGTTCTGAATTGTTCTGAATTGAGCAACATCGGACAAAAACGATTCCCTCTCTCATACCAACTCCCACTTTTTGGGGTGTCCGTCTGTCTATCCTTGCGATTAAAAACTTAATGAGCTATCGAAATTTGGTATACAAGCTTTTATGCTTTAAAGTTTGAATATTATTCATTTTGAAAATCTTAAGTTATAAGATGATCAAAATCCGACAAAAACTACTCACGCCTCTCATACAAAACTCCCTTTTTTTTGGGTGCTAAAAATTCATAACAATATTATCAGCCCATGCCGCAATGAACGAATGATTTTCTAATCCGGTGTCGCTTAGGCGTGGATGAGCATGAAAATCATTAACGGTCTATCATCTTTCAAACCAATTAGTTATATTAAATTAAATTGAATTTTCTATATAAAAATAAAATAATTTAATTCTTTGATTAAAAAAAAAGTTATTTCAATTTCTTATTGTATCACGATTCGAGCGCCACCCTGTATGACTTTTAGTTTTACTGGTATCCCTATCAAAAGCTATGTATGTCTAAAAAACACCCTTTATGATTTAAAAGAAATATTAGCAATCGCAACAGATTACAACTTTACGTTGCAGACCTTTAAATGATTATAGCTTCAACTTTAGATAAACTTTATCGGATCTCGCGCAAAGCCACTATTACCATCTACGCATATATGCTACAAAAATTAAACCATCTTCGTTTATACATTTAGCAGAATATTTACATTGCCGAATATAACTACGTGGCACTAGATGATACACTGTCTTTGCATCAGCATCAACATCACATCCAACAATGTATAATCATCGTCAACGCAATGACGTCAGCGGCGAAGTCCTCATCATTGTCAACAACATTCAGAATGGTTTCATCATAAATGTCACAAACTTACATGACAAACTTTCTAGTTTTTCATGCTAGTTGTTTCTATATACTGAATGTCATGCACAAATACAAAGGATTACATACATTGCATTGTACCATGGTACCATGGTAGTGAGTGAAATTGCAGTGATTCATTTGTGACTTTTGTTCTGGTTGAAAAATCACACACACACACACACACACAAAACACAAGGCTAAAATATGCATTCAAATGTTAAATTTGCACATAAAAAGGAGTTTGTATATGTTTTGTTTTGTTTTTTTTTCTCTGAATAAATATAACATTTTAGTTTTAATGTCAGTTTTGACCTTTGGGTTGTAATTTACCACAATGTGTGAGCGGAAGAGCCACAACAAACTCTTGTGTTTAGTAAACATTTTTGTTATTTTTACTATGCTTTGTGCAGATTTTTCATATCCTGCTAATATCATGTTGTGTGACCTTGTGTTGAAGGCGTTGCAGGAGAAAATTTAATGTTTATAAAAAAATTAATGTACGATGGAAATGGGGTGGCAAATGTCTAACAGAGCATGTACCAAATATTTCAAAAAGGAACTCTGAAAATAGTTTATTTTTAATATATGGAATTTATAGGTTAAGCTCAAGAAACCGGGAGATTTACTGCACTAAGTCCGCTACCCTTTATAAAAATGACAAAAATCCTAAATATACATATATAAAACTATGATTTCTTTTGCGGTTTTAGTGAGAATTAATTAAAAATTTGCACACTTCAACTTTTTTTCCTAGGTCTTAGTGGGTTCTGTAATAGCCCCTTCCGGTTCCTTCATACAACATGACCATTAGGGTCGCAGTGAAAATTCAACTTTTCGGGTTTTCGTTAATGACAGAGCGGAATATTGTGGCAGTTTTTATAAAACGAGTGTGATCAAAATATCAGCACCGTGACAACTTGACCTATCTTTCTTAGTTTTTCACAGAATGTAGCTTAGATACTAGTGGTGAAAATGGGGTACTTTCATGTTTGATATATCAAGTGAGCGTGGCCCCGCCCATTGGAACATATTTTTGAAACCATAATATCTAAAGGACTGTTTCTCCAATCGCCTAGAAAATTTGTGTGGATGGGTTTGGTAGCAAAATTCGTGACCCAAAAAATTGGCGGGATCGGTTCAGTAGCCGTCGCATATATCTTGAAAATTAAAAAGGCTGTATCTCACGAACTGTAAGAGATATAAAGCTGATATTTGAAATGTGTTGTTGGTACAGTATGATAACATCCAGGATAAAAAGAGATGTAAAACGGGGCTTTTCGGAACCACGTTGGCAGAAAGGGCCGAGGTGCCGCCAACATACGTCAATATTTGAATATTACATATTTGCGAGAAAAAAAAAACAATTCCTTAATCGAACATTACACAGTACAACACATGATTTTGGGTCTCAGTTCTGAGAACTGTACGCGAAAGTAGCCCCAAAAATACTTAGTTCCGCTTCATTTGTTCCGTCAAGTTACATGCCATAATAATTTAATATAGATTTGAAGTTAATAAGTATCGTAAGGGGAATTTGTCCAATTTAACCCATTAGTGACAATTGTTACCATATGGTAATGTCAACAGCGTTAGGTATTGCACGCAATAAAATAAACATAAGAATAAATGTCAAGAATTTTCTTTTTTGATTTCATCAAAGCATGCTTTGATCTTTCATTCTTGATTTACCGCTATGCAATCAGACGTCAGTAGCGAGCGTGGGGGATCATTAAAAATAGGTATTTATTATATGTGCGCAAAACAGCAATATGGAGGGTTATAAAAAGTCACTCCATATTAAAAATATTTTTTGGTTGTTTAAAGACTGATATATTAAAGACTTTTAGTTTTTGTTATTTGAGAAGAATATGAAATATCATAAAAACGTATTGCATGAATTATATTGTACTTGGTTCTTTTTACTTGCCTGTTTTGAAGCTGTTACCATATGGTAACAGTCGTCATAACACCAGTAAAAATGGAGATTTTTTTGAAATTTTTCGTCTTATTTTTTTATGTAAAATATTAAAAAAAATTCCCATTATTTCGCTCTCGTCATTAAAGGGTTAAGGTTTTTTTGTTACATTGTTATATGTGGCGTATGATTATCATAAGTAATACTCCACGTAAATCATACGTCACGGAGTACAACAATTTTATTTTAACTGTTACAAAATAAACCCAGTTCAAAATCATTTGATGAATGGAAAAGTGAAACTGTTGCTTATGTAGGAAAATGTTATATGGACAGATTAAAGGAATTGTAATTCTAAATTTTTTTAAATTTGTTTCAGCTAAATCGCACTAATGGTTCTCGAGTTATGTCAAACAAAAGAGCCTAAAACGTGACAAATTCCCCTATACGAAATATACTAACTTCGAATCGATGTTAAATTATTATGGCATGTAACTTGACAAAACGAATGATACAGAACTTCTTCTTTTTGGGGCTACATTCACGTGCAGTTCTCATAATTTCGTCCTAAATCAATGAACTGAAAAAATTTGTACTGTGTAATACCATATGACCATACTCCTATATACATTGGCCGCTTATTGCATCTCCTTACTGACATAGTAATTATTGTGGTTTCCAGTCGTGCCATGTATCGCGTATTGGTAATGTAAACATAAGGATTTTTTACACCTCTTATAGAAAGGCTACAGAAACCAGCTCGAATCTTTTGTACCAAAAAAATATTAAGAACCTACATCATAGTCATTTGGCTTAAGATCCCAATTCTTGACATGCAGATTAACTTACTATTAGTATTTACTACTCAGTTTTGTGGCAGCTCATAAACATATTCTTCAAACTTTCAAACAACCATACATTTAAACATTTTGTACACTTTTAGACAAATTTACTTAAATTACTTTACTAACCACAAACATTAAGACTTCCACTTCTATGTATGTACGTCCACGTCACACGTTCTATCAAAATAAGAAAGCAAACACATCAAACATCACATTGTCTGTCATATAATTTTAATTAAATTGTCCCACAAGTATAAACTTTCACTTCTCTCAACCCTTAAAGATTAAGAGTCGCTCTCTCTATAGCGCCAGAATATGAAACAAACAAAAAATCACAACAAATTATATCAGAAAACTTTTCTAATTATGCCAAACATGGACTTTTCTATTTATTTCACAAACTTTGGTTACTGCAATGTAGAGTTAGTTGTCAATTTTACACAGAATTCATTTGCACAAGTAACGCTGGCCCATAAAAACTTTATGTGGACATTTTTCTCTCTCGAAATATTTTTCGGTCATAGCAATAACAATTCTATGCTATTGTTTGTCTGTTTGATAATAAGTTCTGTTGATTTCGATGAAACTAATTTGCAAATAAATAACTAAACTTTGCTTGACTTCATTTCTTTTTTCTTTTACTTTCATGTCTGCCATGGAGACCCCTGAACTTTAGAGAATATCCATGTATGTGGAAGCATACGTACATATCTATATGTCTGTCCGTCTGTCCTGTTACTAAGAACTTATTTAACTATTTGTTTATTTGTTGAAATACTCATTCTCACCCAGAGATATGAAAATATTTACTAGATGGAATTGTTCGTAAATGCAATGTCATTATCATTAGCATTTGCAAGAACTGACTGTTTGAATATGTATGGAGAGGAAAGGGTATTGCAAAAAATGTTGCGTAAAATATACATATTTTGAAAATTCGGAATTGCATAGAGGCGTCGGCGTTTTGATCCGTCTTGATGGAACCATTTCTGCTTCAGATGACTTGAAATGACGTGAGGAATACAAAAATCACAAATCATGACGCACAAGTCATGACGCATTCGGCGTGCAAATGGCAACAAACAGTTAATTCTTCCGAATGTATTGGAGTCTCCAGAGTATCATAAGGATTGTGCTCTCTCTACAAACGACAATTCTGCTTGTTTAAATACCCTTTGAGTGGCTGGTAACCGACGGGATACGGCACATGTTTCGGTAATCAAAGGTTTTGCCTAACATTACAAAACATATATACTAAACAAATTCAAATATCCTGTAGATAGCGGTTTGGAAGTTACAGGAGAAATAGTAATTGTCGTAGAATAGGTAATGGGTAGCGGAAGGGGCTGGGCTATTACGCCAAGTTGCAATCACATACCTCATCTTGGAAAATATTAACAAACATAATTTTAATAAGGATCTGTTAAGGTTTACTCATGATATCCTGCCTACCTGGCCACATGATTCAATCGTATTAAAAAGTTCTGAAATCTGGAGTTAAACTCGTCTCCCTAACAGCGTTTCATTTTTTCTCGTATCAACAGATATAAAGCCTCATATCTATAGGTGATGTTATACAAATTATTAAAATATTAAATTTTGCCCAACCCTGCCATAAGACCCTTTGCTTGCATTTTTCAGCTTACTGTGCAAATGTGTTGTACTTGAGTTGTAAAGTTCCTCTCTGGCAGCACTTGGTGTTGGTATAAAGTGTTTATTGCTGTTTTTGTTATTACAAATTTGACTTTAATGTAAATTTAATGAGCATTTGACTTAACATTTCAATGCATATGCAGCACAACAACAACAACATCTATAGTCATCAGTATTCCATTATGGACTATGGATACGATGCCAGTGATCACTTATTTACATATTCAAAAGTATTCAATGGTTTTCAAATGTATCTAATATTATATTTTTTTTGTTTCTTGTAGAAGATTTTAATAAATCATACAACTCGTTTACTTTATTAAATATTGAAAAATGTAACGATGAATGTCATATAATCAAGGTCTAGGCGTTTACAAAACTAATGAAATCTTATAACCAAAAGGAAAAAATATAAAAATAGTAGTCTACTAAAAAATTTTAAAATATTTACTCTTGCATTTTATCATGACCATTCCAAAAAAAAAAAACGCGTTAACCAAAACCCCAAAAGGGTTTGGACAGAATTACCAGTTATGACAGGATACGTTGAGCGCCTCACAACTATAGGGCTGTACAAATTTTATAACAGTACATAGTACCAACTTGAAGTTAAAGATACAAATCAGTAAATTTGTTTTTGTTGTAATGGCAAATATACCATTAGACAGATAGAGTTGTTATGTCCATTTTTATACTTTCATGGTTTGATACTAGAAAGAGTATAATAATATCCTGGCAGGAGTAGGAACCTGCGACGTGGTTCGCTGGGTTTGCAACACGGCACTGACGTTTGAACTATTGCAATAAAAAGAAGTAAGAAAAGAATAAAACGGACCCCCAATATGTTGACGACCACCGCAAATGAATTAAGGACCATAATTTGAGGATAAGCGCCTGGAATGTTAGAACACTGTATAGACCAGGTGCCTCCATCCAACTGGCGAAAGTCCTCGAAGAATACAAGGCTGATATAACCGCTTTACAGAAAATCCGGTGGACGGGACACGAGTGCTCGAGCATGAAGACGAGCGACATCTACTATAGTGACCATGCTGACAAGCACGAATTTGGATGTGGATTTGTGGTTGGCAAAAGACTGCGATACCTAGTCTCAAGGTTCAACCCTGAGTGTGAATGAATAGCCACCATAAACGTCAAGACAAAGTTTTTTCACATAACACTCATATGTGTCCATACTCCAACAGAAGAAAAGCGATGACGACAAAGAAAAGTTCTACGAGAGACTAGAAAATGTGTATGACCGTAGCCCGGAAAATTCAGTCCACATACCAAAACGTCGAACAATGGCATCAGACTGGTAGTTAGTTATGGTATTTAGCAGCACTAGATTTGACCACAAAAAAAGGCAACATGGTTATCTCCAAATCAATTTCAACATGGTATTATCCACATCAGATAGATTACGTCGTAGTCGATAGAAGCCACGCATCGAGATTTCTGGACGTAGGAGGAATCAGGAGTGCGAACATTGACTCCGATCTCTACCTAACCGCAGTTAAGGTACGCACAAAGCTTAACATAGCAAAAACGTAACCAGGCACAATGAAAGCTGGACATCGGTTAACTGCGGACCACAGAGGTATCGGACGCCTTCTCCAACTACCTAACTCAACTGCTACGGAATGCTCCCACCCCTGATAATAATACCTCGCAGTGGCAATATATAGCCGACTCCATAAAAAGGACTGCAAGAAACAAACTTGGTTACTCAAAGCCGTCTCAAGAAGATGTCTATTACGATGATGAATGTCGCAATGCAACGAGAGAGACGAACAGGGCGAATCTGCAGCCAATGGCAATGCGAACAGGGTTGCCCTCCTGCAAGGACAGCGATTGCCAGCTAGTGACGGACCCGGATAACGTTCTGAAGATATGGAGAGAACATTTCAGAAATCCATGACAATGGTATTAACTGTCCATCTCCACGCCAGAGCGAGATACGTGAGGCAGTGCTTCCTTAAAAATAATAAAGCGGCTGGAGCCGATGATCTCCCGGCTGAATTGTTTAAGGCAGGTGGAGAGGAACTGATTAGGAGCATACATCAGCTCATTTAGAACATCTGCTTAGAGGAGAGCATACCCGGAGATTGGAGTCTCAGTCCGTTATGTTCCATATACAAGAAAGGAGATCGTAGTGAATGTAAGAACTACCATGGAATAAACCTATTACCAATTGAATACACGGTCCTTTACAGCATATTGTGTGAACGTCTAAAGCCAATTTTAAAAAAACTAATTGTACCTTATCAGTGGGGCTTTAGACCAGGTAAATCTACGAAGGATCAAATATTCACCTTACGACAAATCCTGGAAAAACTCATGAAAAGCAGATCGACACCTACCACCTCTTTGTTGGCTACAAAGCTGCCTTCGACTCTCCGATAAGGAATAACCTATATGAGGACATATCTGAGTTTGATATTCCTGCAAAGCTAATTTGACTTTGATGATGAACCTTGGAAAAGATTGGTAAGGATCACTCTGAAACATTCAACTCCGAAACAGGTCTCTCTTCAGTCTGTTAATGGAGTTTTCTTATCACTGGAAAAGGATTCAGCAAAAATGTGTTGAGCGGTCAACGAGAATAAAACAAAAATAATAATTTTGCCGAACAAATAGTCCTCTCGATGGGAACGCACCGTAAACGTTGTCTATTATTGTTTTGAAGTAGTAAATGAATTTATCTACCTTTGGATCTTCCGTCAATAACAAAAATAGTGGCAGCCAAGAAATTAAGTGGAGACTAGTGCTAGCCAATAGATGTTTTTACGGACTTCGGCAGCACTTTAATAACACTGCCTTATCTCGGGATACTTAGAAACAGGTGTTGATTTTACGCATGCCGTTGTATGCTGCCAAATCGTGGGTGCTTACGACAATGGACATAAAAGACCTAGGAGTATTCGAGAGAAAAGTACTCCGAAAAATATATGGACTTATCTGTGTCGACGGCGAGTTTCGCCATCGGATGAACCATGAGCTGTATGAGCTATACCACGACATCGACATAGCTAAAAGTGTCAGAATGGACGTAAATGCTCCAGCGAGAAAGATATTTGCAGGCGAACCTGAAAGACGGCGCAGAGCAGGGAGACCCAAACTTTGTTGGAAGGACGAAATAGCCGCTACTATATTGTAAAATTTTCAGAACGATCAAAGTTGTTAAAACTGATTCTTTAAAATGGGGCGTGGCACAGCCCACTTCCACCCTGGCTGTAATTCATACTCTACCAACAACACATACTAAATATCAATTTTATGCCTGTTATAGCTCATGATTTACAGCCTTTTAAAGTTTCAAGTTTTATATCACACCCACTGATTCGATCTACTGATAAACATCTTACAGACTAATATACAGAAAACGTTGAATAAAATATTTTAATTCAAATTGATTTTTTTGTAAACTAACATCTAAAATCATATATAGATAGATATAGATTATATAGATTCAACATTTGACCTCTTTGGGGCACGGTCTAGAGTTGTCCGATTTTGCTCAAATATTGACCATAGCCGTTTTATAATAACTGGCACAACATTACGCTCGGGCTTTACCGAAAATACAAAGTTGAGTTTTCGCTGCCACCCTAATATATATTGTCATATCTATCACGCCTCCTTTTAGGCGATACACTCCGATCGAGCGCGTGGTGAAGGGTATAGAGATTGAGCCATGTCCGTTCGTTTGGCTGGCTAAAGGAAAAATGAACGATGTTAGAGTTCGATAAATTTAATTATCTTGTAATGGTTCCATTTTATACAAATGACCGAAATCACCCTCATCGTTGTACATACATACGTGGTACGCTTATAACAGTTTGAATTAGGAATGAAAAGTAACCGATTTTAGCCTCACTGTTTCAAATGCATATCTTTTTCGTAAGTTTACTAATGGAAAATCGCCCAGACAACATTGGTTTGCAAATCGACCCACCTTCATACACATATATTTACCAATATACTTGCACATATTTTTAACACTGAACCCTCACAAAATTACCGAGTATTAAAAATTTTATAGGTTTTCGTCGAGCTTCTCCCCACACACCAGACACCTATTTTGCGATTTCCCAGCATATTGCTATGCTTTTTATTGCAGTCATATTGATATTTTATCACCTGTATCTTAAGGCATAATTCACATTCTCTTTGTTCGCGATTTTCACCCTCCCCAAGAAAGCAAAATCACAGTAAAGAAAGCGAAAATTAAGCCATAATGTTTTTTTTATGAAATTTTCATAATTTCATATTTTCGTTTCATTTTTTTTTATTTTATTTTCAATTGCTACGGTTCGAAGATTTTCATCAGGCGTCGAAAACAAAACCAGAAGTGTTGAGCGTTTCTTTAATTCACTTTGTGAACGAAACACTTTGCTTACCTAACTACACCATCATCTATCTACGGTTGTTTTTGTGTCGAGGTTTTCCTGTTGGTTCGAGAAAACATAAATCATTTTTTATTTGCAAACATTGGCATATTTCCCACTCCTCCTTTTGCAAACAGTCGACAGTTGTTCTTTTTGTGTACTACTCTTGCTGCTGTTGTTGTTGCTGTTGTTGACTGAAACAGTTTTATGCTCTGTAGACAAGAAAAACCATTAGAAGATGTTAAGCTCGTGTCCGTTTGGTTTTAGCCTTCTAGCGTAGTGGTGTTGGCAGTATAACTATTTATACCTTGGGGGAATATTTGTGTGTATGTGTGCTTAGCCACTGTTGAGCACCAACCAACCTAACACCAGACCATGAGTAGTGGTGCACGAGTGAGTCTTTAGTGTTTTGTTTTGCTTTTTGGGGGTGTTCAAGTGTCATATTTCATGCAATACATTAAAGATGTATAACAATTTGCAGCAAGTAAAAATACAAATGTTGGAACAACCCAGTGAACACTTCGATTAGGTATTGCGAAGAGACCACAGGCCAGATTATTTTTAAAAAAATTAAAAGCCATTAAAATGTATGACCTTATAAAGCCGAAATGTTGATCATTCCATTGATTGTTTTTTGTGTTTTGTGGCATCAAGGTTAGAATACGCGACTACCATGCGGGAGATTGACGGCCCCCTAGATGTTGTCGACAGCAACTTCGCAGTATCAAGTGTCGAGTTTATCGGCATGTCTAGTAAAAAGCTTCTCAAACAGTGAAGTTCGAATTTGTCGATAAGCAAGCAGGTGCTGTTTGTTGTAAATCTAAAAATGGAACTTACTTACTTTTCTAGTGTTTACCATTCGCCACATAACCTAGGAAATTTGTTGCTGGGTATTTTACAATGCAATTAAAACGTGTATAAATTTCATCCCACTACGAACCGTTAAAATGCTTTGTGCCAAGGTTTATCTCCACGTCAAGGTTGTTGGTGTACTTTATGCTCAAATAATTGCAAGAATAATGTTGTTACGCTTTTGATACTTCAACAAATTCGCACGGCAATTGATTTGAATATCTCCAACACGTTTTCGAGGGCATTTTTTTTAACGTAAAAAGAAAATACTTCTAATATTAAATATTTTAGATGCTTCTTTCAAACAACAAAAAAACACGATTTTAAAGAATTATTACCAACCTTATTTGTATTTTTCCTTAAACTTTAATATGCCGACCATTTAACATTTTGCAATTATTGCGGCCAAGAGTCATTTCTCAAAGGAGTGATTAATATTTCCCTTAATGTCTTTCAACTAATGGTTATTCTATGGAGACCATAATCATAAAGTAAATTATTACCAACAAAAGTTAACGGCTTTTTGTTTTAACAACTTTACAACAAGAAGAGAATTTTCTTATTAACGAGAAAGAAATCTTATATCTACAATTTATGTTATTTTAATACATTGTTTTTTTTTACAAGGTGTGAATGTTGGGGGCAGGATAAAATGAATAATACACTTAACTGCTTATGTTGATATTTGGTACATGTTACCTTGGAAATCCTTTCATCTTCAATTTGAACTTGGTAATTAACATAAAGAAAAAGTAATTTCTTTCTCTCTAAGAAATTCTTAGAAATTCTACATGAAATTCAGTAGATTTAAAAAAAGATGAGGAGAGAATAAATTTCAAAAATTTTTTAGTACAGATTTTAATGACATTTTAGATTACTTGCGACTGAAATGTAGAAATTTTGATATTTATAATTCTAATTTCTAACTACAGTTGAGGATATCAAAGGAGTTCTTATAACTTGCTAAGGTTATGTTTGGATGTGGTGAAGAATTTTCTAAATGAATCGTTAACCACTTGGGGAAAAAAACTGTCGAAAAAGGTTCTTAAGTCGCTTGCAACGCCCGATAGAACACGTATTCCCTAGCAACGTTAATGGACAACCGATGAATAAAAGAAGAAGATGAAACATTGATTAAACTATACGATTCCATTTAAGTGAGATTGGTATATGACTGAGTTTCGTATAGCATCAAAATACTGCAGTTCAACACAAAGGCTTTCTAGTGGCCTTGGCAGTCCTAATAAACTAGAATTGGGAGCGATGGCCTAATAAGCCAATCCCTTAATTTAACATATTGTTATGAAAACACAATGAAAAGGAATGGTTATAATCCCCCTAAAACCAAATGTTGACAACTCTGGCAATTATTATAAAGGCCTAATTATAGGATACGTAGCTGGAATGTAGCCAATTGACGGATGTCCTTGAAAAGGTTGACCCCCCTACAGGATGTATGGTGATTGCTAGAAGTCACCGCCAATATCACTTCTAATAAAAAAAAAAAAAATAAATCTCCCTTTACACCTCACGAATGAGATATGGGATAGTTTCTTGCGTTGTTCTGGATTAACACGCTTTTTATTTTTAAATTCTCTTTTTAAACACGTATGTAACTAGGCGCAACGAAAGCTGGACATCGGTAAACTGCAGACCGCAGAGGTATCGAACGCCTTCTCCAATCACCTAACTCAACTGCTACGGAATACTCCAATCCCTGATAATATTATATCGCAGTGGCAATATAGAACGGAACTGCGTGACGCATACTTGGGTACTCTAAGCCGTCTCAAGATGATGCCAGTTACGATGATCAATGTCGATGATGCAGTGCACAGGGCAAAACTGCAGCCAATGGCAACGCGAGCTGTTCGTAAACGGCACAGGGAGAAGAGACTCAAAAACAAAAATTGGTTTAGAGGTAAACGAGGACAAAACAAAAATAATGATTTCGACGAACAAAGAGTCCTCTCGATGGGGAAGCACCGTCAACGATGAAAATTATTGTTTTGAGGTAGTAGATGAGTTTACCTACCTAGGATCTTCCGTCAACAAAAAAAATAATGTCAGCCAAGAAATTAAGTGGAGACTAGTGCTAGCCAATAGATGTTTTTACGGACTTTGACAGCACTTTAATAACACCACCTTATCTCAAGATACGAAGAAACAGCTGTGCCAAGTGTTTATCTTACCCGTTCTGTTGTTTGCTGCCTAATCGTGGGTGCAAACGACAACAGACATACAAAACCTGGGAGAATACGAGAGAAAAGTAATCCGAAAAATATATGGATCTATCTGTGTCGACGGCGGGTTTAACCATCGGATGAACCATGAGCTGTATGAGCTTTACCATGACATCGACGGTGCTAATAGAGTCAGAATCCAACGAGTACGATGGCTAGGACATGTTGCCAGGATGAGTGAGAAAGGTGTTTGAAGGTAAACCTGAAGGACGGCGCGGAGCAGGAAGACCCAATTTTCGCTGGAAGGAACACTAAATATACTTTTGATAAATTAAATTGTCCCTTTTGTTACCGAGTATTATATATGTATCAAATATTATAGCATTATATGCCATGCCATAGAAAATTTAAATTTCATCTGCATATCCATATTTGTGTAGCCGAGTACTATCTGGGTATCAGATTTTATCTTTCTAGCTCTAAAACAGGGTTTTGCCACGCCCACCCCGCATGCTGATTCAAAATAAAAATGTCGTTTGCATATTCATATTTCTGTTGCCGAGTACTATCTGGGTATCATATTTAATGTCCCCAGCTCTAAAAAAAAGTTTTGTCACGCCCACTTCGCTCATAGGGGAAAAATATAAAAAAATAGCCTACGGTAATTTCCATACGTTATTCTAACTGCTTTTCATAATCACTAAAATCAGTTCACCCGCTTAGACGTGTTTGAGCCACAAACAAACAAACAGACAAACAATTACATTTATACTATTAATAGGGATGAGATGAAACAAATACAATGAATAATATTAGATTTTGCTTTCAACCCAATATGACACTAAAATATTAAGTATATTTTTGGTAAGAGTTTATCACCCGTCCCTTTAATAAAATATACAAAAGCTACAGACTGCGTCAATTAAATCATTAAATATCACTTAATTGTCCGGCAGCCACATGTTGTTGCTCTGTGTGTGTGTAAGTCAACAAAAAAAAACACAAATATACTTACATCACTGTGAGTAAGCCGGTTTTTTGTTTTGCCCCAAAAATGATATTAAAAATCAATTATTATCTGCGTTTTGTTTGTGGTTACACATACGATTAAATATTAATTATTTTCTTAATCAGCAAACAAATACAACAATACAATGCTATGTATGCCAGACAATAGAACAAAGATTTAAATAAATAATTGACTAAGGAAAATTAAATGAAATAATTAACTAATGAATTTCAATTGTGTTTTTGCTATGTAGGTGTAGACAATCAGAAGAGTATTTTTGTTTTTGTTCAACTAAGTAGCTTTGGCAATGTAAACACAAATACTGCAAAATCCTAAAGACATGTAAATTTTTATTGTCAGTATAACGTAACAGCCGCTCTTGCTGTAGCTGTATTAAGGTCCTAGGAACAACCCGCTTCTGTATTTATTTGTCACTTGATGATATTGAAATCTTTTCGCTTAATCGTAGTCAATGGGAATATCTGTGATGGCATTGAATTTACAGTTTTATCATATGACAATGTGTGGCCACAATGATGGTAGAGAATAACTGCACAGTGGTACTTGCGGGGAACTTATTTGCCGGGAATGTAAGAAAATATGTAGATTGCTTGGTGACTTACTGACTGGGTGATTCATCAGCGCCCCAAGCAAACGACTGTAGATCGGCTCATGAAATGTAGTGTAGTTGCTCCCCTTATCAAGAGGACTTCAGCTAAGAAGAGACATGTGGAAATTCATTCTTTTAAGGATAAAAAAAGTTTCAAAAAGTGGTACGACTAATACAATTAACCAGACCAAACGGATATAGCAATTATTGCGAATATCGACATGAGCATGACTATGAATGGATTTTTTGAAATTCATACTATTAAGGTTAAGAAAGGTATAAATTAGGTAGAAATACCCAGACCAAACGGTTTAAATTATATATGACGTTTACGTTTCAATGAGATGCGAAACAATGAAATATTATTTATTACAATTTAAAGAGGTGACCAGATCATTAATGCAGTCCGTTTAATCATATATGAAAATAAGATAAGGTTTGGAAATTTTTCAACTTTTTTTCGATCACGGTGGACCTTTCTGTGGAATTTTTGAGTAGTTGTGCGGAGGAAAAGACTTTCCAAACTTTGTACTTTTAAAGGCAAAAAGGAATAAAACTGGAAGCATAACTCATACCTAACGGCTTAACGTAGAATCGTGATTTGGGCGAATGTGTGCGATTCAAAGAGATTCAATAAGTCTGCTGCTTTTAGGGGCAAATGGCTAAATTAGGGATACATTTTGTACCATATTCCAGACCTAATGGCAATTGAGGTAAATATGTACTTTATAAAAAAACTATTACGAAAACACTAAGAAAGGAAGAAACAAGAACACGACTAAATGTTGACGACCCTCGCTAAGGACCGTGATTTAGAATATGCAACTGAAATGGCGAATGATATCGACAAATTCAAGGCCGACATAACCGCTAAACAGAAAAAGCGATGATATCTTTTGATATCTTTTACAGCTGCCACACAGAAATACAGCTATTTGGGTGTAGATTGATACTCGGCAAGAGACGTCGACGTCGATATATTGCCAGATATATGACCACTGCCCTGGTCATGACATTCAAACTATTCTGGTAGATTTTAATGGTAAAATTGGAAGGTATGCTTTTGGTTCTTTAAAACTTAATTTAACTTAAAAACTTAATTTCCCTTTACACCCCATGAATGAGGTATGGGGTTGTTGTTAATTAACACGCTTTCTATTTTTAGATTCACAACTAACGGCATCTACTTGTTTATCGACGAATGCAAACGCCACTGTTTGAAAAGCTCTTACTAGACACGCCGATTGACTCGACACAAATACTGCGAAATTACTGTCGACAACATTCAAGGGGAGCCGACAATGAATGAAACATTTATTTCTTTTTTTTCTTTTAAGATGACTGGAGCCAGGAGTTGAACCTGTGATCTCCCGCATGGTAGTCGAGTGTTCTAACCACTATGCCACGGCCGGTCCTTAATTTACAGCCCATTTTTGAGGTATGGAATGCTTTTCACGTTGTTGTAAATTAACACTCTTTATATTTTAGATTCACAACAAACGGCACCTACTTGTTTATCGACGAATGCGAACGTCACTGTTTGAGAAACTTTTTACTAGATACGCCGATTGGTTCTACACTTATACTGTTGCTGTCGACAACATCGAGGGAGCCGGCAATGAAAGAAACATTTAGATAACTGGAGCCGGGAATCGTACCACGGATCTCCCGCATGGTGTTCGAACCTCTATGCCACGGCCAGTCGATGCTATTGGTTCAACAGTCGGAAATTTTAGTCTACACAACAACACCTCCAAAAACAGATACTCTTCGACAAAAACATGGTAGTCATTGGCACCTGATTTCTGCATAAAGATATCCGCACGGCAACCAGGATATCCCCTGATCAAAAGACAACGAACCAGATCACGTGGTAATCGATTAAAGGCATCTGGTAAGCGCAAGTGAGTATGATGTGTGGTAAGTAGTGCTAAAAACATTCGTAACCAAATGCAAAGGAAGCTAGACATCACACAGCTACACACCACCGAGATAGCCAATGCCTGCTCGAACCAACTCTCTCAATTATTTCAAAACTAACCCCCCACAGCCGCAACGACCGTACTGGATTATGAAAAACCACGCTCACACAAGCCCTGCTACGATGATGAATGTCGCAAAATGTCTGGGGAAATGGATGCTGCATACAGAGCAAAACTGCAGCCAATGGCGACGCGTGCGGTGATGGAGCGTTATAATGAGAAGACGAGGGATATGAAACGCCTGTTCAGGCGGCAAAAGCGTCTGTGGAAAAAAGAGAGAGCCAAAATATCGGAAACTACAGAGATAGAGGTGTGCTTAGGAAAGTCGATCCAAGTGTGTGTACCAACTATCGCGGGATTAGCCTTTTATCCATTGCGTACAAGGGCATGTCTAGTATGTTATGTGAAAGTCTGAAACCCATTCTAACGAACCTGATTGCGCCTTATTAGTGTGACTATAGACCTAGTAAATCCACGACCGACCAGATATTCGCACTACGACAAATCCTGGAGTAGACCCAGGAAATACAGACGCCTACCATCGACACCTACATCCATTCGACAGTCTGATACGACAGAAATTGTTAGAAGCTATGGCTAAGTTTGGTATCCCCAAGAAGCTAATACGACTTTGCGTGATGACACTGACTGACACGAAGTCTTCAGTGAAAATTTGCAAAATTCTGACAGAGCCATTTTCTACCAAGCGAGGCTTTAGACAAGGCAATAGTCTGCCTTGCGATATCATTAACATAGTACTGGAGACGATTATGCGAAATGCTGCAATAAACAGAAATCTGCAACAAAATTCACTTGTTACTTTCGTATGCCGATGATACAGATATCATTGGCTGTAGATTTCGGGATATTACTGCGGCTTTTTCGATCATTGAAAAGCAGTTGGCGGAAGTGAGACTGGTGACAAATGAGGTTATTTGTATCAATGAACAAAGAGTCCACTCGTCTGGGATGCTTCGTGAACGTTGAGAACTATAACTTTGAAATGGTAGACGACTTTGTTTACCTTAGCGCCGTCATAAACAAAAATAATAATGTCAGCCTGGAAATCAAAAGACGAGTATTGATCGCAAACCGCTGCTACTTTGCGCTAAACAGCCGATTTAACGACAAAGCGCTCTCTGGAAGAACAAAGATCCCACTCTACCAGACTGTGTTCCTACCTGTTTTGCTCAACAACGCAAAATCCTGGGTAATAACTCGAGGGATCAACCTATTATGGGAATCTTCGAGAGAAAAATACTTCGCAAAATATTTGGACCCATCATCGTTAACTGCGGGTATCATCTTCGAATGAGCCACGAGCTGTATAATCTGTATTACGATATCGACGTAGTCGATGTACGAATGGATGAAAATATTCCAGCTCGAAAGGGTTTCGTCAATAAACTCGATGTTATAATTCTACCAGACTCTGATCCTACCTGTTTTACTCCATAGCGCAGAATCTTGGGTAATTATACAAGCGAATCAATCTATTCTGGGAGTTTATGAGAGAAAAATACTTCGCAAAATATTTGGATCGTTAACGGCGAATACCATGGTCAAATGAACAGTGAGCTGTATAACAAAGTCGTCGTTGTCAAGCGCGTTCAAGCAGAGCGAATATCCTGGCTGTTTTATAAAGCAGTTCTGCGATACTGAATAATTTGGGTGAATATTTAGGAAGGAATTTTTTTTTTAATTCGTACTTTTAAGGAAAAATTGTACCACGGCCAAGATAAAACAGTTAAAGATACATCCACAAAAAATGTGGTGGAAAAAAGGATATAACACTCATAAAAAATGGAATGAAAGATGGCTAAAGAGGTGAATTTACAAAAAATGAAGTGAATATTTTTCTTATGGAGTACTTGTGCATTTTTCTACATATACACATTTAAGGTGTACACATAGAAAGGGAGGACTCCCAAATCAGACAACTAAAGATATATGGAGCAACTCTATCTGGGTAAACTAGTTTCGACCATAAAATCAGTAGTTTGTATTGGTAGATTAATATATCATTAATTGGCTCTAACACACTAGCCCGACATCACAGAATTTCTATTTTATTAAGTCATTTGTTGAGATCACAGTTCACCGAATGTCCTGTTCTATAAAGTCTTTCATGATTGTCATACATTCCTACATGCCACCGGAATCACTGTGGCAAAATTGAATGTAACACCAGTGACATACACCAAAGTGTGCAAAACCTCATGTCAATGCAATAGCTACACCACGAGAAATGTAGTAAAAGGATGTACCCTATTACTAAGACGTCTGCTATTACACGAAGTTTATTTACCCACCCCACCGATCTAAACGGCATTGAAATCTAGTAGTATATAGTATAATCATATTAAGTCAAATAAAGCTCAAAATGTTTATGAGAGTAACTTAATAGTATACGGGGAAAACTCCACATAATCCCACAACCACAGCTGGTGAAAGATGCCCTTGCAACTGTGAGTGAGTGCTGTCGTTGCTTTCGCAACCAATTACTTAAATAAATAATTCGATTTAAACATTGTTGTGTTGTTGTGGTTGTTGCCCTAAATGAAACCATATTTGAAATACGCCAAGCATTTCACGCATTTGTATGTGCTCCAATACAAACGACTTCGCCTGCATAAGTCAGTGTATATTCTTAAAGATTGTTGTCGTCTTCGTCTTCCTCTTCTTTCTCTTTCCCGTTATTTTTTGACATAGTGTTAAAATGCCATTTAGTAAATTAAATTTTAAATGCGACGAAATGATTAGATGTTTTTTGCTGCTAAAGGGAAACGGAGTGATTAAAAGGCCGCGGGGGTGTGGGAACAGAGCAGCCAGCGATAATGATGATGATTATGTGATGACATGCAATTTCAATTTTTATCTTTAGGCAATTTATATTTTAATGCGAATTTTTATGGAGTAAAGATTTACATAAATGTCATATGTATTTTCTGATGCGTAAAAATGTTAAGTATGTGTTTTTTTTTTGTTTCATTTTCGATTTGTATTTATCAATGTGATGGAGTGGATTAAATTATTGATTGATGTTTTGTGAAAGCAGATGTGTTAATGAAATTGCCAGAGTAAATTGATGGCGTGATAAATGTGTCAATGCGATGCATAGAAATGTCGAACTTTCAATGTAAATTGAGATTGTTAATTTTTTTTTACGAGGATGTTAAAGTTTTCGTAATAGGACTAAAGTCAATACAAATGAACATGGGAATTTCTGACAGCTCTAGCAGCTCTAGAGAAGCACATAAAACTGTACTGCATAAGTTGGTTAAAAATGGTCTCAATTACTTTAATATAAGTAAGTATAATATTTTTCCAAAACTAACTACGGTATTGCATATGGGCCATGTAACCAAGTAACGCCCCTTCTGGAACCTCTTTTACAAAAGTACCATTCTGCCCAGTTTAGAAATCGAGTAATAATATCAATGCACCCAACGCAATCGCGCATAAATTTTGTACTTAGTAAAGTTATAACAGGACAAAGCTTTGGAGAAAAAACTGGAATTCCATATTATTTTTATTTTATGTTAATTTTCTTTAAAAAAAATCAAGGACCACGGTTGAGCGAAATTATCAAATTTCCCAACTAAACTTTTGTTAATGAGTTATAAATTTTTTAAGATTTACTATATTTCCCGATCGTAAACAAAACTCTAAATGTTGTTCTTATCTATTTTTTCTTTTCTACGCTTAACTTCTGAACAATTGTAACTAAAAGCGAGAAGGCCACTTACAAGTAATATCAAACAGCATCAACATAACCCAATAGACTTAACCACATAAGGAAATTTTACACACATCGATTACAGATATATATCTATATAGACAAGATTTTGCGTTGCCAGTAGCTATGCCTTTTGTCTGCTCCATACAAAATGCTCCTGCACCACAGAAACCGCAATTTTTCGGTTGAGTGTAAACCCCAGTAATGATTTGTGAAAGTTTTACTTTAAAACCCCCAGTAACCACATATTCATATCCCAACGAGTATCTGTATATGTAGTCAGATATTAACAACAATTTAATTTAAAATAAAGTGTAATATTAAAATGATTACAATTTGTGAATGTAGAAGAATTTAATAAATAATAGGCCGATAGTTAAGTTAACATATATTAATTTATTTAAGAATTTAATGAAGTAGGCAATATCTTGGACTGGGGAGAATCAGCTGAATGATGTTCTACAATAAAGTGAATAGTTTAAGTAAAAAATATTATCTTAAATTGAAGAAACGTACATAGATTAGTTATCTTACATGTACTTGTGTCAGGGCAGGCTGTAGAATGAAGGTTTCAATACGCAGCTATCATACGCGAGATCTAGGGATAGATTCCTGTCTCATCTACATTTCTTTTATTGGCGGCCCCCTAGATTCTGTCGACAGCAACTTCGCAAAGGATGTAGAGTCAATCGGCATGTCTAGTAAAAGCGGGAAGTCAATAGTCAAAATTGACTTCAAAGTCAAATGTGACTAAAGATCACCAAGTGACTATCATGTTCTTTGGGTCGAAAATGGAGGAAATTGATGCTGTGAACAAGGCAGAGGTAACGCTTGCTGTAAAGAACGATATGATGATAAGAAAAGAGAGAGGCATGTAAGACAGAGAGAGTTATACAAGAAAATATATCGCCAGGATATGAAAATGTACAGGGATAGAGATGATGCCCGAAAGTTCTATCAAAAAGTTAAAAGCAAAGATTTTGAAACTGGGATCCCCAAACCTGATTGAACCTTTTCAGTGCGGCTTTAGACCAGGCAAATCCACGACAAATCATATATTTACACTACGGCAGATTCTGGAGAAAACCCATGAGAAACAAATCGACACTTACCGCCTCTTTGTCGATTACAAAGCTGCCTTCGATTGTCCCATCAGGCATCGAACTCGACATGTCTGAGTTCGATATCCTTGCGAAGAGAATTCGTCTTTACCGGTGTACCCTTAAGAATACCAAATCCTCTGTTCGGAATGGCAAGTATCTATCTGCGCCATTCGATACAACAAGAGGTCTTAGACAGAGTGACGGTTTCAACATAGTGATGGAGAAAGTGTTAAAGAAAGCAGCGATAAACATGTCTGGCACCATATGTAAGAGCCACATACTGCTCGCACATACCGATGATATCGACATTATTCGTCGGACGATGCGATAGGTAACAGCTGTATTCTCATCTTTTAAAAGGGTGTCAAAGAAAATGGGTTGGGCAGTATATGATAACAAGACGAAGTTAATGGTATCATCTAACAAAGTGTTTATTGCTTTGAGTTAGTGGACGAATTCATCTACCTTGGATCCGTCATGGACAAAAACAATAGTGTCAGCCTAGAAATAAAACGGAGAATAGTGCTCACCAACAGGTGTTTCTTTGGGCTACGCGATCACTTCATACACACCATCCTATCTCGAACTACCAAAGTCCAACTGGGTTCGGATGAACCATAAGCTTTACGAGTTATAATACGACATTGATGGGGTCAAGCGAATCATAGTGCAACAACTATGCTGGCTAGGACATGTCGTGAGAATACATGAGGAAACTCCAGCGTGAAAGGTATTCTATCAATAGTTTGAAGGACGGTGCAAAAGACGGAGACCGCGACTATGTTGGAAGGCCCAGCTGGAGGAATCACTGACGCTGCTTGGTAGGACTGACTGAAGACGGTGCGCACAAGATCAAAGCGAATGGAAATCTCTTATCATTTCGGCCTCTGACTTAGACACTAATATATAAATATATATGTTGTCAAGTTGTTTTTAGGGCTAATAATAATAAAAAAAAATATTAACACTTATACCCAATTGTAATGACAGAGATGGAAATTTGGTCACGGATATGCAGAGTGTGCTGCAAATGTGCAGGGAACAATTATGTGCTGTGCTCGTTCTCAAAGACAGCATAAGTGACGAAATCATGCCAAACATTGACGATGGGGTAGATTGTCCACCACCGAGCCAAAACGAGATCAACAAGGCAATACCACGACTTAAAAACAATTAAACTGCTGGAGCCGAAGGACTGCCGGGGCGATGAGATGGCAAAGTGGATGCACCAGCTCATAAACAAGATTTAACTAAAAAAATGCATGCGCGATGACTGGAATTTGAGTATTCTCTGTCCACTGCTTAGACAGCCGATCCAAGTTTGTGTACCATCACATCTTAGTTCCTGTCAAGTGTGTTATGTCTATGACCAAAGCCCATCTTAAAGAAGTTGATTCGACCTTATCAGTCTGGCTTTAGTACTGGTAAATCAGCGACCGACATATCCTGGAGAAGATCCAGGAAATGTTGATTGACACGTACCATCTGTTTATAGACTAAAAAGCTGCATTTAATAATCCGATTATATAGAAACTAATAGATGCTATAGCTGAGTTCGGAACCTCAGCGAAACTGATATGACTTTGAGGTGTGTCACTGACTGACACGAAGTCTTCAGTGAAAATAGACAAAAAACTGGAAGTCACTTTCTACCACGCGAAACTTTAGATAGGGAGGTAATCTGCCATGCGATCTCTTTTACATTATACTGGAGATGCTTATACGTATGGTGACGATGATATGTATAAATACCATTAGCGGAGGAGTGTGAGATGGTACTGCGAACTTTTCAAGCATTCAAAAGCAGCTTGCAGAAGTACTATAGTGATAAATTAGGACAACAACAAGTTAATTGTTTCAACGAATCAAGAGTCCTTTGGGACCTTTTGTCTTCTTTGGATCCGCCATAAAAAAAATAATAATGCCAGCCTGAAAATCAAGACACGAGTATTGATAGCAAACGGCTGCTAGTATGCGCTAAGCAAGCGATTTAATGACAAAGTCCTCTATCGATGAACAAAGATGCGACTCTACCAGACAATGATTCTACTTGTTTACTCTGCAGTGCAGGATCCTGGGTTATAAAACAAGCGGATCAATCTATTCTGGGAGTCTTTGAGAGAAAAATAGTTCACAAAATATATGGTGCTAACCTGTGACGATGATATGTATAAATACCATTAGCGGAGGAGTGTGAGATGGTACTGCGACCTTTTCAAGCTTTGAAAAGCAGCTTGCAGAAGTACTGTAGTAATAATGAGGACAACAACAAGTTATTTGTTTCAAAGAATCAAGATCCCTTTGGGACCCTTTGTCTTGTTTGGATCCGCCGTAAACAAATCAATAATGTCAGTCTGGAAATCAACAAACGAGTATTGGTTCGCAATCAAAACTAATACTATGCGCAAACCAAGTGATCTAATAAAAAAAAGTCCTCTATCGACGAACAAAGATGTGACTCTACCAGACAATTATCCTACCTGCTTTACTCTACAGTGCAGAATCCTGGATTATAAAACAAGCAGATCAATCTATTCTGGGAGTCTTCGAGAGAAAAAATAGTTCACAAAATATTTGGACCCATCAACGGACTATCCTCGTATTAACCATGAGCTGTCACATGCTGTTTGCATATGCCGATGATATAGATATCAGTGCGAGGGGACTGCGGTATATTACAGTGGCCTTTTCTAGAAGCGCAAAAGAAAGAAGCGATTGGAATAATTTTCAACCTGTGGCTACCTATGCCAATTTTCGTAATTGTTTATGCATATTGCACTTACACACTATGCAATCTAGATTGTAACACACAACTACAGACAACATCACATATAGGGTTTTCAATAATTAAGGCAAGTTGATGCATATATTTTTAAAAGATGTATCTCTTCTGTAATTTATTTACAGGAACATAGGCTCGGAACATAGGTTCGCGGCTTGGGAGCCGAATGCTCAAATATAAAAAAATTGGCTTCCGTGTTACAATGAGATTTTCCTTATGCCAAATTATAACGACCACTTAAGTATTATATTGGGACCGGCCGTGGCATAGTGGTTAGAACACGCGACTACCATGCGGGAGATCGCAGGTTCAAACCTGGCTCCAGTCATCTTAAAAGAAAAAGTAAATAAAATTTTCTTTCATTGTCGGCTCCCCTCGAATGTTGTTTGACAGCAACTTCGCAGTATTAAGCGTCGATTCAATCGTCGTGTCTAGTAAGAGCTTCTCAAAACAGTGACGTTCGCATTCGTCGATAAATAAGAAGGTGCCGTTAGTTGTGAATCTAAAAATAGAAAGCGTGTTAATTCACAACAACGCGAGAAGCTATCCCATACCTCATTCATGGGGTGCAAAGGGAAATTAAGTACTTAAGTATTATATCCTTAAATTATTAAACCCTAACCAACCAACTGTCTCGAAATTGTTTTCAAGAAAAAAAACTTTAGTAAAACAAAAAATCGTATTTTCTTTTCTTATTTTAGTGCCCTATTCCTATCAACGACATTTGTCTCACATTTTTGCTCATTTTGGTGCTTCCTTCAGCGAAATGTTCAATCTTCATTAATGTCCTTAGATTAAACTAATAAAGAAATTTAAATCCCTTTTCCATGGCAATTGTTGGAACGAAAGAAAACTTTTCATAATACATCATGTATCGTTTACTTTTTTTGTTTCGTTAATGATGGTGTGAACAAAACTTTTGAGGGGTTGACAAAAGAAGCCTGAAAATTGATGAGGTTTTTTATTTTGTCGCTCCAACAGTTTGTTCAGCGAACAACAGATAAAGAGATTAATGAATATGATCAATATAATTTAAATAAAAGTTACAAAAAACGCGTTATCTTTGCAAATGCAATGAAATTTAAAGCAAACAACTTTAAGACACCCAACTGTCATGCTCGTCCTATCTACGACACACACGCTCTCGTATTATTCTATGCTCATGCCACAAATTGATGTTAAACAACCTTAGGATATTTTCCATCATACTCATGGAGGAAATTAACTCTTATGCATAATGTTCTGTAAGAGGATGTAAAGCCTAAGGCGGTGTATGTGTTTTCATAATGAGTTTTATGTCATCCTAACCCAATAAACCGTATAAATATATACTATACTGTATATTTTTCATACTTCTCTGGTTGTTTTGTGCGAATGTCTGTATTGTGCTGTGTTGACTTTTAGATATTTTTGTGGTGGAGAATTTACGTACATACATACGCTTACATGTAAGCTTGTATAATACAATATATATCGTCTTCTTTTTTTTGTTGTTTCTGTTACTACTATGAACATGACATATCATTAGAGTTTACTTGGTTATTATTCAATATTTGTTTTATGATTTTATCTTTGTAGTATCATAATATGACATGTCATCATTTGTTTACCTTATGTAATATTTTTCGGATACCACATGATTGGCAAACAATATCGTAAATAAACACAAATAAATATTCTTTTGTATATTTAATATGTATAATCTAAAAATTTCCTGCAGGGATTTTGTTTGATTAGATGATCATACGCGTATGAGTTATGAGAGCATGACAATATTTTAAGTTACGTATACGACATAAGCTACGTGGCGATTGTGCGGTGTTTGGTGCGTACAAAAAGTAAATTGATGGAGGTAGAAATACCTAAAGATGTAGTAGTTTATACGACAAACAAATATGAAATGCTAGTAACTTACAGTATAATTAGGATATAGATTACATAAAGTAGTTGTTTTTATCTTAATCTATATGTTCAATACTTAAAAAACAACTATATGCATATAGGAGCTAGGAATAGAATTATATGAGGAATGCGTATGGAATTATATGAGGCTCGTAGAAAAATATTATACGTGCTTCTATCTTCTGCGCTTCTTCCGCAGTTAGTCACATCAAGATCTGGAAGGTCTTCAGTAACCTAGTCTTTCTAACTGAGTTTTGGTCGCATCGAGTTCATTGTCGAAGACTTTTCGAGCTGGAGCATTTTCATCCATGCGTTCAACACGACCTAGCTAACGCAACAACTGCACCTTAATGCGTCTGAGTCAGTTTACAGCTTATGATTCATTCGACGTTAATGAACTCCCTTAATGGTCGCATAAATATATCGGAGTATTTTTCTCTCGAATAATGCCAGAACAAATTCATCCACTTGGATTCTTCACCAGGATACTGAACTCTCCACTTCAATACAAATAGAACCAGTATATGTTATGGCTGGATTTTTGTTCGTCGAGAGAGAACTCTGTCATTAAAACGCTTGCTTAGTCCGAAGTAGGATTTATTAGATTCTTTATTCGTTGAAACCAATAACGTTTTTTTTTTGTCCTCATTCACTACTAGACAAATTTTAGCTAATTTTTTCTGTAATCTTGTGAAGGCTGTAGTCACATTCCCGCATTTATTGGCCAATGTTGCCCACATCATCAGCGTACGCGAGTAGCATGTGGCTTTTGTTGAATATCGTGCCACCCGTGTTTACCGCAGCTTTCCTCATTATCATCTCCATCATTATGTTGAAGAGGCCGCGATATTGCTCTTCTCACCTCGGCTTGACTTGGCGATGGGACATCTAAGCCGTCGTCGACAATTGGGGTAATACCTTCACGTGCCCTGCCTTCTGAAACCAGCAGTTGCTGGAAGTGTTCTCTACATATATGCAGCACATTCTGTGTATCTGTAACCAGATTTCAATCCTTGTCCTTGCCGGAGGGGAGTCCATTACCGTAGCCTTTTGTTTTTACTTTCTGGTAAAATTTTCGGGCCTCCCCTCTATGTCAGTATCTCTCTATATCCTTGTGCTCCTGTTCCTTCTTCTTACGTTTTTTTTTTCGCTTAAATCTCACCTGTTTTACTGTCTTCTTGTGACGTTTCCTAACAGCACGAGTTACAATTGGCTTTAGGGTTGCCCTATAAGGACCATCATGTTCCTCAGACGCTCAGCGACATTCTTCATCGTACCAGGATTCGTCTAAGCGCCGTTTTTCATATCCTAGCACGGTTGTTGCGGCGGTTGCCATGTAATGCGCATTATGCTGCCACTGTGTATTGGGAACGTTGTGTCGTAGTAGTTAGGAGAACTGGTTGGAGTAGGCAGTGGCTATCCCTGGGGTTCGCAGCTTCGCGATGTCCAGCTTTCTTTGTGTTTGGTTACGTGCGCTTTTCACTCTTCCCAATTGTGCGCACCTTGGCTGCAACCAGGTAATGATCCGAGCCAATATTAGCATAACGGATTACACGCGCGTCCATGGCACTAGATACATGCCTGCCATCAATTACCACATAAACAATTTGATTTTTAATTTTGATCGGGAATAGACAAGTTGCATTGTGGCCATCTTTGTGCTGGAATCTGGTTCCGCTCACTATCATGCTCCTTTCCGCTGCGAAGCTAACCAGCCTACACCCGTTGTCTGACGTGTCGGTATGCAGGCTGAATTTAAAGGTCAATGGACCAAGAACATCTTCCCTTCCTTTTTTGCATAAAAGTCTTTAATGCCGTGGCCATGGCAGCAGTCGTTTTCTCTAGGCGCTCGTTAGTTGCATTTATAATCTCATCGTCTTTATCTTCCATCGGAGCATGAGCACAAATCAGCGTGATGTCGAAATATTTCGCCTTGATGCGGATTGTGGCTATTCGATCACTAACAGGATTGAATCGCGAGACAAGATGTCTGAGTCTCTCGCCAACTACAAATCCACATCCAAATTCGTGCTTTTCGGCATGGCAGCTGTAATAGATGTCGCAATTTTTATGCCGCGAGCATCCTTGTCCTGTCCATCTCATTTCCTAAATGGCGGTGATGTCAGCCTTATATTTATTGAAGACATCCGTCAGTCGGATAGTGGCACATTCTCTATAGAGTGTCCAGATGTTCCAGTTGCATATCCTTAAATCATGGTCCTTACTACGTTTGCGGGGGTCGTCAACATTTGGGTTGTTCCGTTTGTTACTTTTTCTTTCTCGTGTTTTCATAACCAGTAAAGGACCTGAAGGCATATGGCTGGCCCAACCATCAGGCATCGTTGGTCACTATCAGCCGCTTACATGCCGATTAACTCGACAGATATCAAACCATGTATGTTCTAACCATCATGTCACGGCCGGTCCAGTAAGGGACCACAGAATATTCTTATAATCATGGAATTAGTTGGTTATGCAAATACCAAAAAATAATATTTGACACTATTTCCTTAATATTCAACTGCATCAATACATCAATGCTTATTAACCTGAAGCATTGACATTTTCCAAATATTTGAATACCTGCAGTAATTCCAAACAGTTTACTGTCCAACCAAAATATTTCCTTCATAAAAAAGTGGCTTAAATAACAAAAATTTGCCGTTTTTTACATTCGCGCACAGAAGTTCATTATTCACAACATTTCTACTAAATATTTCATAAAGGCATTCAATGACCGTTTAACTGACTGACCCACACGCGAAAAGGTAAAAGTCACAAAAAAGTTGTTGCAATACGCAAACTAAAAATAAAATCAATGTCATGTGAAGTGAAAAAGGACATATCATGCCCCACTACATGCACAAATGAACATTAAAGCATATTCTTGTGTCATGATGGTAAAACATTTCCATTTACATGTATGTATGTGTGGGTTTTTTTTGTGTTTTTTGTCTGTGAGTGGAATAATGTGAAAATTGTTTTTAAATGTTTCAATGTTTAACTGTCAATCACGCATACGGGAAATTGTATACAGTAAAAAAAATAAGTGATTTAAATATTTCCCCACACTTGTTGTTGTTGTATTAATTTAAACACAAACACACGCACACAAACATTTGCCATTGTATTTTAAATTTTACAATTGAATGTGTGTTTAATATTTAATATTGTGGATTCCTTATGATTTCCTTTAAAAAATGTTTAAGGCCTCGTCGTACTTATATGTCCATTATCGTTGCAAAGTATAATATATTTCTTTATTTGCTGTCTTTTGTTATAGGCATTATTCCTTCTTTATTTTCAATGGCTCCATAGTCCTACTCATCATATTCATCGTTTGGGTTGTAGTACTCAATCATCCTTATAGCCTTAAAATATTTAACTTATTGGCCTTAAGGCCTTAACCACAACACTTTATCATTTCTCACGTTTTACCCAGCAGCACTCTTAGCTTTGCAACCTGCTGTATGGTTGAAGTATTCTCCTGGCTGGCTGTCTGCCTGTCTTTACCTATGTCTGTATCTCTGATATTTGTACAGAGGAGAACATGGATTTTGTATTAAATTGATGTTGGGTATTTATGCCTACGATACAATGAATGAGTTTCGATGATTCATCAATAATGTTTGGGGCTAACCATCAAGTGGTTGATTTTAATGCACTAAGACACTCCCGGAGGAGTTTACGGCTCATTGAGTTTTAGAGGGTTAGCATTGTGTTGGGATATGTCAAGGCATCAGGGAGTAAAGGAAATATGTTGTTACCTACAATGCATGAAGGGCATGTTGTACAATGGGTGGACGCCTCATAGCGCAGAGAGTTTAAACTATGTTGCTGAAGTGTTTAAAGTAATTTTTGTTAAGGTTTTTTGTGAGTGTCCAAATCAAAATAAGGATAAATATAAAAATATTAAAAATCCTTTTATAAAAATACCCAAAAAATAATCACATGAGAACGCAAGGACCGATTTGACTAATACCTAAAAATAAAAATTGGCCGCTTCCCTTTTCTACGCCCACTTTTCTTACACTAAAACGATCTTTAAAACCAGTAAGAAAGTTTCAGTTGGGCGACCCGACTTTCATTTACCATCACCCTCAGTAAAATAAAAAAAATTGCTATTATATTGATATTATTACTCGATTTCTAAAGTGGGTGGAGTGGTAAATTTGTATGGGAGGAACTAGAAGGGGCGTGTCTAGACTTCTAGGTTTATCCTCCAAAACTTTATCCTGTTATAGCTTTACTAAATACAGAGTTTGGGCACGATAGCATTGGATGTATTGATATTATTACTCCATCTCTGAAGTGGGCGGAAAGGTACATTTGTATGGTAGGTACCAGAATGGGCTTGTCTAGACATCCAGATCTTTTCTCCAAAACTTTATCCTATTATAGCTGTACTAAATACAGAATTTGGGCACGATCGTGTCAAGTGTATTGATATTATTATTCCATCTCTAAAGTGGGCGGAAAGGTACATTTGTATGGGAGGTACCAGAATGGGCGTGTCTAGACATCCAGATCTTTTCTCCAAAACTTTATCCTATTATAGATGTACTAAATACAGAATTTGGGCACGATCGTGTCAAGTGTATTGATATTATTATTCCATCTCTAAAGTGGGCGGTAATGTGTATTTGTATGGGAGGTACCAGAAGGGGCGTGGCTAGACTTCCAATTTTTTTTTCCAAAACTTTATCCTGTAATAGATTTACTAAGTACAGAATTTGGGTACGATCCCGTTGGGTGTATTGATATTATAACTCGATTTCTAAAGTGGGCGGAATGATGTATTTGTATGGGAGGTACCAGAAGGGGCGGAGCCATGTAGCCCATTTGCAATACCGTAAGTAGTTTTGGGGAAATATTAACTCGTGCAAAATTTGAAGACATTTGGTTGCGTCTTTCGAAAGTTATCATGCGAACCAGCCGGACAGCCACCAGACAGACAGACGGACATGGCTCAAATGACTTAAAAAGTCATGAATCGAATTTGGTTCTAAGAAACCTAGGGTCTAAAGTGACTCCATCTATGTGTTACACTTTTGGGTCGTATCAAATGATATATACCCACATCCCTAAGGGTGATGGTATAAAAATATTACAAATAAATACTACTCTATGGAAATTAACGTATGCTATAAACTTTAGGAATTTTTGACACTATGGGCGGATGGAGCGTGGCAAAACCTTTTTTTTTTAAACTAGAGAGATTAGATTTGGTATACACATAGTACTTGGAAATACGAATATGAATATGGATCCGTGGGCGGAGTGTGCATGGCCAAACTGTTTTTAAGTCCTAAAGAAATAACATTTGATATCCTGATAGTACTATGCAACACAATTTTGAATATGCAAATGAATTTTTTAATTTCGGTCAGTGGACGGAGTGGGCATGACAAAACTATATTTTAACATTAGAGAGATACAATTTGGTACACAGAAAGTATTCGGCAGAACTGATTTAAATACGCAGACAATATTAAAAGTTTTAATCAGTGGGCGGAGGGGAAGTGAAAAACAGCATTTTAGCCCTAGAGAGATAACACTTAATATATAATATATAGACAGTACTCGGCACACCAATTACATAATTTGCTATGTGGGAGGAGTGGGTGTGTCCAAAATATATTTAATCCCTAGAGATATAAAATTTCGTATACAGGTAGTACTCCGCAACGTATGTTGTTTTTGATTAGTAGGCAAATAGGGCATGACAAAAACGAAAGATAAAGTTTAGTATACAAATAGCAATCGGCACAACTGATATGAATATTAGAGTGGGTCAATTTGTATGGAGTAAAAAATGCACAAACCGGTAATCAAAATCGTCATCTACGATGAATTGTAAGAAAATTTGATCAAGAAACCATGGGTCTAAAATCAAAATGGAGCCCCTGATTTTTAATGAGAAACTTTTCGTAATTGGGAAAAATCCACAACAAGGACCACAACTGCCCCGGAATCGCCTCTAATTCAAATGTATTATCGGCCCCCAGTAATTTTTCCTCCTAACGGTTTACCTCAACATACCTACTCCTAATTTTCAACCCCTAAGGGGGCTCCTATACAGGACATTTTTTTTATAAATTTTGCTCCAGCGCTTTAACTGCCCCGGAGTTGCCCCTAGAGGAGTCAAATATATGACCAACACCCAATATGTTTGCACCCCCCACAGTTTCTCCGATCATATCTACCCTCTATTTCCAACCCTTAAGGTAGTCCCCATAGATTTTTTTTATTTTTACATTTTTTTTATGAAATCAGATCCTGCTGCTCCCATGGTGCCTCCAAAAGGGGTAAAATGTATAACCGACTCACACTGGTATTTCCCTCTTAACATCTCTCTCGAACATACCTACCCCTCATCATTAGTCCCTTAGAGGACTCCCATTCAAAATGCAATTTAAACGACCAAAACTCAAAAATTCTCCACAAATAATATTTTCGTTAACATTTTTTGTTTTTATTAGGGGTAATTAATAGTGCTTCCCATTTCCCGGGAAACCAGGATTGATATATTTCCCGGGAATACCGGCCGTTCTTGGGACCGACCGTTTCATGATGTTAGAACACGTGACTACCATGCGGGAGATTACAGGTTCGATTAGGCAGGGGCGTGGAAAGTAAGCAAGCCAAACATATTGGTTTCGAGCTTCGAAAACATTCCCACAGTATGTTTCAAAGTGGAATATGTCAGCACATAACTGTGAGACAATTTCGTGAGATATGTTATACGAAGTTAATATTTTTATATCCGTCAACTATGCAATAATGTTGCATCACCAGCGATGAATTCTGAGACGCTATAGAAATATCAGTCTGTCGGCCCCCGCGAAAGCAGTTGTAGTTCTAGAGATATCCAGGTCAAATTTGTTGTGGAAGCTTCTATTCTCTCAGCGAAGATTAAGTTATCAAATGAGCAAGACCCCGTTGTTAAAACCTTAACCTTAGGAAAAACCTTGAAAAATCCCCGGCCTGACACATAAATCGTGGTACTAAAATAAAATATAAAAAATTTCTAGTTAGCCCTAACCTTCAAAAGACGCGTGTATTAATTTGACAGCTAGCGGATCATTAGTTTGTGAATTATAGCATTTTGAGTTAAGCAACTTTTGTAATTGTGAAATTTCGCGTGTTGACAAAATATTGCTATTTGAAGGGAAAAAGTATAGTTGAATCAAAAACTTGGCTTGAGTAAGAGATTCCGGACACTGCCCCAGGAAAATCAGCCATCAAGGATTGGTATGCTAAGTTTAGACGTGGTGAAACGAGCACCGAAGACGGCAACGCAGTGGAATACCAAAGAGGTTGTTACCGACGAAAACATTAAAAAAATCCACAAAAGGATTTTGAATGACGTTAAATTGAAATTGAATGAAATAGCAGGCACTCTAAAGATATCAACTGAACGTGAACATCATATCATTCACGAATATTTGGGTATGAGAAAGCTCTGTGCAAAGTGGGTGCCGCGCGAGATCACTTTTGACCGAAAAAAACGACGAGTTGATGATTCGGAGCAGTGTTTGGAGATGATCAAGCGTACTGAACCAGAGTGACAATGTATGAAACATGGTTCATTTCACTCCGAAGTCCAATCGACAGTCATTCCAGGGGACTGCACACGATAAAGCCGCTCCAAACCGTGGAAAAACACAACAGTTGTCTGGCAAGGTTATGGCGTCTGTATTTTGGGATACGCATGGAATAATTTTCATTGACTACCTTGAAAATGGAAGGACCATCAACAGCGACTCTTACATATTACATATTGAACCGTTTAGCGGACAAAATCGCCGAAAAATTACCGCATTTGAAAAAAATGAAAGTGCTGCTTCATCAAGACAATGCACCGTGTTGCAAGTCAGTGAAACGATGGCAAAAATCCATGAATTGGGCTTCGAATTGTTTCCGCATCCACCGTATTCACCAGATCTGGCGCCAAATTGTCTCTAAGGACACGCCCACCTCCTAGATATCCTGAATAGAAAAAAAGTAATATTTTCCAAAATATGATACCTTCACTTAACCCTTTAATGCCGAGAGCGAAATAATGGGAATTTTTTAAAAATTTTGTCAGTACTACGTTTAAATTAGTTAAAAAACTAATTTTACATTAAAAAAGTAAGACGAAAAATTTCAGAAAAATATTAATTTTTACTGGCGTTATGACGAATGTTACCATATGGTAACAGCTTTAAAACAGGTAAAAAAATGAACCAAGTACAAAATAGTTCATGCAATACGTTTTTATTATATTTGATATTCTTGTTAAACAACAAAAACTAAAAGTCTTTAATATATCAGTCTTTAAACAACCAAAAAATATTCATAATATGGAGTGACTTTTTATACCCCTCCATATTGCACATATTTCCCGCACATGTGAAAAATACCTATTTTAAATGATACCCACGGTCGTCACTAATGGGTTAATTGTGATTAAAAACAAGACGCGTTCATCGATTTGCATGATCTATGCCTCATTTTATTCATAGGTTATGTGACATTACGTGAAAGTAGTAGAACTTGACACTTTTTTCCGTTTTAGATTTTTTTTTATTATGTTTTAAATATAAATTAGACAAATTTTGCCTTTTTCCATAAATTTATTTATAACTACGACACTATTGATGATCGAAAGGGTGGCTAAATTGTAAGGGCCGATGTTGAACCACACCTAAACTTCAAGTTCTTTTCTGCATTTCGTTTGATATTTCTCAATTACAGACTAACTCAATTTGAACCATGGAAGATACACAATCGAGCAACGCGTTTAAGTTATTCAGGCTTATTATGAAAATGGGCGTTCAAATCAAAAAGCATATCGTCCACTTCGTGATTTTTTCGGTAACTTTAATCGTTTATGTGTGTACAATTGAAAAAATCGTGCAAAAATTTTAGCAAACGGGTCTATTAGAGATGTGAAAGCACCAGTGCATGCGCGTTAGACTATTCAAAACCGTAACCGAATACCTGGTTTAACTGGGTTTTTGTTGTTGGTTAACCGGTTTTTCAAAAAGGAGTATTTTCACAGACAATTGCCAGGTTAATTGTAGGAAAATTGGCACAGAAGGTTGTTTATGCAAATCCGATATACTTTCAGCAAATCTCAAAGGATGATTCAATGAAATATAAACAGCTTTCAATTGTCACTATCTACAAAACTATTTAAAATCGCTAAGAAAGGCTTAATTTGCGATCCCCATACAATATTTGTGAAATCATAAGATATAGTTGGGATCTCACCTTGCAATGGCTGGGAATCCGTCCATATTCTGATGAACAACTTTGAATGCTGTTATCTCCTAAACTATGTGTCCGATCGAAAATAAGGAGCTTTATTTATGATCACTATACAGTATTTGGGAAATAGCCAAAGTACAACTGAGATCTCACCTCGAAATGAGTGGGAAGCCGTCGATGTTCATATAAAAACTTTGTGTCTTTTTTTTCTCATACTAAATGTCCAATGGTAAAAAGGTGGGTTATCATAACGGAAGATCCATGGTCCGATTCCTGGCTCCAGTTGTCTACATTTTGCTTTCATCGCCGGCATCCTCGATGTTGTCAACAACAACTTCGCAGTATATTGTCGAGTCATTCGGCATGTCTAGTAAAAGATTCTCAAACAGTGACGTTCGCATTTGTCGATAAACAGGTAGGTGCCGTTAGTTGTGAATCTAAAAATAAATAGCGTGTTAATTCACAACAACACGAGAAGCTAACCATACCTCATAATTCTAAATTAACAATTTCCGAAAAACCGAGCGAAAATAGTTTACCCTGTTTTTTACGAAATCATATATTCGAAAACCGAATTGTTGGAAGAATGTGTTTTTCGAATAAACCGGAAACCGGTTATCTGAAAAATGCAAGTATTTGAACACTATAATGCGCGTACAGCTCGTACCGCAGAAAATATTGCTGCTGTTCGCGATAGTGTGATTGAAGAGCCGTCCACCTCAACTTTTCGTCGTGCCCAACAATTGCACCTCTCACGCTCTTCTTTGATGAACATTATGCATAAAGACTTGCATTTACACGCTCACAAGGTGCAATTAACTCAAGAACTAAAGCCTTTTGACCATTCCAAACGTCGTCAATGGTAAGAATGGCGGCAAGAAATGGCAACAGTGAATGATTAATTTTCTATGAAAATCATCTTTAGTGATGAGGCACATTTTCACCTCAGTGGATTCGTCAATTAGCAGAATTGCCGCATTTGGGCGAATGATAATCCAAGAGTGATTGTCGAAAAAACAATGCACCGGCGGCATCATCGGGTCGTATTTTTTCCAAATAAGGCCGGTCAGGCAGTTACTGTGAATAGTAGTGTCTGCTATCGTTAGATGATAAAGAACTTTTTATGGCCCGAATTGGAAGATGTGGATGTGGACGATATGTGGTTTCAACAGGACGGTGCCACATGCCACACAGCTAACGACACAATGCCTCGTTTGCGCTACAAATTCAATGGCCGTATTATCTCAGTGGTATCTATGTCAATTGGCCACCAAGATCATGTGATTTGACTCCGTTGTACTTCTTTATATGGGGTTATTTAAAAGAAATGGTAACAATTCAAGAGCTAAAGGATGAGATAATTCGGCACATTAACGGCATAGAAGCTCAATTATGCCTTAGCCTCCTCGAAAATTTGGACCATCGGATAGAGGTGTGCCGCAGAAGTCGCGGCGGCCATTTGGCCGATATTTTGTTTCATACATAATTAAACAATACCAATATTATCATATTAAAAATAAATGACAATAATTTCCTAAATAATTTGTGTTTTATGCAAAATCAACATCGACCCTTAAAATTTAACCACCCTTTATAACCAGATTTAATTAATTTTAATTTCGAATATTTGTATCATTACAATTGGGCTAGTGGTTTTTAAAAATGTTCACCCCAGAGCGGCACGGGTGAATCTTCTTTAATCGTGCTCAAACTTTGGCTATCTCAAAATCTGCAAAAGCTTATAATTTTTGGGGTGTGGCACCGACAAAAATCCAACATCGGTTTTTACGACCGCACTAGTAACCACATACAAAATGACCATATGCCCAGAGATATTAAATTGAACTTTTTTACATTTATTGGCTTTAACTTTTTCATCAGTTATACAACTTATTTTTAAACGTCTGGCCAAGTTCTTCCTTTCAAAGTTTACGCTCGACCGTTTAATAACTCGAGACTTGAGATATATCATTCATAGGGTGAGGGTTTTTATCAGTCAGTTGAGCTCACAGAAATTTCTGTACCGGCTGGGTGTGTCCGTCAGTCATCCGTAGTTCAAGAGCTTTCAAGCGGAAATTTGATATGGAAGCTTTTATTCTCCAAGCGCTGTTTAAGATGAGCAAAAACCACTCCCACCTCCCATACAAATTTCTTTTTTTTGGGGGTGTCCGTCTGTCTGTCGCTCATATAAACAATTTATGCTTAATATTTGACATTTCAGTAGTAATAAAAAACTGAGTGACGCAAATAGATGAGAAAGGCTAAATGTAAAAACATCCACTTCTCAGACAAACTTTTTTGGCGGTACAAAATTTCATAATATATAGCTATTTTTATCAACATTTTTCCAAATGAGCTTGGTTTCTTTTTTAAATTTACACCATTCCACCAATCTCGTCATATTTAAACTTACATCCCGATGTCTTAATTTAAGATTTCCAAACATAAACCAACCATAGAAAAAAAACCTTGAAAACTTCTTAAGAAACGCAACAAAAGAAAATAAAAAGACCTTGATTTGTAAATCAAAATATAGCACAAACTATAAATGGGTGTTTCTAATATTACATTTCCTTTTCTTTCACTTCCATTTCATTCATGCGATATGATTATTTGTATAAAGGTTCGTGTATAGATCTTCTCACCATATACCTCGTAAATGGTATTGAAAGTCAATAAAGCAATAACTTAACAAATAAAAGGATATGAAACACACTCACACACTCACCCACTCCATACGTTTGCCTTCACAAATATAAAAGCAATTCATATATGACCGAATAAATGAGCGAGCGAGCGAGTGTGTGGGGGGTACGGATGTATATGTGGCCTTTATAGCCATATGAAACGAAACACGCTATTATTGATGAGAGGCTATTACACGTCCGGTTTAGGGCCAGGGAGTGAGTTGCTGAATGGTTGTGCAATGGAGTGAGGAGGGCGTTTATCCAATGGCAACGTTAATAAATGGGAGTGTTTTGACCGTAAATATTATGACATTTACTATTCCATTTTGGGATAAGAAATCGATATCTAGTTGAAGAAATTGCGAACAGCGAGCGATATGAAGTCTATGAAGTATTAAAGCTCTGTACTTTAGTGTTCTTGGTTATAAAACCAGTGTTTAACATACAACCGACAATCTTAATTTGTTTTTTCATCTTAAATTCAATCTACTAAATATGTTGTTATAATACAATGTAATAATTTGCTAATAGCCATTATTGAGAATTTTATTAAAGGATATTTATGATTTCCTATCATGATTCATTATTCTGATTAAAGGCAAAAGGGTCATAACTATAATCGTAAATATCGCATGAGTAGTTATCATGTGTTTTTTTTTCAAAGAAAATATATCTGTAGGATGATATCATGGAAATCACTCATAATACATCGTGAATTGCCTGTCAATATTCTAGAAGTTCTTTGTGTATCAAACAATGCGTAAATAAGTAAAATATTTTAGATACAAATTATAAAGTCATACAAATGTGAAGGAAAAAAATATACAGGGGTTCTTATGTAGAATTTCTGTTAGACTGGAGTTCATAGAGTACATTGATACTTTTAGTTTTTCTCGGTTACTTCGATAAGTAATGTTTTTATAGCAAATTAAGTGAAATGACGATATTCCTAAAATTACAAGTTAAAAAATGCATAAGTCTTCTCTTTTTAAACCGATTTTCAGATGCTTACATCTGTTTTAAAACTATGACTTTCACCTTTTATTAAAAAAAAAAATAATTTTGAAAATAGGTTAAAAATAGTGAAACGGCGTCATTTCACTTAATTTGCTTTAAAAACATTACTTAACGAAGTGACCGAGAAAAACTAAAAGTATCACTGTACTATATGGACTCCAGTCTAACAGAAATTCTTCTACATGAGAACCCCTGTATATTTTGTGTGTAGCACAGTGTTATTAATCACTCTCTTTTCCCAAACTTGCATTGTTATTGTTATAATCATAGTTCCTTAGAAAATAAAAATATTTTCCCCTTTGAATTTAATGTATTATCTCAGAAACATTTTTTAATTTTGAAACTACCCTCAAATGTTGGTATTTACATAAACTTTTAATTAAACAATTTTTTAAAGATTAGCCAAATATGAACAAATTCTATAACAATAATATATGTGTGTGGTTGGGTGCTCACAAAACTCTACTATTTATATATATATTTATTTGAAAACAGCACACAAACACACACACAAAGACAAGAATCCTTTTGTTGCAAAATAATTTTTAATGAACATTTGTTTTTGTGTCATGCTCTTCTTGCCAACACAACACCCGACAACATAGAACAACAAATCTGCACAAATTCATAAAGTTTTGTTTTTTGTTTCTGCTGTTGCTGTTGCCGTTGTTGTCGATGCTGTTGGATGCAGACTAAACTTTTTCAATGAATGTTATTTTTGCAGTTGTTAATTGTGTTAGTGTTGGTATTTGTTGCTAGAACTGCTTTTTAACACTGAACTCAAATTAAAATATAATTTATTTAGATTTCACTGTTTTACACTGTTTTGAAGTTGTAAATTTATGTGAGAGTTTAAGAGCTTAACACACATGGAATCGTTTACAACCGCACATACAACTGCATGCGTGAATGAAAAAAATGCACGCTTTGTACGCTCTAGAAAAGTGATACTGCTGGCGTCTAATCAGAATTAAAGTTTTTTTTTAAAAAAAAGTTTAAAACACTATGCAACAGAATGGAAACAAAATTTCGAACCATTTGTTTAACTGTAGCCACAAAAACATTACAAACTAGAAAGGTAATGATCTTCGGCTATGACGATACTGACAACCCCGAAAAAGAGATCTTGGATCTTAACCTCCAGATAGAAAATAAAAGCTTGCATATCAAATTTCAGCTCGATATTTCCTAATCTATGGCTGTAATCGTAGGGGCAGTAAGGCGGATTAACTCAAAAGGGGGGAGAGTTTGTAAAGGAGGTGGAAGTATTTGATGCCCAACCTTGCTCGTCTTAGAAAGTAACCTCCGGTTAGAGGCTAGAAGCTTTCATATCAAATTTTAGCTCTACAACTACTTAACTACTGATGCAACGGCGGGGACAAACCCCCAAAAAGAGGCAATTTGTTTTGGGAAGTAGGAGTGGTTTTTGACAGATCTTGCTTTGAGGATAGAAGCTTGAGTAAAAAATTCCAGCTTGACAGCTTCTAAAATTCGGCTGTAATCGCAGGGACAGACTCCATAAAGAGGGAGTTTGTATGGAAGTAGTTGTTGACCGATCTTGCTCATCTTAAACTACGATAATAATCGAGGGAACGGACAGACAGACGGCACAGATTTTGATGCTGACTATTTATGTATGTATTGTCATACCTACCACACCTCCTTATGGGCGTTACAAATGGAAGAATAAAATTAATATATACTCCACTACGGTCTTGCCCGTGGTGAAGGGTCCACAAATTCTAATTTTCCTAATTCTAGTTTCGGAATTATGTAAAACCTTGTCAAAATATTTCCAGTTTTGCACTTTGGTTGTAAGATCTGTTCTTACCTAAAAAATCGATACAGAAATTTCAGTCAGGTGAACTGCCTGATATATACACTAACACTTTATATGATATTGGTTAGGTCGGCAGTTATAGGAACTAAACGATTTTTAAATTAAATTACTTATATATTACCTATGGATCGTGAACCGTTGGCGATAGGACTGTCGGTCGCGTGGTCAGACATTTACAGACTTGAAGTTAACTAGATACAGAGTAATAATAATAATAAGAGTAGTGTTTCTATGTTTAAAGACATATGGTATGGTTTTGTATGCGGGTACCGAAAGTGCCTTTTACGGTACCAACTGAGAACTGAGGAAAACGAATTCATAACTTCTAATGGGTGGAGTAAACTTCTCAGTTTCTTAAGTATTACCTATGAATACAAAATGAATATTTACGAGAAATTGGTTTATTTGTATAGGAGGTAGTAGTAGGTGCAGCAAAACGTGTCCGATTTAATCCGTAAAGGAAATGATCAATAAACTTTTACCTCATGCAAAGATACGCATATAGGACTATGGGGTGGTTTCGATCATTTGTGTAGGAGGTACCGTAAGGGGTGTGGCAAATATTTCGATTTTCTGGGGTTTTGTCTACTATTACAATATACTGACCAAATTTAAATATCCTCTAGTTGTCCGTTTTGAAGTTATGGGAGAAGTATTAATTTCATTAAAATGTGTAATTTTGTATGGGAGGTAACAGAAAGGGTCGGCCAATCGATAGTCAATATTCATTTCTGACTTAAGTTTCAAGAAGGAAGGTACCAGAAGTGGTGTGGCAAATGTTTAAATTTCCCGAGGATTTTTTTACTACTAGAAGATAATTAAACTGACCAAATTTAAATATCCTTCAGATATTCGTTTGGAAGTTACGGGAGAAATATTAATTTTCCACAAATAGGTAATTTTTTATGGAAGGTATCATAGAGGGGTCAGCCAATAAGTTTATGTACTTTCCTGAGACAAACTTTCACAATAGTACATCTTATGCATAATATTTCTAAATTCAGTGTGCCTACAAAAATAATATGTACGTAAAACTATATGGGTCAATTCGATCATTGGTATTAAAGTTACCAAAATGGGTGTGGCAAACTATTAGATTTTCTGAGGGTTTGTCTACTTTTAAGGTATAGTTAAACTGACCAAATATTCTGCAGTTTCCTGTTGGGAAGTTATGAAAGAAAAGAAATATGTTATTTTGTATGGGAGGTACCCGAAGGGGTGGGGCTATTGTGCCCATTTACAGCCCCATTGGTATATTTTTGAAAGTGTAAATGTTTGCTCGATTTATCCTACCCACCAGCTAGCCAAACAGACGGAGATGACTCAATCGTCTTAAAAAGTTCTAAAGCGATGGTATCAATTGATCAGCGATGGTATAAAAGTCTAACACATAGAAGGCGTCACTTTAGGCCATAGGTTTCTTTGAACAAAATTCTATTCATAATTTTTAAATCGTTTGATCCATGTCCATTAGGCAAAAAATTTAGGCGAAAAATTTGGCATACCACTACGTAGTGGGAAATGTTGTGCAAGTAATGAATATCACCTTTTTAGGTGATTTGGGTTCAAAAATGTTTCGCACCAAACGCGATTTCTAAAATAAGTCAAATATTTTTTTTTCATATTTTTCAAATGTTTTCAATTGTTATAAGAAATAAATTTTAAGTTCAATGTATGTGATGATTTACAAAATGGCAAAATGTCTTGCATAATTTTAATTGCACGGTCTTTGCCGATGTTGCTCTGCTGAACTTCTTGAATATCTGTTGGTTTTTTGACTGAGAAAACATTAATTTGCTTTTGTAAAGCCGGACAATGACTTTTGTAGGGTGGCGAAACTATTTTTGTAAAAAGTATGATCAGAAAACCAGACGTCGCTCCAAGCGTGACAAACATCAGAAAGAACTGGGCTGCCACCTCTATGTCTGCTCACTACAAGTTAATATAGTTTAGATTTCTAGTGGAGAATGTATGTATTGCAGTGAGTTGGCAACCCTGAAATTGAAATCACTTTGACAAATTTGTGTAGAAATAAAACAACAAAGCAAAACGTCAAAAACAGCTGATGGGATGACGTAACATTTGTAGGAAAACCTTAAATCTGAAAAAAAAGTAATTGCGTTTGGTGCCGAAACTTTTTTGCAATTTCGAAAAAAATAAGGTAATGGGAGTTCATACTTATTTTTGCTCTATTCGACTATGCTATGCCATTTTTCCTATTTGCAAAAATTCTAAAAAGTTATATGCCTAATGTCCATATGTCTGTCTGTCCGGCTGGTTCACACGATAACTTTCGAAAGACGTTACCAATTGTTTTGAAACTTTGCATTTTATCATCAGCTGTATATATATCTACAATTATGTCAAACATATGCATGTAAAGTAGATATCAGCCGAAAATGTCCAGCATAGTTATGAATTTGACCATTAATAATCAACCATGAGAATGGAGGATATTTTATCCCCACGATTCCCTTTTTACCTCAAAGCTCAAGCTTTACCCCAAAGCCCAGGCTTTTTCATCACAAAGCTCAAGCTTATTACAAGGTATATTGTTTAACTAAGCTTACTACTCTACTAGGCATATAGTTTTTGCATACTACTACTACTAAGCATCTATAGTTTGTTAGGCCGTGCCGTGCTCCATTCTCATGGTTGATTATTAATGGTCAAATTCATAACTATGCTGGACATTTTCGGCTGATATCTACTTTACATGCATATGTTTGACATAATTGTAGATATATATACAGCTGATGATGTACCATTGTGCATCAGTTCGTCACAAAGGGGTCTGAAGATGAACTCGTAATGGAGTTCGAAACGCGTCATCCTAGTGCGTGACACACTGAATTTGACCAAAAATATCAAACAATAAATAAAAATACTTTTCTGATCTTGAGCCGAATTTGTGGTATCATACACTAACGTAAATTAATATAATTTCTCATATATTCCACACAAAACTGATATTAATAACATCCAAACCAATCAACACGTCGCGAAAGGGATTAACGAGTGGATGGACGACCAAAAGAGCTTTAAAAAATTTAATAAAAAAAATTCGGAAAATTACACATAACTGATTTGGTAAGATTGAGAGTATAACAATGATATTATTTTTATGTAAAGCTAAATGGAAACTCACCATTATATTGATCTTCTTGAAATTTTAACATCATATAGTTGTATGCCTGAAAGGAAAAAAAGATACATGAAATTGTAATATACTAAATAGGTTTGGTTGTGACCCCCGCCCATATGACTTCTTTATCAAATATGCAATTACTGGCGGACTATTAAACTGGTTGACTTGTAATTAGGTGCGGATGCATTAACCAGCAATATGCGGAAGCAGGCCCAAAAATGGGTGGGATTAGATAAGTAGGCGTGGCCATGCACATTGGGATCGGATCATAATTTTTTTTTGCAAAAACTTTAAGGAGTTGTCCGAGATAATATAAAGTTGATATCAAGCCAACTTTCTAGAAAAAACTGGAATTTCATCAACCGCCCACCGCAGATTCAATGCAAATCGATTTTTTTCGCATAAAATTTTTCCTCACACCTCACACGTTTTCTTTAAAACTTTTAATGCCCGAACCGAAAATCGACCAGGCAACATAGTTCTGTGAACGCCATACACATCGATCAAACCTAATATGTTGTCTGTATCCTGCAAAAATTTATCAAGTCCACTTTTCTTAGTAATTGACTATTCAAAGTATTTGGTACATTAATTGATTTTGATAATAACAACTATTCCGGTTTTTTTTACGGGGCAAAGACTATGACTCTTAAGGGGCATTGGCATCATTTTTGCCTTATTACGACGATTTATGTTGGATTTTCTAAGAAAGTAATTTGTAATAGAGATAAATGGTTGTTCAAAACAGTTCAGCATCGGCCAAATTTATACATATACTTTTATTCAGTTGCTAGTAAATTTTCATCACATCTATTTTACAGATCAGTATTGCTTGAGTGTAATAGCGTTTACTGAAAGAGCATTGTATATAAATTAACATTAAAGTATTATTTAAGTTTTGTGCTTTTTTTTTTCTTTTATTTACAAATTTAAAAACTATTTTTAAAAAATACTCTTTAATATTCTAAAATCACTTCTTTGTTTATTGTGTCCAATTTAATACTCAGTGATTTTTCAACTGCTCATGTTAACATACGTAAATCAGGTATACAATTAATTTATATTAAATATTTACATTAATGTTAATTGCTTAAACTATCGTGGTTGTATAAAAAGCACGGTTTAATGATATACTAACAACTCATTGACGCGGAGAGCACAGGTACGAAGGAATGGTCAACAGAGATGATGCTGTAGCCTTGTGGCAGACTGTGCTGCCTGAAAATAATAATAGAAAATGGTGAGTAATGACTTTTTTTATTTGAACACAAAATCGAACCTTGACCTCTTCACGGCACACTATAATTCCTAACTATCGATGTGAAATATCGCACAAAATATTTGTAATTTCGATAATAATTTACGAAATTCCTCATATAAGGAACACTTTAACAAATGCGTGAAGCTCTCCCAAATATCATTACTGAGATAAAAAGAAAATTAAGTTTAAGTTTCGAGCAGTTCCTTTAACTAACAACTATGCAGTATATACGCATATCATTGCCAACAACTACATTAACAACTAGATGTATAAATGTTATGTTAACCAATCATGCGTTGGCCTTATCAAACACACTTGTCCGCATCTGTATTCAAATTGCATTGACAGGACAACAGTCCTTGATTTATGCGGTCATATTGAAAATATTTAAGTACTTTTTAGTATTTACAATGGGATTCGCACTAAATGACAGTTGCAGGCGTCACCGATGGGGTGACCAGGCGTAAGGACGTGATTTTAACTAAGATTCGCAGTTGCTATATCTCACATGTCACATTTATGTAATAGAAAGGAAATTTTTTATTATATAGAATATACTAGGTGACCAGGCAGACTTCGTCCTGCCTCCAAGTTATTGTAAAAGATGTTAAGTACAGTTGAAATCTAATAAAGATTGGTTAATTACTTTGACCTCCGAAATATTTTAATTTAAAAGGCGAGATTTTCCCGGACAAAATTTGTACTTTATATACCTAAAAGATTATTATATATTATTGTAAGAATTGCTAAAATGGATCAGCAGATTTGTTAAAAACTTACTTATTGATAGGCATATATTCTAAAATCACATTTTTAAGCCAGTTGACTGACATATAACTTTCTTCGTTGCTGTACTGGGTGAATGTATCTTTAGGTGTTTGGTCTGAGCCATGATAGCACTTTGCCCTTTTTTTTATACCACGATAGCACTTTTCCTCTTTTTGTGTTAAACAAAGGGGCAAAGTGCTATCAAAAATCCCTTCATTTGACTTAACAACCCTATAAACCGTTTGGTCTGGGTGATAGCAACAGTTTTCCCATTTTCGGGCTAGTCCCCTTAAAGTTTGATATGCGAAAAACCACTTTTTGAACCTCTTTAATTTTATAGGAAGTGCGCCAATACAAATGTTCGCCATTCTACCTTAACCCATTAGTGACGACTGTTACCATATGATAACGTCGACAGCACGCAATAAAATAAACATAAAAATAAATGTCAAGAATTTTCTTTTTTGATTTCATCAAAGCATGCTTTGATCTTTCATTCTTGATTTACCGCTATGCAATCAGAGGTCAGTAGCGAGCGTGAGGGATCATCTGAAATAGGTGTTTTTCACATGTGCGCAAAACAGCAAAATGGAGGGATATAAAAAATCACTCCATATCAAGAATATTTTTTGGCTGCTTAAAGACTGATATATTAAAGACCTTTAGTTTTTGTTAATTGAGAAGAATATAAAATATCATAAAAACGTATTGCATGAATTACACTATGACACAAAATCAAACTTTTTGAAAAACACCCGAACGTGACTATATAGGTTCGATAGTACAACCGGAGCTGAGTAAAACGCTAGCTCAGTTTGGCTAGATTGGCTACCAAAATTTTTTTTTGACCCTCGTAACTTTTTGAAATCCCTTGGATCCCTTGAAAAAAGGTGACATCAGTTTTTGGCCAACATTTTGTACAGATTTTAATCTAGCTCTTTCGCTTCTTAAGCAAAGTTCTAGCTAATAGTCCGCTTACGAAATTGATATAAAAAAAATTTCCAAAAAAATTAGACTTCCCTCGCTTTTTTTCAAAAAACTTCGAAAAAAATTCAAATTTTTTCACGATTTTGAATATAAGTCGTAGGGAATCCAGATTTTTTCTATACTCTATTCAGTGAAATTGTAGTTTAGGTAACACCGAAAAACTTCTATGAACAAACCCATGGAATCTGAACAAGTCTAGTGATATTAAATGGCACTCAAAACACACTATCTACTTTAAACAAATCATTTTTTTAGTAGTTTTGGGTCATTGTGCAAAGGTTTTACTTGGTATCTTTACCAAAAACGTGCTTATTGTATAACTGAACAACTTCTGTAAACAACTAATATGATCGGAATACTCCACCCCTATAATTGTTAACAAAGAGCATTAATGTGTTCCTTATATGGCATTTTTTCGAATTTCGTTAAAAATATGTATTAACTGCGATATTGGTCATCTAGCTTCACCTTAGATTTGTTTTTGCTAAAAATACGAATATATTTTGAAAAATTTTGTAACGATAGTTAGGCATTAGGGTGTGCCGCAATGAGGTTAAAGTTCGAATGTGTTCTCAAATCATTTTACTGCTGCTGAGTATTTTTCTTTTGAATACAGGCTAAGTAGTAATAAGCTGAAGTGAAGACCTAAAAAAGTATGTGTTTACTTTTACCATATCTCTTATAGACGACGAGATATTTGATGTAGAAATTGGGGTATTTTTGAAAAAAAAATTCAAAAATTTTGAAATTGGATTCCGAAGTAGCTTTATATGGGCAACTATATATGTCAACTTTTTAAGGTTAATCAAGTTAAAATCTATATTTTCAAATAGTATATGTGTAAATTATCAATATCTCTATCAATTCCCGAGATATCAGGGGTTTAAAAAGCAAGCAATGACTACTGAACTTATGTTTTACCTGAATATCTATTGTGTTTGCTTACAAATTTCACCAAAACCATTAATATTCAATGGTCCTTTGAGGGGATTTTTTATTTTTATCATAAATATATCGTTATAAGTCAGTAGACACAATGGTTATTCAGATGGAACAAAAGTTTATTAGACTTTGCTATGCCTACAGTAAAAAATTCGTTTTTTTTTAACGCCTCATATCTCGATAATTGGTAGAGATATTGATAATATACACATATTCTATTTGGTCATATAGATTTTAACTTGATTAACCTTAAAAAGTTGAAATATATAATTGCCCATAATAATTTACTTCGGAATAAAATTTCAAAATTTTCAATAAGTTTTTCAAAAATACCCCAACTTCTACATCAAATATCTCGATGTCTATAAGAGATATAGTAAAAGCAAACACATACTATTTTAGGTCTTCACTTCACTACTAAGTCTGTATTCAAAAGAAAAATACTCAGCAGCAATAAAATGATTTGAGAACAAGTTCGAACTTTAACCTCATTGCGGCACACCCTAATGTCTACCTATCGATACAAAATTTTTCACATTTTATTCGTATTTTAACCAAAAACAAATGTAGGGTGAAGCTAGATGACCAACATCGCAGTTAATACATATTTTTAACGAAATTCGAAAAAATGCCATATAAGGAAACCCCCTAATGCTCTTTGTGAACAATTTAAGGGGTGGAGTATTCCGATCATATAGGTTGTTTACAGAAGTTGTTCAGTTATACAATAAGTACGTTTTTGGTAAAGATAGCAAGTAAAAACTTAGCACAATGGCCCAAAACTCCATAAAAACTGATTTGTTTAAAGTAGATAGTGTGTTTTGAGTGCCATTTAATATCACTAGACTTGTTCAGATTCCATGGGTTTGTTCATAGAAGTTTTTCGGTGTTACCTAAACTACAATTTCACTGAATAGAGTATAGAAAAAATCTGGATTCCCTACGACTTATATTCAAAATAGCGGAAAAATTTGAATTTTTTTCGAAGTTTTTTGAAAAAAAACGAGAGAAGTCAAATTTTTTTGGGAAATTTTTTTATATAAATTTCTTAAGCGGACTATTAGCTACAATGTTGCTAAAGAAGCAAAACAGCTAGATTAAAAACTGTGCAAACTGTTGGACAAAAACTGATGTCACCTTTTTTCAAGTGATCCAAGGGATTTCAAAAAGTTACGAGGGCCAAAAAAAATTTTGGTAGCCAATCTAGCCAAACTGAGCTAGGGTTTTATTCAGCTCCGGTTGTACTATCGAACCTATGTAGTCACGTTCGGGTGTTTTTTTCATTGTTGCACTGTGTTATTTTTTACTTGGTTCTTTTTATTTACCTGTTTTAAAGCTGTTACCATATGGTCACAGTCAGCATAGCACCAGTAAAAATGGATAATTTTCTGAAATTTTGCGTCTTAAAATTTCCATTATTTCGCTCTCGTCATTAAAGGGTTAAGCCGTTTTGTGGTCTGGGTGACTATCTATAGTCCATCACCAACTTTCACTGACATTTTGGTACAAATCGGTTCAACCGGTTTCGCAATTAGTGGTGACAGCAAAATGTACATCCATTTTTATATATAGACTTCTCAATAATTTTGATGTTTTAAAAATGTTTATATGTAATGTGATCACTGGTGACTAAATGACATTCCAAAAATTAAGTGTATCATAATCTAAACAGCGGCAACTGAATAAAAACATGCATCCAACATTTTCTCATGTCCAAAAATACATTTTAAGTTTGAGTAAAATCAGACAATTGATATAAATTTTCGAAATAATTCAACTCCAGCCAACTCAACAGCGGGTCCATTTATAAAGAAAAAAATTTCTCATAATAAAACAAATATTCATTCTAAATTTCAGTAAAATTGTTTAATTCGTTAAAATTTTCATTATAATTCCACCCTAGCGGCACCTACCGGGTCCATTTATACAGAAACTATCTTCTTATGATCACTCAAATATACATACTAAATTTCAGTTAAATTGGTCCATTCATTTAAATTTTGATTAAAAATCCACCCAAACGCCACCTACCGGTTCCATTTGTACATACAATTTTTTCTGATGATCAAACAAACATACATTATGAATTTCAGTTAAATTGGTCCATTTGTTAAAATTTTAATTATAAACCCACCCCAGCGCCACCAACCGGGCGCTGGTGGACCACCCTTAACATTTAGGGGGAAGTATGTAGGAATAGAGATGTAGGCCGATTCGCAGACCTACTCAAAATGCTCACAAAGTTTCATGAGGATCGGTCGAGCCGTTTCGGAGGAGTTCACGAGAATTTTATATACATATTAGATTATATAGTATCAACACTTTGACAGTTTATGAGGAAAATTTAAACAAACTATGGTAAATTTTTGTATATTTTTGCAAAGGGATATGCAAAAGAGAAATAGGTTTTATAAGATTTTGAGAAATATGTAGAGGCTCGCTTGTAGAGGATAAAATATCCCAAACTTCATACACTTGGCACGAAAATATTAATTTGTCTACGCTAACCTTTGGGGATCAAGGTATACTATGGTGGGTCGATAAAAATAGTTGTGCCGGTCATCTCCCCCTAGAATGAAAGGTAATTTAAAAACGAAATCAAAATTTTTCTTTATTTTTTTTTTTGCCACGCCCCTTGACCCCCCGCATTGGGGTTTTTGTTTCCTGTGTCTCCAGTTATAGTCCGATCGCAATGTGTGTAATGTGTTTTTTAAACCTCTGCAACTTTTTTGTTTATGAATAAAAATATATACGGTAAAAGAGAAAATGTCATGGAATTTAAAAAACTTTTTTATCGTTACGAAAAAATTTTGACTTAGGGGGGTAAAAACCCAGATTCTGGTAGAAACTTCTAGAACTTGACGTCGGAGTCAAAAGTGACCAGAGAAGAAAATGTAGCTGTTGTCATTCCAAGAACATTGATATTTTCTTTTACGATCGGACTATAAATGGAGACACAGGAAACAAAAAACCTAATGCGCGGGGTCAAGGGTCGTGGCAAAAAAAAATAAAAATTTTTTTTGAATTCGTTTTTAAATTATCTTTCATTCTAGGGGGTGAACGGCAAAACTTTTTTTATTTGTATGAAGTGCGACCCACCTTAAGGTATACATTATTTGATGCTTGAAAAAGTGGAACGCATAAAGACAAGACAAAATTCGTTTCAGGACTTTTTTTTAATATGCTAAAGCAATGTTGATGTTGTTGTTGTAACAACTGGGGGAAGTTGCTGAGGTGATAATTGTTTATACCGATTTTCAATTTATTGGCACTCGATCGGGCATATTATCCGATTATCATACGATCATTGTTGGCAACTCTCTTTCGTTCCTTTGTAGATTACATGGTTTGTGTCAAGGATTGATAGTTGTTGTTGTTTTTGACTTATAACCACCATTTTCCTCCAATAGATGGCGCCAGCTGGTTTTTTCGATTTATTTTTAAGATGTTGATAAAAAAATCGTTTAATTTCGCCCTTGTTCTTACGTAATCTGAATTTTTGTAGTGAAAGCATGTAGAATGAGTTTTTTTGGCTAGAGATCTCGAATATATTTGAAAAGTAATTTTCATCGATGTTGATGCCCCTGACCCGGCTGGGAATCGAACCCGGCACATTCGGATTGCAAATTTACGTCGCTTCCATTGCTAAAGCAATGTCCGCCTATCTGGCTGGATGGCAGGAGGCAGGATAACTCGAGTGAACCTAAACTGATCCTTATGAAAATTAAATATCAATTTTTTCAGAAATGAAGTAATGGGAAGTAAATGTAAAAATATTCTTATTTCACTGTGGAACATTTTAATTTTCTGTGACCCAAAGAGGTCAAAGGTCAAATCTATATATGCTATATTAAAATGAGTTTGTGTTTGTTTATTTGCATCGAAAACGGCATGACCGATCTTTTTGAAATTTTCACAGAATGTAGCTGTGTGGTCGGTGGTGAACATATGGTACTTGCATTTGTGATATATCAAGTAGGAATGGCCGAAGGGTAAAATGGACCCTATTTTTGAAATTAAATCGCTATATCTAGAGGAATGTTTTTCTAATCGCCTTAAACATCCAACAAAAAATAGGCGGGATCGGTTCAGTGGGCTTGATATAAAACTTGAACTATCAGAGGTATGAAGACAATATTTGGTATTATTTGTTAATTTTTATTTTTTTTTTGGCTATTTTTCACGCCAATTTTCCTAAAATCTGGCAACTTTTTGCCAACAATACATAACGATTGAAAAACAACTCTAATAAGCTGGCCGTTGTTATGCACTCACACAAACACGTATAAACTATGCGATACAAATTTCGGAACATGAATTCGATAAGACAATAATGCAAATTGCAGCAATACTACTTCGAGTACTTTGAGTCCTTGCATATCTATCTGCAGCACTTATACATGCATGCAAATACACGCTCACACACAGATATGGTCATGGCCATAGAATTACAGGGAGATAGAATGAAAAACTGGCACAAATGATTTGTATTTGGTACGTGTTGGTACTTTAACACTTTACATACTTGTAGTGTCATATGCATTTACTAAATTCTTGTACCTTTCATGGGTGTATGTATGTGCGTGTGTGTGTGTGTAATGCGTGTATGTACAAGTGTTTATCAGTGTGAAAGTGCATGTGTGTGTTTTTCAAGTGTTGTCCTGTGCACTACAATAACATTAAATCAATTTTAAATGCAACGTGTTAAGCAAAGTTGTCTAAATGCCTTACACATTTATCACAGTTACATACACACACACACACTCGCACTCGCACCAGAACATGCTTTCACATTACCCCTTCATAAAGGACGACCTGACTGTGTGAACACTTCATAGTCGACTACCTTGCAATGTCATGCTATGTAGTACCCCCAAACATAGTTTTGCACTGTTTTATAAAATGCAGTCACCGTTGTAATTTAGGACTTTTACAATGACCACGTTGTAGGGCTACATTTTTGAGTCATTGGATAAAGTGCAAAATCAAATGTTAAAAATGCTATTCGTATACAGAATGGTTATGTAAATGTGCATGTGATGTTGCTTTCAGTAACAAAAAATTGATTAATTAAAAATATTTCAGAGGCCAAAGTAATAAACCAATCGTTATTAGATTTCAACTGCACTCAACATCCTCTTTTACAATAATTTGGAGGCAGGACGAAGTCTAATGGCCCGGTAAGTTTATAATATTAATAGGGATACTCAAAAAACGAATATTAAATTGTATTTTTAACCAGCGATGATATGAGTTTTTTTTTGCATCATTTTTGAATATTCCTGAGTGTACGTTGTATTCGTGTGGTCCGTACGATCACTGAAGATATCCTTTCGCGTAAGCATAAATAAAAACAAATCTTTCACCTTGCATTAAAGAGGACTCAAGAGATTTTTACAATCTGTACCCATTACAATGTTTATACTTTTTAATGATAACCTTAAAACAAGTTTGAGTAAAAAGCATTTGATTAACTTGAATGCGCTGTTGCGCATACATATCCGCATATGTTTTTTTTATCACAGCATTGGCAATACTTTAAGCATATACATTAGACCGACTCAGCAAATAAAGTATCTTCGGTCCACCCCCCAAAATGTACCTTGGCTTGTTTTATGATGAACCCCTAAAAATTTCGTGTCTAGGATTAAGATCCAGAGAGCTGCACCGTTTTTAAAAATTGTCTTTTTTTGAGTTTTTTTTTAAAGATTTTTGATATTTAGTTAAAGACTATATGCGCAACATTAGTATCATAGAAAAGAGTTTTTAAAGACGCATCCAATGGTATGAAAAACAGATATGTCAGATTGTTATATATTTATCCTTAATCGATTTAAGTAAACACGTGTTTCAGTTTTTTCCCTAACATCTTTCTTTTAGTGAATAGTGTACATCATTAAAACAGGCTTCTGATCTCCACGGCAAGACCTAAATCGTCAAGTAAATACAATTGGTTTTCTTGTGACATGGTGTAATTAAGAAAAAATATGCCTAATTATGAGTTTCGTTTCTCGCCAATTATATATCATTTAGTTGAGAAAAATGTCGCTACTAAAAACTTAAAAATCCGTATTTTTTTTGCAGAATATCGCTGATCATACCGTTGAATGCGTCTTTAAAAACGCTTTCCTATAATACTAATTTTGCACATATTGTCTTTCGATAAATATCATAAATCTCCGAAAAACTCAAAAAAATACTTATTTTTAAAACGGTCCAGCTCACTGGATCTTACTCCTAGGAATTAAATTTTTTGGGATTCATTATAAAACAAACCAAGGTACATTTTGGGGGGTGGACCGAAGTTACTTTATTTGGCCCCATACAAAATGAGTCGCTCTAATATACATCAGTTTAAAACTATATGATTGATCTATTCTGTTTCACTTAACTAGTTCACTTAGACATCATCTTGTCATAATAAAAAGTTTTCCACACAAACGCCTAAACATTTATCACTTAACTAAAGGTCAAACTAATATTCAAACATCACTTAGAATGGAGATAACTTCCATCATACAACACCTCTCACCATCCACCAATACTACCAACAAAAAAAAAAGAAGAAAACAAAATTGACATTAACCGACCGACTGTCATGTCATAAACAGGAACAAAAAGAGATTTCATTTTTGCCATCATCATCAGCGTCAACATCATCTACGAGTAGTTACAACGCCATCCAGGCAACGTCAACAATCCTACGATAAAATATCACCATTGTGAACAACAGCAACAGCTGCAACTCTAGGTTGACATTGTGTGTGTGTGTGTGTGTGTGTATGCGTGCACTCAGTTGTTAAGGCAAAATATGTCAAAAATAAGCACGAGCAACAAATGACAGTTGATAGACAGACAACACAGTGATTATTTGTGTTAACCTCAAATCAAATAAAACGTTTTGAAATTAAGTAAACAGTTTTTAACAATAAAAAGGGCGGGGCATGAGGGACATGTAGCATAGAAAATGACAGTTGGGTTTACATTATAAGGACAAGTGCTTTTTGCATTTGATACTAAATACAATGAAAGCATTAAAGGAAAAATATGAGATTCATTGACATCTGTATTAATTTTTATTATTATTTATAAATGATTTGAAAATAATATGTTTAATGGAATCAAAATGTTTTTGACATTAAAAAGTAAATTTTAAATACCGCCTGGGCACAATTTTACTATCATTATAATATTAAACATGTTTAAAACTGCTTTTTTTTAGGAAACAATTGGAGTACTTCCAAACTTTTTTTTGCACCAATAAGTCGTTGATCTCCCTGTGAACACTCTGCCGTTATTTGGCAATTGAAACAAATTTCATTCTGACGACATACAACTCTACATGCAAACTCTCTTCTTACATTCACTCATTGTTTGATTACAAAAAGTACTATTATTTAATTACAATTTGTGCGCTTTTTTCTTCATTCATTTGTGGAAGCGAACAACACAAATTAATTTATACGAGTAACCCGTTCGTTTGTTCATTCAATCTATCCATCTATCCAAAGTCGACATTCGCCAAAACAATTCAATCCAAACGAAAGCTTCGTCGACCCCAGACTGACAATTGGGTCTGCAAGTGAGGGGGGAGAGGTAGACAAACATATTGTGGCTTTCACACTGCATTGAGGTTTGAGCGCGAATACAACAAAATACGGAATTCCTTTGTATTCCACTTATTCTTTTGTGGCACAATGACGATGATGTTGTTTGTTCGTTGGCCCGTGTACGAGGGCATTTGTGTTGCCTTAACAATAACTTTGGTTAGTGCTGACTGGCAGATTCGAATGGCCAACCGGCGACTCACTGACTGGCCAACTGACTGTAACTGTGTTTTTAGGCATACGGACGGACGCAATATTTCACTCATTCATTGCTGGTTGCCTTCGTCGTTGTCGTTGCCGCCAGACATGCATTCATATTTTGTTTGATGCTATGGAATTTTCACACGCAAAAAGTATTACAAATCCAATTATGAAAATTTAATAATAACAATACAACACAAAACATCCAAACACACACACACACAAATATTCATTACGAGATGCCATCACAATCAAAAGTCTAAGAGTCGTCCCCTATGGCCGCCGGGCATAGGGCAAAAGGGTAGAGTGGTAATATTCTGCTGGCATGGAAGGTAGCAAGAATTAATTACATTTAATTGTTTTTGGGGCTTTTAATTCGATTAAATTATTATGTTTCTTTTTATGGCATCTTGCTGATTAAATAATGAAAATACAATATGAATAGAGGGGTTAGGAGTCCAATTAGTGTAGTGGTTAATACATATGTTGTCGCTTATTGCGACAGATATGTATGTTGTGAGCCCTGGCGTATGAGTAATGCAAATGAATCATTATGTCATGTATGGAAATAAATGGAATTTAACCGCGGTACGTATACATTATATCCATTGGACCAGTTTTAATCACAGTTTGAGGCTGGGTAGCGGAAAAATGATTTAGATGAATGATTAATAACATAAAAGCATCGCACTAAAAAATTTAATTTTAATGCAATTATTTAACTGATGTTATAACTGTTGAGTGGATAAACTAGAATGCATGTATAACAAAGCTGGAGTGAACACTAGGTAAGGTTGTTACAACTCAGAATTATCCTATCCTATTAATATTATAAATGTGAATGTCTGTCTGTTTGTTTGTTTGTATGTTTGTTGCTCAATCACGCCTAAACGGCTGAACCGATTTCAATGAAATTTGGAAGACAGTTTGTGTACTATATGGAAATTACTATAGGCTATATATTTTGTAATTTTTTAGCCTATGGGCGGAGTGGGCGTGGCAAAACTTTTTTTAGAGCTAGAGAAATAAAATTTGATACCCAGATAGTACTCGACAACACGAATATGAATATGCTGACGAAATTGTTATTTTGGACCAGTTGGCGGAGTGGGCTTGGCAAAACTTTTTTTAGAGCTAGATAGCTACAATCTGATACCCTGATAGTGCTCGACAACACGAATTTAAATTTGCTAATTAAATTTTAATTTTGGACAAATTGTCGGAGTGGGCGTGGCAACATTTTTTTAAAAGCTAGATATATAAAATTTGATACGCAGTTAGTACTCAACAACGCGAATATGAAGATTCAGACAAAATTTTATTTTTGGATCCGATGGGCATAGTGGGCGTGGCAAAACATATTTTTAGAGCTAGAGAGATACAATTTTATACATAGATAGTGCTCGATAGTGCAACATGAATATGAATATTCAGACAGAATTTTAAATTTGGGTCAATAGGTGGAGGGGGTGTGGAAAAACTGTATTTTAGCCCTAGAGAAATCAAATTTGGTACATAGATAGTACTCGGCTACACGAATATGAATATGCTGACGAAATTAAAATTTTGTATCAGTTGGCGGAGAGGGCATGACCAAACGGTATTTTAGCCCCACAGAAACAAAATTCGGTATACAAATCGTACTCGACAATACGAATATGAATATACAGACGGAATTTAAATATTCGATCAGTGAGCGAGTGGGCGAAGGGGCGTGGCAAAATAGTATTTTAGTCCTCGAGAGATAAAATTTAATACACAGAAAGCATTCGACAACACGAATATAAATATGCAAACAAATTTTGAATTTTGGGTCAGTAGGAGGAGTGGACGTGGCAAAACTGTATTTAAACCCTAGAGAGATAAAATTTAGCACCCAGATAGTACACTACAACACGAATATGAATATGTAGACGATATTTTAATTTTCCATTATTGGGGGAAGGGGGCGTGGCAAAACTGTATTTTAGTCCTAGAGACATAAAATGAAATATACAGGTAGTATTCGACTACACGCATATAAATAAACAACCGAAGCGTGGAAAACTGTATTTTATCCCTAGAGACACCTAGATACTACAAGACAACACGAGTATGAATATGTAGATGGCATTATGGACCAGTGGGCGGAGGGAGCGTGACAAAACTATTTTAGCCCTAGAGCGATAATATTTGATATACAGATAATAAACATTTATTTAGTGTACTTAAAGTACATTTGTTGTACCAAAAAGTACAATTTAGTGTACCAAAAAGTGCTTTTATTGTACAAAAATTACAATTATTGTTAAAAAAAAACATTTAAGGTATCAAAGAGTACTTTATTGGTGCCAAAAAGTGGATTTTATTGTATTGAAAGATACTTTTATACCTTAATTGTACCAAAAAATACTTTGAATTTACTAATAATTACTATTATTGCACCAAAAAGTTTTTTGATTGTGTCAAAAATTATGTTTAATGTATCAAAAAGTACTTTTATTTCTGTGAAGCAAAGAGCAAGAATTGAAGAATTGTGTCAGCCAATTTAATGGATTATTTACACTGCGTCAATTTATTTTGTCAAAAATTTTGGCAATAAGTCGTCAGAAAAAGTTTGTCGAAAAAATTTAAAGGGAAATACTGACAATGATATCAGTACTATAAATGAGCCATGAATATATACATGTTTTTAGGGCTATATAAGGTAATATTTGTATACAGATAGTAATTGGTGCTATAGATATGAATTTGCTGACGTATGTTTTAATATCGGTTACGGGGAGGTTGTTAGTTTGATCTGGTTAAGAAGTAACAAGAAGTAACAAGAACGACGCATAAGATCAGCCCTTTAAGTAGGCATGCCAAACATATTATAGGTATTCGACAATTAAGCAATAGCGAAGCATTGCCGGGTCCCCTAGTAATTACTATAAAACGAACTTCTCTATAATAATTTTTTTTATACAGCATTTTCCTAACATTTTTCATACATTTTAATCTCTACATCTTCTTTTTTAATTGGAAACAGCAACAAAAATGCATCTATTAGTAGCCGCACATAGAAAAGAATTCCAAGCGCTTCGGTCTTTTATGCTCCGTAGAAAGTTAGTCATACCAAGTTCAGATAACAGCTCTTTCAACTGGTCCATCTAACGAAGCTTTGGTCGCGCCCCCTTCTGCGCCGCCCATCGAGTTTATTGACGAAAACCTTTCGAGCTTGAATATTGTTATCCATTCTTACAACGTGTCCAAGTCAGCGCATTCTGTCTATTTCAACGCGCTTTACTACGTCGTTATCGTTGTACAGCTCAAACAGCTCTTGGTCCATTCGACGACGATACTCACCGTTAACGATGATCGGTCCAAATATTTGTCTTTCGAAGACTCGCAAAATAGATTGATCCACTTTTGTCATTATCCAGGATTCTGCGCTGTAGAGCCAGACAGGTAGGATCAGAGTCTGGTAGAGTTTGATCTTTGTTCTTCGAGAGAGCGCTTTGTCATTAAATCGCTTGCTTTGCGCATTGTTGTAGTGGTTTGCGATCAATACCCGTCTTTCGATTTCCAGGCTGACATTACTATTTTTGTTGACGGCGGAGCCAAGGGAGATAAAATCATATACCACTTCATAGATATAGTATTCAACATTCAAGCAGCGCCCCTCTTCTATTTGTTTTATTTTGTTCTATTTATCACCAGCCCCACTTCTGCCGACTGCTTCTCAATGCTTGAAAAGGCCGCAGTAACATCCCGCAGTCCACGACCAATAAATTATATATCATCAGCATATAAGCAAGCAGCATGACACTTTTATTAAAGATGGTGCCTGTCGTGTTTACTGCAGCCCACCGGATAATTATCACCAATATGATTTTAAAGATATCCCAAGGCAGATTTTAGTATTTTTGCTTATTTTTTACTAAAGATTTTGTGTCGGTCAGTGTAATCCCGCAAAGTCATATCAGCTTGACCTGATTTTTGCCTATTTTTAACTAAAGACTTCGTGTCGGTCAGTGTAATCCTCCAAGTCGTATCAGCTTGACGGGATACCAAACTAAGCCATAGCATCTAATAGTTTTTGACGTATCGAACTGGCGAATGCAGCTTTGTAATCGTAAACGGATGGTAAGGGTCGATCTGCATTTATTGGGTTGTCGTGGCGTGAATATCTGCATGGCCACACTAACGCCGGTCACATACCGATCATTGCGTTGCCACTTCAACAGTATTTCATGTTTTAATTCGCGCTCAGCCGCTCGCCGCTCATTGCATCGCCTCGGCCTAAGATGGACTTTAGTTTTGCATATAACTCATTCGACAGGACTTTGTACGCAACGGGTACAAGGCTGCTTTCTCACAGTAGTTCCTGTCAACATTCAGATCGCCTTTCCTATGCACAGGACATAGAACACTCAGATTCCAAATATCGGGCATGCCTTTTGTTCCCAATTCGTGTTTGTGAACTGGTGCAAAAACTTTGCCAGCTTATCCTCGCCAGTCTTAAAAAGCTCCACCGACAGTCTATCTCCTCCAGCGGCTTTACTGTTTTTAAGCCATACAATTGACAGCACTAGTTACTCTTGACTGCAATTTTGCCTTGTAGGCAACATCCATTTCCCCAGACAATACGTGACATACCCCAACCTATCAGATCTTGTCTAAGCGTGGCTTGTAGTTAGCCCGTACGGTCGTGGTGCCAGAGGTTTTAGAATATCGCCATATGTTGCCACTATATGTCGGAATGAGGCACTTTTGTTTGCAGTAATTGAAAGTCTTGCTTTGATAAGGCTTTGTGATCTCTAGCTTCTTATGTATTTGGCTACGCAGGTATTTAGCTCTTCTTAATAGCGTGTGTACATTGGCTTCAACTAGGTGGTGATCGGAGTCATTATTTGTACGGCGTATCACACGTAAGAGATGTGCCTTCCATCGATTTCCACGTAATCTTTTTTTTAGATTTTTGTCCTTCGGTCTCAAGATATGGAGGTTGACCTGTGGAAAATCTAGTTGCAGTCACTACCATGTTTCTTGCCGACAAAAATCTAATTAGTCTGAATGTGTTATTAAAGATGTTGTGGTATAGACCGATTTTGCTGACTACTGCAGCAAGAGCATCTTTACCTTCTGATTTTAGTATTAAAATATCCCAGAACAATTTTAATGGACAGGGCAGCGATTACATATTTCTTTCAGGCTCTCATAGAATGCATCTTTAATGTCCTCGTCTTTGTCTTCCGTCGGGCCTGTACACAAATCAGCGTAATATAAAAATATTTCGTATTGATGCGGATAGCGGATATTTTGCCACTTATAGGGTAAAACCCCAAAACCAGACGTCGAAGTCTCTTGACGACTATGAATCCCTCATCCGAATTCTTGTCTTTTTGCATGACAGCTATAAAAGATGTCACAGTTATTTCATCGTGTGCATCCTTATCCTGTTCATCGCCTTTTCTGTATGGTGGTGATGTCAGTCTTGTATTTCACAGTATACCATTTTTCAGCTCATTGATTTGGGGCTCAATTCTGAGAACGGCACGTGAAAGCAGTCCCAAAAATAAGAACGTAGTCGGCTGCATTAATAATTTAATGGCCATGCGAGTTTTTTTTGCTCAAGCTGGATTTATTTTTTCTATATTTTAACACAGTTATATTCGTAAATATATTATATTTTTACCATTTTTCCTTATTTTTCACCTTTTTGTTCAATAAATGGATTACAAATCCAAATGGTTTTATTTATTGTAACAAAAAGTACTTTAAATGTATCAACTAGTATAACTAATTGTACCAACAATATTTTTAATTGTACCAAAAAGTTTATTTTACCACAAAGTACAATTTATTGTACCAAAAGGTGCACTTTATGGTACCAAAATATACAATTATGGTACCTATTCAATATCTACAACTTTGCTTCAGACTCAATAGATATATTCTACGGTACAATATAACGAGATATAACCGTGTTAAAATATAGAAAAAGTACTTACAATCCACCTTGAGTCAAAAAATTCTTATGTCAATTAAATTGTTAATGCATCCTACTTGACAAAACGAATGATGCAGAAGTTCTTATTTTTAAGGCTACTTTCACGTGCAATTCTCAGAATTGGGTCCCAAATGTGATGTGCAGTGGTTGTCAGGGACATCCACCAATTGGATAGAGGCATCATCTGTGTAGAGAGTTCAAACATTCCAAGCGCATATACTTAAACCATGGTCCTTATAACCTACCGGGGGTTATGAACATTTAGGCGGGTTCTTGTTTTTTCTTTTCCTCGTGTTTTTAATATAGTTTTTTATTGAAACAGAGTGTCTTATTAGACTCCCACTGCCGATCATAGTTTCTTGGGCCTTCTAAAGCCTCGAAGAGAGCCTTTGGGTTGAGTAACTTCAATAACCCAGCAGAACTTTTCCCGAATACTTCGGCATGTATACACTAGACATATAAATAATTTTGACAAAAAATTTGGCATATATTGTACAAGTAATGAATATAACCTTTTTTATGTGATTTGGGTTCAAAAATGTTCCGCACCAAACGCGATTTCTAAAAAAAAGTCAGTTTTTTGTATTTAGTATTTTCAATTGTTATATGAAGTAAATTTTAAGTTTAAAGTATGTCATGATTTACAAAATGGCAAAATGTTTTGCTTAATTTTAATTGCACGCTCTGCGCATATATTGCTCCGCTGAACTTCCTGAATAGCAGATGGTTTTTTGGACCATAGTCTGAAGAAACATTCATTTGCTTTTGTAAAGCCGGACAATGACTTTTGTACTATGGTGAAATTACTTTTGTTAAAAGTATGATCAGAAAGCCAAGGTTAGATGACGTCGTTCGTTACAAACGTCAAAAAGAACAGGGCTTTCACCTCTATATCTGGCTACTATTAGTTAATATAGTTAATACATGACAAAATGTATGTATTGCTGCGAGTTGGCAACTCTGAAATTGAAATCACTTTGAGAAATTTGTGAAGAAATAAAACAACAATGCAAAAAGTCAAAAACAGGTGATGGGATGACGTAACCTTTGTAGGAAAACCTTGAATGGCTATATGATCTGAAAAAAGTAATTGCGTTTGGTGCGAAACAATTTAATGTGACTGTAGGTACTGATTCTATAACATTCTTCTGTACATTTTCATCAGAATTGTATGGAAACTGTAAACATACAATAAACAGTTCGTATATTAGTTACGAGAGGTATAGAGATGACAACAGTATTTCTGCCTAGTTTGTATGCGAACGCGAGTGCGAACAAGTTTAGTATACCGGTGCAACTGGCAACTACTGTTACCCTCTCTCTAGGTGAACTTTACAAGGACCTCTACAAGCAGGCATGCAACATGGCCTTCTGAGACATTCAGACGTCATATCTTCAAGGCCTTGTTTTCACATGCCTCAAACAACTGTCAACTGCTGTCAATAACATTCGAGGGGAGCCGACAATGAAAGAAACAATTTTTTAAGATGACTGGAGCCAGGTTTGAACCTGCGATCTCCCGCATGGTAGTCGCGTGTTCTAACCACTATGCCACAGCCGGTCCAATAGGCCTTCTGTTAGGCCTTCATATAGGAAGCGACGATGAAAGGCCTTGCCTCTTAACGACTCCCTATGTTATTTGGAAAGGAGGAGAGCATGCAAAGATTTTGAAGGCGTTCTAAAAGGCCTTCTAGGTCCTTCCTTTCGCCGCTAGGTGGTACCATGCCATATAGGTTCCTCAACATTGCGCCTTCTCACATTTGTTACCAATGAACGAATGTTCAGTGGAATGGGCCGGGAAATACCTGATCTATCGGACGTTGATTGTTAGCTGCTTGAGGACGTTCAAAGAGAGAATTTGGCTATTTCCAAGTGAATAGCGATCAGAAAACTCAAATTCCCACCTCCCTATAGGTCCATAACTAACATTTAAGAGTTCTTAATATAGATATTCATAAAACACTTAAAACTTAATATATAGTTGTAAAATCCTTTCAATGTTAAACAAACAATGTTATTAATTTTCAATGTCTACAAAGATTTATGTATCAGAGCTTAAGCTCAACGATTTATTACCCATCTTGATTTACTCTCTTAGAAAATAGACATAGAACATAAATTGACTCCATCTTAAATATTAACTAGAAAGTAGTAAAAAAAAAACAAAATAAGGTGTAATAAATCATGATCAGATGCTTGAAAAAAAGAACAACATAAACTGAGCAACCGTAACCACAGCCAAGTAACCAATCATGATAACAGCCTTAATAAATTTCACATTATAAAAGGCAGAAAAATAATAACACAAACCAAGGCGCCAGACACATAGGACTATGAACTCAAAGTAAAATAATACTGGATAAGGTAACATATATGAGACCAGCAGAAGACTAACTATATGTAATAGAAGAAAAGATACCATACAGTTATTTCATCGTGTTCTCATCCAACTTGTTGTTATAGAATAATTTCTAATTGCAATTATTACTTGTAGTAGTTTCCTTTATTACTATTACACAGCAGAACAAAAACTTTATTTTCTGCGGTCTTGGTATATAAAATCAATTTCGATGGTATAAATATTAGAAGCATTTCTCAAGCAAGGCTTCCAATATTACTCTTATATTTTGTTTTATGTTTGGTGTTATGGTTTTATACTAATTTAATTTTCAAAGGTAAACGTCTATTGCTTTTCTGATATGAAATGATATTTCAAAGGCCAATTTAATTTCGGGCATTACATTAAATAATTGTAAATATAAACACTAAATCGAATACATCTTAAATAACTAACTCTGCGAGACTACTAGCTATTGCATAACGTACACAATTACTTACTTCATTGGATTTACCTCTATTTCAATATCACACACACACATACAGTTACACCGCAACTTTTAGTAAATTCCACTTATGGCTAAAATAAATATATTAAAGTCAAAAAGTCAGGTCAAATCTTCTTCAACTTATAAAATACTGCCAGAGTATCTATAGTTTCTAAACTGACTACAAAAGCCAAAGTGTAAACAAAAATTCACACACTCTCCCCGTCGTACTCCTTCAATCTTCCCCAACAAAGTAATACAGCAAAAGAAGTAAAATAACAAAACGACACTTTATAAAATAAAACAAAAAATAAGAAATAACACCGGACCGAAGTGAACAAAATCCACGATGAAACCTTTATGAGAGTAAAGATAAAAGGCCAACAATGATGGCAGTCAAAAGAAGTTCAGGTCTCGTTGGCATGTTAAGGCTATTGTTGAACTAAGAAAGGACCTTTTCTTTTTTTTGTGGTAAACGGAAGTTTAGTATCAAGCAAAGGAAAAAAACCCACAACGAAACTCAAACCGCTAGACGGACAGCGTAGAAGACCAGGAGATTACCAGGGGGAACACCACAAAACCACTGAAACATATACTGACACACACACCCTCACATAGAGACGCAGGATCTATTCACAGTAACAGACACTGGACTCCGTTAGAAAATCACATGGACTCATACACATATAATGCTAGCACACCTTTACAATTTGTTGCTTGTTTGTAGTTACTTCAGTTTAAGTGTATTAATAACATAAGTAACCGAACCCAGGGGGAGAGAATAAAAGACAATTTTATAAATGACTCTATAGATGATGGCGATGGCGATGATGATGGTCAAGTGCGACAGTCACAAAGGGCGTGTGAGTAGGTAGGGGAGCGGAGACAGCTCAACTTTATCAAAAAGGGATTTATTGCTCACCAAACGCCAACAAAAAAGCGACTTTAGCACATAAGACAGCAAAGATTATGGGTATTTTTTCTACAACCGGAAGGTGGGCACAGATTTTTCGCTTTAGATTTTCGTGGAGTATTTGGCACCACACAAACAAAAGTGATATATTATTCTATGACAGTGTAAAAGTGGACATTGTCGTAATTGAAATGTTAATTGAAGTTACATTTTTGATTTCACTTTTAGATTGTAAGCTAGCAAAAAAAAAACATTTATCATTTAATCTAGAAGTGGCAATAAATAAATAAAATTGGTAAACTATTTATGGTATATGGAATTATAGAAAGAGAAACTTTACAGTGTCATACATTTGCGCTTATTGGACAGTGGGCTGAGAGTTTCAAAGACTTTTTAGGTGGTAATACAATTTTATTATTATTATTATTATATACTAGTGGGCCCGGCAATGCTTCGCTATTGCATATTAACTTGTAATATATTTCACATTTCTTACTATCCTAAATGATATAAAACGCTAATTTATATATTTGTTGGTCTACAAAGTACTTTGAAAACGGCAAGTACTTTGAAAAACGGCTCGGCAATAATATGTTGTAAATAATTTTAAGTATTTCCTTAGCATGGAAGTTAACCAATTAAGTTTTATTGTTTTAAACGCTAAAAGTCATAGGCTCTATGACGATAGTAAAAAGTTTATCAGCAAAGTGATTCTACAGTGACGACATGTAGACTAAGTTTCGTTTGTATGTTGGATGAAAAACCACTTCTTTCACAAATTGGAAACAGTCATTCCGCTAAAGATCAAAATTAAATTTTTATTTTTAACTGTAGTAGCGGAAACTGTCTGTATACTATCTTTATATCGTAAAAAAACACTTTTGTCATGCCATGTCCGCCTATTGACCGCAAATGAAAATTTCGTTTGAAGATTCATGCCTTTAGCAATTAAAACAGATCTCCCACGGATCAAGAATATTCCCGAATGCTATCTTTGTATTGAACTCGTATTACCATTTTTTGATATAATTCGGTCACCAAACGTTTGGCGCTGTATTACATGTTACGCCGCCGTGTTGGAACCACATCTCCTCCCTATGATTTGAAATGACATGATAAATAACAAAATCAAGTGATCGTCTAATTTTTCCACCAATTGGATCTTATATAGATGTAGGCCAGGATATTTCCTCAGCATTTGACCGAGTTGCTGAGAACGGCGTCGGTTCGATAAATTCGAGTTCCTTGTCACACTTACGTCTACAGCGTCGATGGCTTCTATTAGCTGCTCAAATGGATTATTATATGCACCGGAAACTTGACAAAGGGTTTCATAAGTTTGGGGAACAAAACGCATACTTTGAAAATAAATTTGCAAGTTTTGTAAACGTTGTTCATGTGTAGTCTTTGCATGGTGATTTTCTAAAGTATACTGAAAGAAAGTCTATATCACTTCATTAGTATGACAGATAGATTTACAAATATGTCTATCAGAAGTTCTATACGTCAAAAAAATACCCCGTACTTACATTATTTACAAATGTTTGCTAATGTTACCGCTGACATACTATAAAAATCCAAATTGTTTATTACCGATTCGCTCTTCTGAAAAATAATGGATAAATACATACCTGTAAAGTAAATTAAAAACGTCGAAAAAAACGTGGTAATCGTATACCAATATCGAAATCTACGATGAATTCTAAGAAAATTTCATTAAAAAACTATATATCTAAAATCAATTCCAACGTTTGGAGACCAAACGAAGAGGATGGTTATTTTTGACATTGTTTGGGATCCCGCTCAATATTCCGCACCTCCGCCAAAAGATTTTAAAAAACTTAATTTCTGTATTCCAACTTTCAGAGGCCATAACTTTTTAACGAATACGTAGATTTGCTTTTGCAAAACCTCATTTAGTTTGTTGGGAAGACAGTTTTACGCAGAAGTTCTCAAAAAATATATGTTTTTGAAGTTTTCGGTTTCTGTTCATTTAAAAAACAAAAAAACTCTGTCTGAAATCTTCACGCTTCCCAGCGCGAGCTAGGAGTTGAATTTAGACACAAAGTTGGTTGGTGAAATGTTCTAACAATTCCTCGTAGATTCAGATTTTGGTATGCGAATTTTGTGAAAAAAATTTGGCGCGCCCTACTGTTCATATCTCTAGACGAATTTTGACAGTTTTAACTGTTTATTTTCAAAGGGGTGTGTCACAGCTCAATTCCACCCTTACTGAAATTCATACTGTAACAACAACATATGTAACAAATGGCATCTTCATACCTCTGATAGTTCATGAGATGTAGTCTTTTTTACTTTCAAGTCGTATGGGCGGTGCCACGCCCCTTTATCCAATCACAACCAAATATATCCACGGACTATCAACAGGTCAACAGTACCACTTGGTAAAATGTTGGTATCAATCTGTCTTTGGAAAAGCCGTCGGGCGATTTTTGAAAAGGGGGCCTGGCACCCCCACTTCTACCCTGGCTGTAATTAATACTGCTCCAACAACATATATACCAAATCTTATCTTCATACCTCTGATAGTGCATGAGATATAGCCCTTTTGATTTTAAAGTTGTATGGGCGGTGCCACTCCCCTTTATCCAATCACAACCAAATATAGCCAGGGACTATCAACAGGTCAACAGTACCACTTGGTAAAATTTTCGTATCAATCGGTCTATTAGAAAAGACGTTAGCGTGATTTTTAAAAGAGGGCGTGGCACCGCCCACTTGCATCCTGGCTTTAATTAATACTGCTCCAACAACATATATACCACATCTCATCTTCATACCTCTGATAGTTCATGACATATAGCCTTTTTAATTTTCATGTTGTATGGGCGGTGCCACGTCCCTTTATCCAATTACAACCAAATCGGTCTATTAGAAAAGCCGTCAGAGCGATATTTGAAAAAAGGGCGTCGCCCACTTTTTGAAGAAAAAAAACCTTTTAAACCATCCGGAAGCTATGGCGAACAAAACAAAAAAAAAATTTTTAAATCGGTCCAGCCGTTTTTGAGTTTTAGCTAGACAACTGCACAGCAATTCATTTTTATATATAAGATATATTATTATTTCGAAGACTGCTTCTATATAAAGCCGATTTATGATTTTTTTTGACAATGATAAGGTTTTATCAATTTTTGTTAGTGTATCATTCGATACTTTGGCTTAACGATCAAAAAAGATTTTTGCTATTGTTGCTATTAATGGTCAATTCATTGTCACTCACTAGGATGACGCGTTTCGAACTCCATGATAAGTTCATTTTCAGACCCCTTTGTGACGAATCGATGCACTCTGGTACATCATCAGCTGTATATATATCTACAATTATGTCAAACATGTACATGCGAAGTAGATATCAGAAGAAAATGCCCAAAATCAATTTGAATTTGAATTTGACCGTTGCCTCAAAGCTCGCTTTTTTCAAGGAGATTTGTTGGTAAACTAAGCTTATTTCCAGTTTTACGTCAAAGTTAAGCATAGTTTTTTAGCCTGGCCATGCCAGTGTATTTTCATACAGTGTTGTTCAAGAGAGTTTGAGAGTTTTTTTGAACATATTTTTATAAATATTTTTTTGTGACAATTCTAAAGTTTGTTCCACAGATTTGAGCATAACTCAAGAAACATTTGTGGGACTGCATAACTAGGCAAACAAAGCTCAATGAGATTTGATTACATAATCGGGTAAGGTTGTCCTAAAAATTAACATCGATAAAACGAAGTCCATAAAAAGATACACCAAACACAAGGACTATTTCAAACCGCATGGCAAACATATCAAACGATTTGAGTATTTCATGTATCTGACCAGCATAATATATATAGAGAATAGAGCAGGAAGGCATATTCTGATCAGAGATGTCCCCACAATGGGCACATATGCGACTTGTCCAACTTAATCCTGACTAAATATTATCCGTAAACGAAATTTATCTTAAAAATACAACATGGAGCCAATTTCCAACTATGTACTAACTTACATATGTGGGCCATAACTTACGAATGTGGTTCATAAATTTGAGGCCTGACGTGTTGAAGAATTTCGCACGCTTCGGTCTTCTGCGTGCGTTTTCCAGTTAGTCCTACCAGATGGTGGCACGTGCAATTCACTTCTAATGAAGTTTGGGTCGACCCTGCTCTGCGCCGGCCTGCAGGTTCGCCTTCAAACGCCTTTCTCGCTGGAGCATTTACATCCATCCTGGCAACATGTCCCAGCCATCGTAGAAGTTGGATTCTGACTATTTTAGCTGTGACGTGGTAAAGCTCATACAGCTCATGGTTCATCCGAAACTCGCCGTCGACACAGATATGTCCATATATTTTTTAGAGTAGTTTTCTCCCTAATACTCCCAGGTTTTGTATGTCCATTGTCGTAAGTACCCACGATTCGGCAGCATACAACAGAATGGGCAAAATTAGCACCCGAGATAAGATGGTGTTACTAAAATGAGAAAACTGCAGTAACATCCCACAGATTTTGGCCAATGATGTCTGTATCATCGGCATAGGCTAGTGACATGTGGCTCTTGTGGAATAGGGTGCCAGACACCAGCCTATCTCATCACAGTCTATCGCCCTGCCTGAGACCTCTTTCCGTGTTAAATGGTTCAGACTGATCCTTACCAATCTTAACAGAGGATTTGGTGTTGTCTAAGGTACATTTGCAAAGTCGAATCAGCTTTGCAGGAATATCAAACTCAGACATGGTCTCATAAAGCCTATTCCTTATCGGAGAGTCGAAGGCAGCTTTGTAGTCGACAAAGAGGTGGTAGGTGTCGATCTGCGTTTCATGGGTTTTTTTCCAGGATCTGTCGTAAGGTGAATATTTGATCCGTCGTAGATTTACCAGGTCTAAAGAGGCACTGATATGGCCCAATTAGTTTTTTTCTAATTGGCTTTAGACGTTCACACAATATGCTCGAAAGGACCTTGTACGCAATTCACTACGATCTCCTTTCTTATATATGGGATATAACAGACAGAGACTTCAATCCCCGGACATGCTCTCCTCCAGCCAGATGTTCTTCATGAGCTGATGCATGCCCCTAATCAGCTCTTCTCCACCTGCCTTAAACAATTCAGACGGGAGACCATCGGCTCCAGCTGCTTTGTTATTTTAAAGGCTGGATATTGCCACACGTATCTCACTCTGGCTCGGAGGTGGACAGGTAATATCATCGTCATGGATTGGAGCGGGGTCTCATGGAGTGGTATCCGTATCCAGTAAATTTCTGAAGTGATCTCTCCATAGTTTTAGAACTATAGCCGGGTCGGTAACTAGCTGGCCATCGCTCTCCTTGCCAACCGTGGAGGAGGCCAACCGTGATCCACGCATTCTCGTCTTAATTCTCTGCTTAACACTCTCTTAACTATGCTCACTCATCCTGTCCCTTCTTCAGCTGCATATTTTTCCGTCTAAAAAGACAAGATGCCTCTCGTCTCTTCTCCCTGTGCCGTTCACGAACAGCTCGCGTTGCCATTGACTGCAGTTTCGCCTTGTATGCAGCATCCGTCTCTATCGTGGCATTGAGACACTCATCATCGTACCAGGTATCTTCTTGAGATGGCATTGAGTACCCAAGTACGCTTCTCGTAGTCCGTTTTATGGAGTCGGCTATATATTGCCACTGCAAGGTAATATCATTAGGGATTGGAGCTATCCGTAGCAGTTGAGTTAGGAGGTTGAAGTAGGCGTCCGCTACCTATGTGGTACGCATTTCACCGACGTCCAGCTTTCGTTGTGCCTGGTTGTGCGTACTTTAACTTGTGATCGGCTCAATGTTCGCACCCCTGATCACTTACACGTCCAGAACACTCGATGCGTGACTTCCATCGACTACCACGTGATCAATCTGATTCCTCGTCAATTGATCTGGAGATAACCATGTTGCCTTATGAATATTTCTGTGGTCAAATCTAGTCCACATTTCTTACCGCATAGAAATCAATCAGTCTGATGCCATTGTTCGACGTTTCGGTGTGCAGACTAAATTATCCGATGATAGGCTCAAATGCGGTCACTATGCCTATTTTAGCATATTTAGTCTTATATGTTTTCTAGGCTCTCATAGAACTCTTCTTTGTTCTCATCGCTTTTCTCGTCTGTCTTTGTCTTGACTCTTATTCGTTCACACACCTGGTTTAACCATGAGACTAGATGTCGCAATCTCTTGCTAACCACAAATCCACATCCATACTCGTGCTTGTCCGCATGGCTAATATATTTGATGTCGCACGTCTTCATGCGCGAGCACCCATGACCCGTCCATCGCGGTCATGTCAGCCTTATATTCTTCGAGGACTTCCGCCAGTTGGATGGAGGAACCTGATATATACAGTGCTCTGATATTCCAGAAGCATATCCTCAAATCATGGTCCTTAATTTGTTTGCGGTGGTCGTCAACATTTTAGGTAGTCCATTTTAGTTTTTTCTTACTTCTTTTCATTGCAATAGTTCAAACGTCGGTAGCGGTTTGCAAGCCCAGCGCACCACGTCGTAGTTATCTCCTCCTGCCAGGATTTGATTATTTCTATACAGAAATCTTAAAGATTGCCTGCCAAAGATAACTTCACATGTCACATGTTTTATAATCGGATTCTTCTTAACACCATTACACAAGGGTATCCAATAAAAAAATCTAACAATTCGTATGATTACCTTTTATGATGCAACTATATAAGCCAGCATACAATATTAAACCATATATACTACTTTAATGCCCGTGCCTGTTGCTATAATTTCATACATAATGGATATTGTTACTCCTGTACTTGTCAAATTGATAATAGTCTTTAATGAATTCCTATACATATCTACACACTGTGCCTCTACATTTTACGTATCTACATGTTAGTCAGATTGTGACATAATCTATAATCTCTACGACAATCAGATATCAATGGAATTTATCTCAATACATTTATCACAACAATTTGTTATTATTTTCTATTAACATTTTGACACAAATTTTCATTTGCTGTTGATTTGTGAATTTATTTATTCATTCAATCGATGACGACGACAACGACATCGACGACTATCAAGAAATATTAGTACTGTCTGTGTGTGTGTGTGTGTGTGTTTGAACATGACATGCAATCCATCCGCATAACTTCAATGTTAGATATATATGTATATAATTGTATGTATGAATATGTGAATATCAATGAACATGAATACTTAATACCAGTACAAATAGATATAAACGTTTGGGATATGAGTGAGAATACGCAATGCGTGTGTCCCCTTCCCTCTACCAATAGGAAACGGAAACATAGGAGAAGTGGGTGCATAATAATTCCATTGGCCTTAGGGCAGAATTTATTTTCTCATGCTGGAATATACATAGTAGATATTTAAGAATTAAACTAAGTGGATTTATGTATGTATTTTATGTGCTGTTGTATTTATGCATCTATCTATAGATTTATGTACTTTATTATTTATTCATCTGTTATGGGGGGAGAAAAAAGCAAAAAATCAATAAATTCATAAGAATTTTTGATGACTTTTAATATTTTGTTTTTGTTTTTTGTATGTGATTTTTACTGTGGTCATGTTGTACTTATTGTATATATAGGTCGATGGTGTTTGATGATTGTGTCAAAATTATAAAAGATGATGATGTCATTAAGATGATTTTGTAGTAATTGAACGGTTTTTTTAAATGTGTTAATTACTTATATAAAAATATAAGTAAGTTGTATATGCGAAAGAATAGCATAGTAATCATTGGGAAAAATTTATGTATAGGAATACATTTATTTTCTAAAATTAATCATATAAATATGTTTCTACTATTAGTGTATAAAAATAATACCTTATAAATTTATTTGGCAATGTGCCTGAGGGGATAATGTATCACAATACAATGATCATTACATTTGCCAGTAATGATGTCATGAATAATCAAACATATATGATGTTTTTCGTAACACAGTGCAACAACCAATCTGGGAGAGTGAACAATTCCAAGTCTGGGTGAAGAAACTAGGTCAGAATAGTAACAAAGGAGTTATTTTTTTTAATTTTTCATATTATTTCTTATATTAATGTTTTCGCTTAGATTCTCAGCTATAACTCAAGAGTCATTGATGATTTCTCATTTCTCAGCGAAATTGTAACTAAGGTTTAAATAAATTTTTTTTATTGATATATCCGTGTAAAAAACCCCGTTGCACTCATTTTTTCGAATGAAACATTCAAAATTTTGTCATTTATCTTCGTTTTGTATAAAAAATTTTCCATAACTTTATGTTTCTGGCCATACAGCCTATAGTCTCATCTGTGATAAGTTGAAAACTGCTTATTGCTGTTGATATTGAATGACGACCCTGACCGAAATATTGTATTGTACATATGTAGTGAGTTTGCATGTTACACTCGCTACATACATAGGTATTAGGGCCGCAGCAAAATAAATGGACGATTTTGTTTGCGGAAATTAAAAAATGCTTGGCCGCAATATTGTTTTTTAATAACATCGGACAACAATTTCCTGTGCCCCAAAGATGTCAGAGGTAAGGTTCTAAGTCCGACCGATAATGTCGATATCATCGGCAAATGCGAGCAGCATATCGCTCTTATTAAATATGGTGCCAGTCAAGTTTACCGCTGATTTTCTTAACACCTTTTCCATCACTATGTTGAACAGTACGCATGACAAACCTTCACCCTGTCTTATCCCTTTCGTCGCATCGAATGGCGGAGATAGATCCTTGTCAATTCGAACAGGGGATTTGGTATTCGTAAGGGTACACCAGTGGAGACAAATTATTCTTGCAGGAATACCGAACTCAGACATGACTTCCTACAGTCGATGCCTGATGGGACTATCGAAGGCAGCTTTGTAATCGACAAAGAGGTGGTAAGTCTTGATTTGCTTCTCATGGGTTTTCTCTAGAATCTCTCGTAGTGTATATATCTGATCCGTCGTGGATTAACCTGGTTTAAGGCCGCACTGATAAGGTCCAATCAGGTTTTCCACAATTGGCTTTAGACGTTCACACAGTATGCTAGGCAGGACCTTCTAGGTAAGAGGCTAATTTCACGGTAGTTTTGACACCCACTACGCTTACCTTTTTTTGTAAATAGGACAGATTCCAATCCAATATGCTCTCGGAGTCAGTAACGAGTTGCCTGCTTAGCTTAGTATGTACCTTCACTGCTGTGAGGTGGTGATCTGTACGTCTAAGGAACTTGATGTGTGACTTCCATCGATTACCATTATATGATCTTGCTCATCTTATAACTTACCCTCCCTTAAAAGTGTAGAAGCTTGTATACCAAATTTCAGCTTTAATAAAGTTGTAATCGCAGGGATACATAGACGGACACCCCAAAAAGGGAGAGTTTTTATGAGAGATAGAAATTGCTTTTGTCCGACTTCACTGAATTCAGAATATAAGCTCCGCTTAGAGGATATAAGTTTGTATACCAAATTTTAGCTCCACTGCTAAACTATGGCTGTTATCGGGTAACAGACAGACGGACAACCCCAAAAAGAGAGAGTTTTGTATGAGAGGTGGCAGTAGTTTTTGTCCGATTTTCCTGATCTTATAACCTAACCTACGCTTAGAGGATAGAAACTTGTGAACACAATTGCAGCTCGATATCACTTAAATTCAGGTTGAAATCGCAGGCATAGAGAGGGTGTTTGTATGGGAGGTGGAAGCAGTTTTAGCCCGATCTTCTTCATCTTCGAATTTTACCTCCATTTAGAGGATAGAAGATAGCATACCAAATTTCGACTCGATACTCCTAAACTACGACTGTGATCTCAGGGACAGATAAAAAAAGGGGCAATTTCTATGGGAGGTGGGTGTAGTTTTGACCAATCGGGTTCATACTCGAATTCAATCTCCTCTTAGAGGACAAAAGCTTGCGTATAAAGTTCCAACTCGATAGCTCTTACTCTTCGGCTGTAATCGCAGGCACTGTCTCCAATGTGTATGGGAGATGGGAGTAGCTTTTGACCGATCGGGATCATCTAAAAACTTAGCCTCCGCAATGAGGATATAAGCTCGATATAACTCAAACTTAGGTTGTAACCGCAGGGATAGACGAACGGACACCCCCAAAAAGTGGATGTTTGTATGGGAGGTGGGAGCAGTTTTTGACCGTTCGGGCTCATCTTAGAACATCATCTCCGTTTTGAGGATATAGCTTGTATCCAAATGTCAGCTTGATATCTCTTAAACCATCACCGCACGGGTAGGAGGGTATATATCTTTTGATACGACAATTTAACACATAGAAGGAGTCACTTTAGGAACCAGGTTTCTTTAAACCGAATTCGATTCATGACTTTGTAAGTCGTCTGAGACATGTCCGTATGTCTGTCCGGCTGGTATGCACTATAACTTTTGAAAGACGCAACCAATTGTTTTGAAAGTTTGCAAAGGTAAATATTTTCCCACAACTACTTACGGTATTGCAAATGGTGTATATGGCCACGCCCCTTCTGGTACCTATGTATTTAGAAAACCTAAAGCAGGAAAAAGCTAGAAGTCTAGCCACGCTCGTTCTGGTACCTCCCATACAAATGTACCACTCCGCCTACTGTAGAAATCGTGTAATATTATTAATACACCCAACGCGATCGCGCCAAAATTCAGTATTTTGTTGAGTTATAACACGATAAAGTTTTGGAGAAAAAACTGGAAGTCTAGGCACGCCCCTTCTTTTGCCGCCCATGCATATGTAACATTGCACCCACCCAACGCGGTCGTGCCCCAATTGATGTATTTAGTAAAACTAAATCAAGTTTTATAAAAAAAACTGGTAGTCTAGCCACGCCCCTTCTGGTACCTCCCATACAAATGTACCACCCTGCCCACTTTACAAATCAATGTACTAGAAAATTATATGTTTTACTGAGGATGAGGGTATATGTAAGTCGTGTGTTCCGACTGAAACTTTCGATTAATGAATTGTATTTTTTCCTCGAGAATATGTAAGTGTCAAAATTGACATGTGTGGACGGCGCCTCGCTGCTATAACGGTTTCATTTAAACGGGGCGCGGCAGAGCACACCAACTCTGGCTGTAATTCATAATGTACCAACAACATATACCAAATATCCGTTTTATATCTCTTTTATAGTTCACGAGACACAGCCTTTTAAAGTTTAAAGTTTCATACAGCTTTTAAGGTTTCAAGTTGTATACCACGCCCACTTATCGGATCCCACCCGTTTTTGTTGGATGACGAACTTTGCTGCCAAAGCTATCCACACAAATTTGCAAGGGGATTGGAAAAACAGTCCTCCAGATATTGCGCTTTCGAAAATGCAAGTACCCTATATTCACCACTACTACAACTTATTTCCCTTTAGACCCCATGAATGAGGTATGGGATAGCTTCTCGCGTTGTTATGAATTATCACGCTTTATATTTTTAGATTCTCAACTAACGGCACCTACTTGTTTATCGACGAATGTGAAGTCACTGTTTGAGAAGCTCTTACTAGACATGCCGATTGACTCGACACTTATACTGCGAAGTTGCTGTCAGCAACATTCAGGGGAGCCGACAATGAAAGAAAATTTTTCTTTTTTTTAAGATGACTGGAGCCAGGACTTGAACCTGTGATCTCCAGCATGGTAGTCGCGTGTTCTAACCACTATGCCACGGCCGGTCCCATATTCACCACTACATTTTTTAAAAATTTAAAAAAGATCGTTTAAGTCGTTTTCAATGCTATACGGTACAAGCAATGCAAACAAACAAACTCATTTTCATATACATATATTGGTTTGACTTTTGACCTCTTAGGGGCACGGCTTAAAGTTTCCGATTTTCCTCAAATTTTGAATATTACGTTAGTTGTTATAAAACGGATATTTATAACAACAGACACAATATTCCGCTGGGGCATTACTGAAAATCTAAAGCAGAATTTTCGCTGCCACCTAATAGGTTTGTTTGTTTAACGTATGAGTAATATTAATGTTTTGCGGATATTATATTAATCATACGCATTTTGTGCCAACATTGCAATTATAGCTGTCTAATCTACCGTTTAGACTTAATTTTTAAATATTTTGAATTTGTATCTTTTTTATTATTACCATTGTAACCTTGGCTTAAATGTACCATTCTATTGTGATTTGTAAATTAGTATCCCGATAACTCGGCTGAATTATTGTGAATGAATTTATCTTAAAACAGAGCTTTCGGATATTCCACTAACTTACATTTTTTGTTACAACATTGTAAAAACCTCACTTACTTTTTACCACTCCAACGGTGAGCAACAGCCAATAAATCTGAATTGAAACGATTCTAACTGAGTTTCATTTAACTTCTCTTTTTATTGCTACACCGCGGCATACATCTCATATTGCAACGAGATTATATGCATTTTAATATTTGCTAATTGGTCTAAGCTACAACGACCAACAAATCTAACAACAACAACCATCATATTTGTCGCTCTTCAACTCATCTGGTCGAGCAAAACCTACTTGTCATCATCGTCAACAACGCTTCTCATTCGTCGCTCTTTATCTTCCCCTTGCTTCTTGGCCAACATCGTCATCTAGCTCAACAAACAACTGCAGTTCGTTGTGCCCTTCAAAACCTCTCAAAATAGTCCACTTGCATTCTCTACCGCTTTAGCTATTGCCCGCAACCCCGCTGTCTACAGCAGCTAGTTGGAGATCTACGGTGCCGTGACATAACCCCACACGGACATAATCCCCAAAACGATTTTGGGGCTTATGTCCGGACAACTTGGCGGACATAACCCCCAATTTCATTGGGGATTATGTCCGACACTAATCTGCGGACATAAGCCCCAATGGGGATTATGACCGAATTTGTTGTTGTTTTTAGTATTTCAACATATGAAGAGAACAATTTTAAATATTGCTATTGTAGCGAGGGACGAATGCGCTGGGGGGCACGCCCCCCACCGCATCCGCCGTAGCTAGTCTCGTTGCATACTTAATCTGTCTCACTGCAGCACGAGACGAATGCGGTGGGGGGCACGCCCCCCGCCGCATACGCCGTAGTTAGTCTCGTTGCGTACTTAATCTGTCTCACTGTAGCACGAGACGAATGCGGTGGGGGGCACGCCCCCCGCCGCATACGTCGTAGTTTGTTAGTTACTTAAAAAGTCACTCTTTTTTTAGGGGGTGGGCGTCCGCCCACCCCCATTTCATCAACTTCATCAACCTTTTTCATTGCTTTTAGTCGCAAAATTAGTTTGGGTGTTATGTCCGTTATATTTGTTGGGGCTTATGTCCGTTGTGCCCCGCGGACATAATCCCAAATGCAAATTGGGGGTTATGTCCGCAGAGCGTGGCGGACATAAGCCCCAAAATTGCGTTGGGGATTATGTCCGTGGGGGTTATGTCCGGGCACCGAGATCTACACCCTCAACTCTCTTCTTCAATAGCTGAAAAACTAACCCCCCAGATTGGCTATTGCAGTGTGTTGCCAAACAATGACTCCGAAAATGTTTCACAGTGTAACAATTTGTTTATTTACGGAGAGTGGATTAAACGGCAGATCATAGATGTTTGGCGGTGCCAAAGCCACTAAGAAAGCCGTTGTGTTGAACTTCAGTAAATTATGTTACCATTTACGTTACTCAACATTGAGCATTCTCACATTTTCTGCCATTGAACATAAGTTCAAAGACATTGCCCTACAACTATGTTAACCTATCTTACATTTTGAGCTGCTTAAGAACCCCCGCCCAGCATCTCTAATAACTCGTATTCTCAAGTGACTAGCTATCAGAAAATCCCCCATTTCTAAACAACAACAAAAACTTAAACAATATTTAGAATTGAATTTATGTAAACATATGACTAAAGTCTGCTTTTTTATTTATATCTTTTATTACAAGCAAAAATTCGTGACTTACTTAAACACGACCGTGCATGCTTTATTACTTTTAAATATTTGCAATTTCAACACATCCACTTCTAATATTTAAACACATTTAACATTACATTGACATTGAAGTCTTTGCACACAAACAAGTAAACCTTACATTTTCCATATATATATATATAAGTATATAGATATACCCTAAATACTCAGCACCCAATTACGATCAATCAAATAGATTCTAAACAGCTAAAGCCCATAATTGAAATTGATAATGCTGGTACAAGAAATGATTTCCATTTGAACTTTAACTATCTAAACTAAGTCTCCCCCATCGTACATTGGCTCCTATATACCCAGTCTAATAGTTTTGTTACAAAAATAAACAGCAGCACGCAACAACAACACCAACAAGAAGACACATAAAAATAATAAATATCATTTCATACATTCAATTGTCTTCAATCAATGTCACCGAAATGGAAATAACTTTTACTTCCCTCCTCCTTCTCTAACCTGTTTCCCCTCCCAGTCTGCACCATCATTTCAGTTCTTGTTTCTTCATTCGATTTATTTGAAATATATGGAAAAAGTTGCCTCAAGCATAATTTGATGAATTATTCATCAATTTACATGGAACAGTTCAAACGCACTGGGTCTTGCTTTCCATTCATCCAGTTCGCTTTTGTAACTCCCAATGGCAGAACTGTAGTCTCGAGTTCTTGAAGCGTATACATGTGCATATGTATGTATGTGTACAGGAAAGTGCAGTTAAATTGACCCTAGGTCATAATATGAATACAATCAGGAATTGTTATGTATGAGCTTGAGTATAATGTGTTACATTTCTATACACATTGATTAGGTTTCTATTTTATCACTTTAAGGAAAACTTCAAATATGTGGCAAGAGAATTGTATCAACATATAATGATGCACTAGAAAGATGTGGAACAGGTGCAAGGTAGGTAGACTACCATGTGTCTAATTATAGGAAGTCTAAGAGATGTGTGTGTAAATTTATTGGGGAAACATTTGCAGGTGTATTTAAAGCAAGTAAATTTTACATAAAGAAGGAAAAGCAGAAAGATAAGTATAAGAATAATAAGTATATCTACATCATCGACATATGCGAGCAGCATATGACTTATGTTAAAGATGGTACCAGTCTTGTTTACTGCAGTCTTCTGCATGATCATCTTCATTATGATATGTTAAAGAGATCGCCATGACAGAGTATTGCCTTGTAAGAAAATGGTTCTTTTACATGTTTTCCTATTTTCACTGAAGACTTCGTGTCAGTCAGTATCATCCCGCACAGTCATATCAGTTTCGCGGTGATACTATACTCAGACTAAGTATCCAATAACTTCTACCATATCGGACTGGCGAATGTCTTTTGGTCAGTGGACATCCAGGTTGCCTTTTGAATATCTTAAGATGGGAATCTGGTTCCACTCACTACCATGTTTCTTACTGTCGCGAATTTATCCAGTCCAACTTTAATTCCACAAGCACATTTGTACACAGACGTTATATATCCATCAGATATCCGATGGGTGTTTTCCAATACTTCCGTCATGTTCTTACATAGACAAACAATCGTACATAAATTTGCATGCATTGTAGCAAATCTTAACAAACTGCACAGACGAAGCCAAGCTCAAAAGAAAACGCGCTAAATAAATATATTTAATTTTATACTCCAGGCCCACCCTCTTACACCAAGGACAGACAATGACATTTCACGCCCTGCAAACTGAAGCACCGTAACACCCGCAAATGAGCACAAATCACTATGCCACAAATAGAGCTGACAGAGTGCCAGAGTTTTGCTGCCGTTGGCTGAGCCAATCCATTGTCCCCAAGTGAGAATGAATAACGTGAAAAGGATATTGAATTTATTCTGGCTCATTGCAGTTCAAAGTGTGCATTATATTGAGTTACAATTGGAATATTGAATTAGTTTTTAGACGTCGTTTGCCCCTTTTTGTGCTGTGACTCCTGTCGGCATGGCGCTTACCACTCGGCGGCACATGCCAGCCGACGAACGCAGGAGGGAATCCCACAAAATCGTACCGGTAGGAATATAACAATAATATTGTATAGAGTTATTGGGAATACATAGATTTGAATGGAAACGGAAATGAAATGTATTGATGAAACATATCCTACACATACACACACACGCACATGTAATCCCTGTACATTCACACAGGCACACACACACACATACTTGCATACTTAACCACATAATACGAGTACGTGGCAATATAATTTTATGCGATTGTTAATGGCTGAGCTTCAGTTGTACCGCTGCCATACAACTGTGCCACCAAGACCCCGGAGGTAATACGTGAACATCAGTAAATTAAATAAATGCAAAGCCATCGACGACTGTATCTATTCAGCGCAAAGAAATACATTTACGAGGAAAAGTCAACTGGTTGCAGATTTAAATGTAAGTGTGATGTATTTATCAAGTCAAGTCAACTAAATTATTACATTTGTTTGCTGTTGCTATGATAAAATGAATCACTATATTATTATATTAAGCAGACTGCGGAGAGGCATTAAAATAAGCATTGCAGTTTAAGAAGTGATGCTACTCGTAGTTGTATACAACACTTACTTACTTAATTTCCCTTTACACCCCATGTTTGTGTTGTGTTTTTTCAAATCAAATTAAGAACACTTCCTTCTCACTATAACCTCCCTTAAGCTCTCTTCTCTCAAATCCAAGACCCCTCTCTATAATTAATTGACCAAAATCGTCTTGCAATAAAATCCCATAAAATACAACGATACAATATAAATACCTAAAATTTATATGCTAATGTCAAAGTATGCCATATTAACACAAATCTAGTTGAAATCTTTATTGAAATGTCTCTGCATTATATTTATGGTGTCTAGATGTTTCCGAGCTTACCGGTAAATATGCACATACATATGCGTCAAGGTATAAAACACAGTCATTAAGCGGTTAAGAGAGCCATTAAATGATAACAAGGTTTACTACAACAAACAACCGAGCAACAACAACATCAAGCCCCTTATAAGAGCATAAACAAGAGCGTGAAACACACGCAAATAATACAAAGCACAATGTCTTTTTCCAGTCTCAGCAGCACAAGCAGCTTTACAGTTAAAATCATCTTGCATGTACTTTCATGCTTTCACGCTGCTTAATTTGCTGGTGTTCTGTTGGTAAGGAGGGAACATACAAAAATCACTTTAACACGCACAATGTGCGAAATATCACTTAACCAAGATTTACTCACGTCTATGCCATTTTCGGGGCCAAAGAGAACGGTGTCTTGTTGTGCAAAGTGAGAAAGTGTCGCCAACATACATTTCTATATACACGTACACGTACATACAAAGGTTATTAATGTCTAGATGTGTGTTAATGATTTGGCCAAGATGAGTGGGGGCGGTAAAAGACAGCACAAATATGTTAAAGTAGCAGGAGTTTGGATGTGACAGCAACTGATTATGAACTAGGTGGAATGTCCGTATCTTTACATTTAACGCTAACGGAAGTCATGAGGGTTAAATAATGAACATAAAATTTCAAACAAAAAAAAAATTAATTCCCCACTGAATGTAAACATTTTCTATGAGTGCTATGATATATTTTTCTTACAAATTTACCAATATACAGTATTGGTTATGAATACATCCGTAATATTGGGAATATTTATAAAATACCCAGCAGCGGAAAAGACGAGGCATTGTAAAAATATGCCTGCAAACATGCCTTCAAAGGCAGTTTGTTGACATTCAAATACGCCTTCCTTTTCCAGGCATGTATACAGGCTATAATAAGTCCTTCACTAAGCCTAACAAAAAATTCCATACCCATGCACATTTCGCTTCTCAAATGAGACCTGCGATGAGGCCTCTTACTAGAGTGAGAAAAGATCCCGCACACATGCCTCTTTCCCTTCTAAAAACTGCCCTGTGAGCAGTCCTACTGTGTACCCCACAAATTATCATAGATGTGCACAAAGGGCATGCAAACTTTCTTGCCTTAAACAGGTCTGTTGACAGTCCTATTAGTAGAAGGCCGAAATGGCGTTCATAGCCATGCACTTGTCACTTCTCCGATTAGCCCTGTAGACAGGCCTCTTAAGGGAAGGAAAGACAGATGGTGTTGTTTATGAGAACCACATGTGTGCTATTTGTCGTACAACAAATATATCACATGATAGCCGAGTAGGTAGCATGCCCATCTATGAGTACTGAGGTCGCGAGTTCGATTCCTACTGCTGGAGTTAACAAAAAATAATTATTACAAATTGAAAGAAATGTTGTATTAAAAATGTATAAAAAGTACGAAATCATTTAATGTGGAAATAATTCGCATATGTTTTTTTTTTAATTTTAGTCCTTCTATAAATGCTCTTTTGCAGGCCTGCAAGCTTGTCTGCAGCAGCAATGCCTCATAGAAGGCCCTTGTTATTAGGACTTCAAGCAGGACATAATAAGCATACCTACTGAAACGCATTCAATGAGAAAGGGTATGTGCAGGCCTTGCCTACCTATGGCGCCCTATGTTAATTTGAAATGAAGACTGCATTTGAAGGGTAGGGCTTCTGACTGCCTTTGCAGGCCTGCAAGAAGGCATGCAAAGCCCCATTTTTTGCTACTGGGTACATCTCGGTTATAGTTTAGGGCCAAATACTACAAATTTTTAGTTAGGGACAATATCTAACTACATTGTGCACCAACATGGGGTTTTTATCTGGGAGCGGAATAATTCCTTTACGAAGTAAAACCCTTTGGTGATTATATTATAATCTCGGAAGGACAGTTTTTTTTCAAAATGGCCTGCTGAAGTTTTCAGTTTAAGTGAAATAGCGTTTGTAAAATAATTACAATTCTTATTGTTTTTGATCATTTTCGATATTAGATGTAGTCAATGAAATTTTACGGGGATTTCCTTTTGGAACAACTAAACTCTCTATCTCGCCTTCTTACGTGTCCTCTTCGCCCTTATTTTGAGAAAAATTAGCAAATGACCCTTATCTTCGACTTAAAAACATTCAAATAAGCTATATAAAGGTTGCACAGAAAATTGAATTCAGGTGTTCTAAGACAAAAAAAACGATATGTACAATTATATATAAATTAGCTTTCCTGGCTAGCATTGCTTCACCCGTACTTACAATGAATCTTGTTATGAATTTAAGCATACTATCTACAGCCAGTAGGCAATCTTAATTATATAGATTATGATAATATAATTACAATCGTTATCCCCCACGTACCATTTACATACGGAGCAAATTTTATCTTCATACCTTTAATGGTTCGCGAAATATGACCGATTGAAATTTTGGTTTGTTTGGGCGGTGCCACCCCCCTTTGTCTTAGTATGTTTTCATGTAGCCTATGATAGAGACCCTACGGATAGTACCACACAGTGAAAATTTCATTGCAATCGGTTCATTTATTTCGCTCAGATTACGATTTTTTTAAATGGGCGTGGCACCGCCCATTTTCCAGCGAGACTTAATCCTCTTTATATCAGTAACATATGTAGCAAATCTCATCTTCATAACCTCTAATGGCTCTTGAGATAAGACCGATTGAAATTTCGGTTTATGTGGGCGGTGCAACGCCCCTTTGTGTAATTATGTTATCATGTAGCCTGTATCGTACCTATAATGGTTCAAAAGATACAGTCATTTTAAAATTCCAGTTGTATGGGGCGGTGCCACACCCATTTTACCCCCTTGAAGTCGGAATCTCCAAAAATTCCTTCTTAGTGCGCGCCTACGTCATAAAAGGAATCTAAATTCCAAATTTTTACGGTTTAAGCTTTAGCCGTTTAGGCTGGGGAGTGATTAGTCAGCCACCTAAGCCTTTTATATATATAGATGATCAGCATAGAACCCTGAGTCGGTTTAAAGGTGACCGTCTGTCCAACGCTACAGCCAATTGCAACCCGGGCTGTTAGGGAACGGCACAAGGAGGCTGTAAAACTCGTGAGATAAGAGAACGGCAGAGCAAGGATATAGAGCGATACAAGGATAGAGGTGAGGTGAGAAAGTAAAAGCAAAAACCTACGGTAACGTGACTTTAGATCTGGTAAATCAACAACAGACCAGATATTCATACTTCGGCAAATCCTGGAAAAGACCAAGAGAATCAGATCGACATGTACCATCTTTTCGTCGACTATGAAGCTGGCCTCGGCAGCCCGATACGGCAGAAATAATTCGAAGTTTGGTATTCCAGTGAAGCTGATACGCCTTTGCGGAATAACGCTGACTGACACGAAATCTTCAGTGAAGATTGGCAAGAACCTTACGGAGCCATTATATACCAGACGAGGCCTAAAACAAGGTGACGGCCTATCGTGTGACCTCTTCAATATAGCGATGGAGATGATAACAAGGAAAGCTGCAGTAAACATAAGTGGCACGATATTCAACAAATGCTACTCGCGTACACTGATGACGTAGACATCATCGGTCGAAAACTGCAAGATGTGACTGCAACCTTCTCAGGAATACAGAAGAAATCAGCGAAAATGGGTCTAATGATTAAGGAGGACAAATCTAAGTTATTAGTTTCATCGAACAAAGAATCTACTCGTTTGGGAAACTGCGTGAACGTTGACAACTATAATTTCGATGTGGTAGATAATTTTGTACCTAGACTCCGTCATGAACAAAACAAATAATGTCAGCCTCGAAATACGGAGAAGAATTCTGCTTCCTAATAATTGCTACTACAGACTAAACAAGCGATTTTATGACAGAGCACTCTCTCGACGAACAATAATCCAGCTACATTAGGTACTGGTTGTACATGTCCTGATGTATGGTTACGAATCCTGGGTTATGACACAAGCGGATGAATCGGTTCTGTTAGTATTCGATAGAAAAATACTCCGTAAAATGTATGGGTCCATCATCGTTAACGGAGAGTATCGACATCGTATGAATCATGAGCTGTACGAACTGTACACTAAGCCGGGTCGATCTATATGGAGAAAAAAAAATATATGAATGTTACCGCCTTATATGAACAGTCTTATAAAAACAAATTCGCCGGTTTTGACGTTTTGTCCATAACTAAGTTATTCGCTGTCCGATTCTTAAGTTTTATATATCGTTGAAGATGGATTAACAAGAGCTTTATTATTAATATAGTTACTTAAAACTATGACGTCATATTCCAGTGGTTCTCAACATTGTATCCTTAAAAACCCCTCGAATCATAAAATTTTCTGATGCAGATTTGAAGCCCTGTAGAAACTATAAAATAATTGCGAAATAAACGTTACTTTTTCTTCATAAACAAAAAAGTTATATTGATATAACATTTTAGTACATATGATAGTTCGAAGTAGATTTGTATAAAAAGTTTTATTTGCTCAACCAAAGATTTCCTCATGATCCAAAATGGCATTAAGCGTCATCATACTTAATTTACATTGGTCGCTAAAAAAATCTTTGGAAGTTCTTCAGTTAGATAGTATTCCGATTAATTAGTATTTTTGAATATTGATTTTTATTTGTTTGAACTTTATTTATTTTTCAATTGTACACGTTTTATAACAAACGAATGTAATAAAAATAAACAAATGTATATTTCGCATTATCACATGTACTGACATTTTAAATCAATTTAACTTTTTTGTTTCTGAATAAAAGTTAACGGTTTTTCTAAAACCTTTAATAGTTTTTCAAGGCCTTCAAACCTACATCAAAAAATTATATGCTTAGGGGGGTTTTTAAGAATACAATGACGAGAACGGCTGGAAGATGGCGTCGTAGTTAAAAGTCTTTAACATACCAACAAAGCTGTGGCTAATACCTTTTCAACGGTGTATAGATCTTGACAATCGGTATACAAATAACCATGTTATGGTAAAAACCCCGAATCCGGCGTTTTTGCCGCGACCACAGAAAAAAAAATTTCGCTCCCCCGAAATTGTTTTTACTTAATTTTTCATATAAGGCGGTAACATTGACAACTTTTTTTTTCGAACCGGCTTACTGTACACTGACATTGACGTGGTCAGATGCATTAAGTTCTAAGATGGGCAAGATCAGACAAAAACTACAGCCACTTCCTATACAAACTACACCTTATTGTGGTCTGTCCCTGCGAACATAGCCGTGTTTAAAAAGCTTTAGAGCTAAAATTTTGTAGACATACTTCTATACTCTAAGCGGAGATGAGCAAGATTAGTCAAAAACAACTCCCACCTCCCTTACAAATTGTCCCTATTTTTGTCTTCGCAGGGATACCGAACTCAGACATGGCTTCGTCTCGGATTGGTACACTGTCTTCAACAGCCGAATTTACAGACATCAATAGGCTGCAGAAGTGATCTTTCTATATTCTCAGTACACTCTCGGAGTCAGTAACGAGATCTTGTCTTTACAGGAGGAAATACCAGTTCCATGAATACAGTTCCTGCATTCTTAAATGCATTTAAATGCTCGTTCAGCACTTGTTTTTTTCACCTGAACAGTCGAGTCGGTTCCCGCCTCTTCTCCTAGTACTTTTCATGGACAGTTCGCGTTGCCGTTGGCTGCAGTTTGGCCCTGTAAGCAGCGTCTTGTTCCATCATGCGGCATTCGTCATCGTACTTCATATTCCCAGTACGGTCCGCGCATTCCTTTCCATCGAGTGGGCAATATATTGCCATTGTGTGCTAGTATTTTCCGGATTTGGAACATCACGAAGTAGTTAAGTGAGTTGGTTGGAATATCTCCGTTGTGTGCAGTTAAGCGATGTTTTCGCGCTGCTTAGCCTAGTACGCACCTTTACTGCAGAGATGTGGTGATCCGAGTCGATTTTCGCATCCCTGAACACTCGTACGTCTAAGACACTTGACGCCGGAGACATCAACAATTACAAAATAATTAAAATGCAAGTTTGTAGTAGTATGAATGAGCTTTAAGATACTTTACAAACGATATGCATATTTCTATAAAGCATTGACATAAGGAAAATTTTAGCCAAATTGTCAAGAATCCTAACTCCACATTCAAATTGTGATTTGTCTTCTGCACCACCGCAAAAACAACTTTAACATCTGTTAGTCATAAAATATCATTAAATTTCTAAAATGTCATACTTTCCTAATATTAACATTAGGGATTTCATTTTACTTCCTTTTAATATTGTGGTTTTATTCTGTCAACAACTCAATACCTGTGTCCCCCTTTATTATGTCATCAAGTCGTCGGTCGACATAGTCTTCTCTGTTTTTTCTTTTACAGTGTTGTGGTGTTGTCGGTCCGTCGGTCGATTATCTTCCAACTGCAATCGTGCATATCAATCTCTTCACACTTTTTAAATCCTTTTCACTTTCTTTTATTGACCTTTTCTTTAGCTTCACTCTGCTCGCTATTGAGTTTGCATTTGATATCATGATTAAATTGATGACAACATCAAGAGGAATGGGAGAGGAATGCCCGAGAAGAAGATAGAGTTTTTCAATTTCCGGTAGATTGATACAAATGATTATGTAGTCTGGGCAGACTTTTTGGTGGTCTGTGTAAATATTTCAAGGGATGCTTTTTTTGTTTAATGTAGAAAAAAGATGACTATAATCATGAGCTAAAACCAAGTAGGGTTATACGAAGGCGTGCCATGAATAAGAAAGTTATTATTTAAACACTTGAATATTGAATAGTATTTAAGTTAAACTTTAAACAGAGGTACATGATCAAACAAAATCTTTAAATTTAAACTTATGGGCAATTCATATTTTATTTCAACTCAATTTATGATAATATAAAATACTTTCATATTTAATATCAATTGCTACAATATTTCGTACATTAGGTGAGTTGTCACTTACTTTGTTGGAAACCCTCTAAAAGTGTAATATAAATTTGCACCTTCTAGATTTGTTCAATATGAACCCACCATTGATTGAGCTGAATTGTGTTTCTTTATTGAAGCATTAAAAAATATGTTTCTACTCAAAACAATTTAGTCCTTCCCGCATGATATGCATAAGAACAGGGACGTAGGTTAAAGGAATGAGACTAAAACAACTGCGATGTGAGAAGAATATTTTGGGTGTGAAAAAATTATACAATAATACATAACAGCAATAAAAGCTTGCGACAGCGTTGCATACTCTTACCTTCACTTTTTAATATAACCCCTGATGTTATTATGAGACAAGCATTAAGGACCGGCCGTGGCACGATGGTTAGAGCACGCGACGCCATGCGGGAGATCACAGGTTCCATACCTGGCTCCAAACATTAAAAAAAAAATCTTTCATTGTCGGCTCCCCTCGAATGTTGTCGACAGCAACTTCGCAGTATCCGTGTCGAGTCAATCGTCGTGTCTAGTAAGAGCTTCTCAAACAGTGACGTTTCGGTTTTTTATTTAGAGGCTGATTTTTTAACGATGCGTTAGCAATTTTGATTTCGGAAGATGTGGGTTGCTAACCCTCGTCTCCTAGATTGGTAATAGGGCTGCTATCTGCGCATCCAATCCCACGATGCAACCATGCTTCAGCGGTTTAAGCCTACTTTCCTGAGACGTCTCTTTGACCATTCAGGATACATGGTTGTAATGCCTTCTAACTTTAGCTAACTTCTAAGCGGTTGCTTTGAAGTCATTGCCCGGGGAATACTTGGTCTAAGACCGGAAGTAGTTAGCTGCTTGGACAGTGCCACAAAGGAATCGATTCTGGTCACTCCCAAGTGAGTAACAATCAGTAACCTTCCACCTCTGGGCAAAGTCCCATTTTGACGCCCTATGCTCCAATGGGAGTTAGAGGAACACATATATATATATATAAACAGTGACGTTCGCATTCGTCGATAAACAAGTAGGTGCCGTTAGTTGCGAATCTAAAAATAGAAAGCGTGTTAAATCACAACAACGTCAGAAGCTATTCCATACCTCATTTATGGGGTGTAAAGGGAAATTACGTTTTTTTTTTTAAGTAATTAAGGAATCAGGACGTAATATCTTTTGGCATTCAGGAAAAATTAATCGATCTCTTCCACTTATACACGGATGCAGGATATGCTTAGCCGTGTGAAGGCTAGAGCAGCACATGCAGGCCTGGATATTAACGTCCGCAAAACAAAATCAATGGGCATAAAAAACACTAACTAGTTATCAGTTGTGTTGGACGATCGCAAATGTGGAAAGTTGCTGCTACATTGGCAGTAGTAACTCAACCAGTGGTGGTAGTAAGGATGTCAATAACAACCGCCAGACACTTCTTCTCGATCCTTAGTTGACTATGGGACTCATTAAAACACTGCAGTATGAACTACAGCCAGGGTAGAAGTTGGCTGTGCCACGCCTCTTTGAAATAAACCGTTATAACTAGTAATAGTTTGATCGTTCTCAAAACTTTACAGTATGTTGCAGTTCGCCTGGCTATTTGGAACCAAGTTAGTAAAAAGTGACGAGGAGTGTCTGCGCACTTCAATATTTGACTTTTGAACTGTATCAAATAATTGTCCGTACACCAGGCAGTTAAGGACATATCGTAGCTGCGCCGACTAAAACAGTGATCTGTTTTTAATTTACTGTACAGTAAGCCGGGTCGACCTATATGGAGAAAAAAAATATATGAATGTTACCGCCTTATATGAACAGTCTTATAAAAACAAATCCGGAGGTGCAAAATTTTTATTTTTGTGGGCGTGGCAAAAACGCCGGTTTTGACGTTTTGTCCATAACTTTGTTATTCGCTGTCCGATTCTTAAGTTTTACATATCGTTGAAGATGGATTAACAGAGCTTTGTTATTAATATAGTTACTTAAAACTATGACGTCATATTCCAGTGGTTCTCAACATTGTATCCTTAAAAACCCCCCTAATCATAAAATTTTCTAATGCAGATTTGAAGCCCTGTAGAACCTATAAAATAATTGCGAAATAAACGTTACATTTTCTTCATAAACAAAAAAGTTATATTGATTTAACATTTTAGTACATATGATAGTTCGAAGTAGATTTGTATAAAAAGATTTTTTTGCACAACCAAAGATTTCCTCATGATCCGATGTGGCATTAAGCGTCATCATACTTAATTTGCATTGGTCGCTAAAAAAAATCTTTGGAAGTTCTTCAGTTAGATAGTATTCCGATTATTTGGTATTTTCGAATATTGATTTTTATTTGTTTGAACTTTATTTATTTTTATATTGTATACGTTTTATAACAAACGAATGTAATACAAATAAAAAAATGTTTATTTCGCATTATCACATGTACTGACTTTTTAAATCAATATAACTTTTGTGTTTATGAATAAGAGTTAACGGTTTTTTCTAAAATCGTTAATAGTTTTTCAAGGCCTTCAAATCTACATCAACAAATTATATGCTTAGGGGGGGTTTTAAGAATACAATGATGAGAACCGCTGAAAAATGGCGTCGTAGTAAAAAGTCTTTAACACACTAACAAAGCAGTGGTTAATACCTTTTCAACGATGCATAGATCTTGACAATTGGTATACAAATAACCATGTTATGGTAAAAACACTGAATCCGGTGTTTTGCCGCGACCACAGAACAAAATTTTTCGCTCTCTCGAAATTGTTTTTACTTAATTTTTTATATAAGGCGGTAACATTGACAACTTTTTTTTTCGACCCGGCTTACTGTACAGCTATGTGTTTTTCATTTCCTTTACAGGAGAGCGAAATGACATTAAATCTTAAAAATAGCAAATTTCAGCAAAGTTCATTGGAGTTGGACTGGATAACAGCTTTTGTTTGATTGGGACACAATTTGAATTTTCATAGTATGTCCGATGTAGCATTACCGAACATTTCGAAATAACTATTTATTTAGTATATTCTTGACGTATAAAACTTTTGATAGGGATAAGTGTAAATCTAGCTGTAATACTAATAAAGTGTGTTAGACTTGTTATCAGCATACTTTGGCAAATTATCATGCAAAAACTACACTAGAACAACTATTACAAATCGTTGAAATTTTTTTTCAAAATGCTCGCTCTGTTCACCAAACTTTTGGAGAACATTGTCATGTTTATGGTACACATAATCATCCATCTGATCAGCTTATACGCAATACTATAGATCGACCACATTTACTGTTTCGGATATAATTCATTTCACTTAAGGCTGGGCCCACACTGGCGTTTTGTTTACGCGCGTTTTCAAAAGCTCGAACGCCAAAAAAAAGCTCAACGTCGAATACGTTTCTGGGGTGCCACACTGGCGTTTTGTTAACGCGCGTTTTGTCACTAATTAAACAAACACTCACACGATGAGCGAGTGAGAGCTTTTGAAAACGCGTGAGTTCTATTTGTTAATACCAACAGCGTCACTAACAAAACAAGCACACACACGATGAGAGAGTGAGAGCTTTTGAAAACGCGCGCGTTCTACAAACTCAACGCCGGGTTTTCGTATACTTCTACGAAAGCTCTTGAAATCGCGCGTCAACAAAACGCCAGTGTGACCCCAGGCTTAGTACGTACCGTGCATACAGAAGATGCCATCGCCACTGTAGACGTAAGTGTGAAAGGGGACTCGAATTTATCGAACCCGCTACTACAGATAAAAATAAAAATATAAATTTACTATACACGTCGGCTCTATAGATATGAACTTTTTACTTTCGTCATACAGTCTAAGATATTTAGCATTTAAAACAATAAAACTTCGTTGGTTAATTTCCATGTTAAGGAGTTACTTGAAATAAGTTACATAAGTTAGTAAACTCAACATATTATTGTCGAGCTTAAGAACCGTTTTTCAAAGTACTTTGTAGACCTACAAACATATAATTTTGCATTTCTATAGAACTTGGGATAGTAAGAAAATTCTGTCATATATATTACACCCTGCTACTATTTTCAATTTTTTTCTTCGCACTTGATGATGACCATATATACGTGAAACTAGAGACCTTATGTAGTAAAACTGCGTTCTCAGTTTATCGCCAGAACGTCAGAGTTTTTTTAAAAGGACTTCAAAGTTTCAATGTCTACACCACTTTTAAAAAATTAAATCAATTATTTCCACGAACCATATGGGTATGAAATGAAAGGTAAGAATCTCAGCAATGCAAACAAATAACAGAGTTTCATGAATTTGAACCAAAAATTTCAAAAATGTCACTTTAAAGTTTAATATCATTTCAATAATTTTTTTTGAAAAAAATATATGTTCAATGGCATTGAATTTTTGCAGTAATGTATCGATCTTCTCTGCGTAATCAGGACTTCTGTAGTTTCCGAAAAAGTTGTGAACGATGTCCTGGAATGCTTCCCATGCCTCCAAATGAGCTGGACCTAAACACTCATTAAATCCTTGGTCGCCGTACAGAGACGGATTTTGAGGTCCATCAAATATACCAGCTTCAATTTTGCTCGCTGTGGCTCTCGGAAATTTTTGTTTAAGGTAATTCATGGCAAGACTGTTTTTGGCAACTTTTTCACAATATTTGTAAATAACCCAAGCTTAATATGTAATGGAGGAAGTATTACCTTCTCCGGAGGAATGAGTGGGTCATTTTTGATACTGTACACTCCTTGCGTACGTCCACTTCACTCGGGCCAAACTTTTCGGGTGTAGTAATTCTGACGGTCACGGCTGTCCCATAGACATAGAAAACAGGGAAACTTTGTAGGGCCCCCTTGCAATCCACATAGTATGGCAACTAATTTAAAATCAGAGCAAACTTTCCATTGATGTTGGTCATAATGTATGAGATCGAGAAGTTCTTTCATTGCTTCATATGTTTCCTTTATGTATTTTCCATATCCGATTGGAATTGATGGTTTCGTATTCCCTTTATGAAGCAAGACTGCCTTCAAACTATCCTTGCCTCCATCCATAAAAAGACGCCATTCCTCTGGGTCATAATTTTGTTGGAGAGCATTGAAAAGACCACATATGTTGGCACAAAAACAAAAGTTTGCCGTTTTTGCGAAGAAAAGTGCAAGTTGTTTGCTGCGATCAAGGTAATATGTAACACGTGTCTCAGGAGCATAATATCCCCACTCTTGTAATCGTGATGCAAGTAATTGAGTTTTCGATATCGGCAAATACAAATCTCGGCACAAATCATTGAGCTCGGCCTGAGTAAGTAAATGGGGTTTCTTATTTGATTGCATTTCTGCTTCACTGCACTCATCTGATGAATCATTTTTTATTGTTCTTTTTCGTATTTCTGTGGGGCAGTGCGGCACTGGTAGCGTCACCGAGCTAACAGCTGGATAAACTGGTTCAATTCTACGTCCGATAGTCTTTTCCGTTAAACAGAAATAACAATCTGTTGTATGGTTGATCTGGTTTCTCCACTGCATTGGCTTTCCAAAAGTGAAGAAACACTATTGACCCTTACCAATTTTGTTTAATATCGTCGGCAGTTGTTACATGCACTATTCGGTGTCCACGGCTTGTCGAGAGACGCTGGTCGAAAGCCGAAATACTTCTTATACGCTTCAGATAAATTTTTCGTATTCGTTTTCGCATCAAATGTTGTGATTTATTTTTCACAAGAACACCACAAACATAACAAAATTCGTTGGCATCGATTGAACACATCTTATTTTTTGCACGTTCAAAGCCAAACTGACATGTTTTTACAAAATGTGTTTCTTTTATATGCCTGTAAGAATTCTTTAAGAAATTTATTTGCATGGAAAATTGTTTAAAAAAAACACATCATTATGATGGTGTTTCGCGCGTTTTGTTACCTGTAAAAAACACGCACGCTTATTAGACAGTAAAGGACCATAACATTTTAGAAAAACCTTAATTGCTTAAAAATCCGATGCACAATAATAGATCTGCCTATTTTTAAAATTAAAATGTAAATCCAGGAACATTGTCGTTTCAATGTAAATTCCCAAACGTAAATTCCCAAATTCCAAAACTGATGGACGCCGAATATAGTGTGTGAGCAATGAAGATGAAAATATTGTCGTTCCACAAAATCCTTAATAAAAACTTTATTTTTAATCATTTTATTTTTTTAAATTACACTTAAAATGTTGGTAATTAAATAAACTATTAGGTAAAAAAATAAAACATTCCAGATCTTTACTATAACGTGGAAAAAAAATGAAATAAAAATGAAAATATTTGAAACAAACGTAAAAAATAGGCAAATTTTTAATTTTGAGGTGCCATAACTCAGCCAGTTCTTATTTGATATAATTTTGCAGCATCTTGCGGAAAAGGCATTCAATTACCTTTTCAACGATATGCCATTCATTTAGATCGAAATTTTCGGTTGGGCTCCACAAGGGTTTGAGTGAGACCATACACAGAAAAACACAAAGTACCGTTACATAAAAAACGGTACTTAGAAAAAAAATTACAGCGTTTTTCGTGTCCAGGAGGTCCCAATTAACTTATCTAGGCATGTGGCGTTCTTGGTATTTTTCCAAATTAAAAATTTTTAAAGCAGTGTTATGCACGCTTTTTGTACTTAGTCATGATACATCAAATCTATATACTGGTTATTCAATCGTTGTTTTGCTGTTGACCTATGAAATCATTTGTTGAAGCCCTTTATACCATTTAAGAAACAAATTAAATATTACTTAGAAATTCGCGAGGAAATGTAGAACATTTGACGAAATTAGCAATAAGGTTATTTTTAAATATCTTCGCTTTAGGTTACAGCTGTGGCAAAATAATCAAATTTTTATCACATATACCTAGATTTATTTATCACCGTTTAAAAAGTAAAAAGAGTTTTGGTCCACACTGTATTTTAATTCTTTTTTTCATTAACATTGTTTAAATGTATCTACAATAAATTAAGATTAGTTAATATTCATGTAAAATTACCTTATAAATGTCGCTTCGGAAGCAGATAAAGTGGGAAAACAAAATTGCAGCTTTCGAAATCTAAAAGTTTTAAAAAGAAACAAAAACCATTGTTAGTTTTTTTATTTAAGCAATTTTTAATAAAATGTTAAAAAAAAAACTAATATAAGTTTTCCTTTATATTTCAGTTTTGGTTAATTTCTAAAATTTTAAAAATTAATTTAAAGTTTTTTATTCCAAATTTATATAAACTTCCTACTAGTTCAAAACTTATTAAATGTTGATGGAAGAAAATAGATTATCAAAATAGATTTTATTCTACGTTTTTTCTTATGGCAATTGAATGCAATTATCCTATCAATGCAATATCTATGTTAGAACACTTCAAAAAGAAATTTTAAACTTTTGTATTTCAAATAAAGATTTCCAAAAGACAGCAAATTATAATGTTATCAAAAAAACTTCGCTTTTAAAATAAAGACATAATAAAAGTTTCGTACTCAAGATTACATAGACATTAACATAAAAAATAAAAAAAAAAAATTCAAGAAAATAACCTTTTTTGGTAAATACCAAAACAAATTCGAATTTGTTTCCTAGTAAATTTACAGCAATGTGACGTACGTATGAGTAACAAAAACCCATTGATCGCATATTTCATACGCCACTGGTATATTGTCCCCTTCACTCAACCACTGTAAAAGTCTTAGTTGTTGTATTTTCCTTTGTTGTAAGATTTCTTGTTATACTTTCAAACCAAAAAAAAACCCCTGGTGTGAAGTAAAAAACGGAATTTTATTAAATTTATTCAATTGTGTCACTATAATAACAAACAATATTTGCCGCTAGCGGGTGTTTCAACACAAAGACCCAAACGGCTGCAAAAATACAAAAAAAAACACTAAAACCAAGGTAAGTGTTGAGGAGTGTGTATGGATGTGTGTACACAGCTCATAGAAGCACGTACCAGACTATTGGCACATATGCAGGTGTTTGTGTAAATGTGCCCAACATCCATATGGCAAGTCAATGTGTTAGTGTGTGTACTAATACTATGTTATTTCATGTATGTATATAGTACACATGTCGTAAAGCCTGTAATGTAAGAACGTCGTCGTCTTATGGTGCCTGTGTGTTTTTCCAGTCTACTTTCAGATTTTATGAACTCAATTTGTTTATGAGTCTATTGGAACAAACAACCGTGTGATGTTGCTGTCGTCTCTTACCGTCGTCGTCCCCGTTTACAGTACAGTATCTTTCCCTCCCAATAACGACTTATGTATGCCTTGCATGTAATAACACGAGAAGTAACTGAGATTTTCTGTTTCTTTAACATCAATGTGTGATGTTGTTGATATTGTAACGGATATGTCAAGGAAGGATATAAAATTGAGTCTGCTTCAAATTCATGTAAGCGGAAAATATTTGTTAAAGTTTTTGGTTGAAAATTTGAAAGTGACAAAATTATGAAATGACGGCTAATAACGTAGGTGAAAGATACTATTTGCAGGAATTATGATACACTATAAGATACATACTGTGAGGAGGCTTGTTATTGGCAATCATAAGGTGTTATATGTAGTTCCAGTGTAGATTTTATAATAATCATTTTAATGGATAAGGCTAGAAAATTCAGTATTTGTTATGAATCGGAGTTCATCGTCGAAAAAAGAATAAAAGTCTCACCGTCATATAAGTCAAGCGACCGATGTTAAACTCAAGACTTTCAAGGGCAAATAAAATGTCAGATCAATTACTCAGTACAACACATGACTTCGGGACTCAATTCTGAGAATTGCAAGTGAAAGTAGTCCCACAAATTAGAATTTCTGCACCATTCGTTTTGTCAAGTTGGCTGCATTAATAACGTAAAGGCCATACGATTTTTTTGCTTAAGGTAGATTTTAAGTGCTTTTTCTATATCACAGTACACACATGATTTTGGGACTTAATTCTGAGAACTGCACGTGAAAGTAGCCCCAAAAAGAAGTAGTTCTGCATCATTCGTTTTGTCAGGTTACATGCTATAATAATTTAATATCGATTTGAAGTTAGTAAGTATCGTATAGGGAAATTTGTCACGTTTTAGGCTCCTTTGTTATATTGTTCTATGGTGACGTATGATTATCACAAGTAACATTCCACGTAAATAATACGCCACGGAGTACAACTGTATTATTGTAACTGCTACAAAATAAACCCAGTTCAAAATCATTTGATGAATGGAAAAGTGTGACTGTTGATTATGTAGGGAAACGTTATATGAACAGATTAAAGGAATTGTAATTCTTAATTTTCAGCTAAATCTCGTGGTTCTCGAGTTATGTCAAACAAAAGAGCCTAAAACGTGACAAATTCCCCAATACGATACTTACTAACTTCAAATCGATATTAAATTATTATGACATGTAACTTGACAAACGAAATGATGCAGAACTTCTTATTTATGGGGCTTCTTTCACATGCAGTTCTCAGAATTGGGTCCCAAATCAATGAGCTGGCAAATTTTCTACTGTGTTACAAATGCAGCCAACTTGACAAAAAGAATGATGCAGAAGTTCTTATTTTAAGGGCTACTTTCACGTACAATTCTTAAAATTAAGTCCCGAATCAATAAGCTGGATAATGTTGTACTGTGTTATTTAATAATGCGTCAAACTATGAGTACTAAAATATCATTGATTAAATTGATAACATTCCAAAATAGCACTGATGTTTACATACATGTTGTTCTAACATGATGTAACTTCACGCTTCCTGGCAGGAAATATTATGTAAATACCACCTCAATAACACTTAGGAATACATCTACATGTTTTTACCTAAAATTTTTGACTAATATTCCCATTAACAAATAATATCTTCTTCTTTTCTCTATTACATGTTAATATTCTCGAATTAAGTGCTCTTAAATATTATCCATATTTTTTCTTGTGTTGTCCTGCATTCTGACTTCGTTTAGTGTTTTATGACATATCCTTTTGTCTTCCTTTAAATGGTATAACAATATGTTACCTCTTTATTTTATGTCACCCTCTAAAATGTACCCACATATACCCAAACTCACACACACACATTTCAATGTATAAAGTATGAGCAACTGCGTGGCATAGTCTCTGCATCCTACGGTCCATTGTTCATAACCGGTCACAAACAATTTACCGAGATTTTTTTTATGAAGTGTTGCCTGTCACAGACATTTTATTAGAGCTATTAATTTTGAGAGAAATTGACGTTGGACACTTTTCACATAACTGTAAGAGGAGGAGAAGGAATCAAAAACAACTACAACAAAAAGGCCACGATATGATATAAGAAATATGTAGGGTTTGGTCGATTGTTGGTCACCCACTACTGAATATAGTAAGTGCAGGTTTTATAAGCCCACCAGTAACAAATATAGAAATTCAATGGTTTCCGTTTTAATCTAAGATAATTCGTACACATGTGTACTGGTGTAAAATAGTTCACAAATTTGACCCAAAATATAACTCCACAACAACTCTACCACTTTCCTCTAACAGACCGCTGTTACCGATGCCTCAACCTGCCTAGAATACCTTATTATACTACACGAAAATTCCCCTAATATCTTCTCCAGTTTTTTCTATTTCTTTTCACACACGAGAATGTGGTACACTGTGATACACTTACTACGTCCAGTGTAATGTCCAAACTTGAACACCAAAGAACAATTTCATGTTTCCACATAGTTACATACTGATATAAAAGACCTAGGCGCACATACAACCATACATGAGCAAAGGTATCCTACTTTGGACACAGGATGACAGTATCCAACAACAACAACAACAGCAACAACACAATACAATATATTAAGCTTATCATGAGGTAAATTGTTTAGAATGATGCTTATGAGCTTATACCATTATGACCATATAACTGGACAATGTAGAAAGACAAGCAGACATTGAGATGTTTAACTTTATGATGTGTTTTCGAGAAGAGGAAAGGGCACATGGGGAATGGGGGACGCTTAACTGATAAGTTAAAGAGTAACACATGTTTGTGCAATAGCAATATGAATTGAGTGGCTCATCGTACTCGTAAAGTGAAAGATAATGTTATCACAAACGTATAGTTGGTATGGAAATTGTCAAATATGAATTTTTTGTATCAACATTATAAATAAAATAATAGGTTTTTTTTTATAAAAAATAAAGTCTTATTTAAAGAGGATTCTATTGGTGGCTGCTCAGAGAGTTATTAGAGAAAACTTTAATATTAAAATATCGAAAATTTTTAAGAAACACTAGCTGACCCGACAGACTTCGTCCTGATTTCAAAATCTATTTATATAATTATATACATATAAAAGGCTTGAGTGACTGACTGATCACTTCCCAGCCAAAACGGCTAAAGCAAGAACTTAGAAATTTGGAATGTAGATTCCTTTTATAACGTAAGCGTGTCCTAAGGATTGTTATTTGGAAATTCGGACGGCAAGGGAATACAAAGGGCGTGGCACCATCCCATACAGCTAAAAATTTAATATGGACGTATCTCATAAACCATTTTAGGTACGATGTTGAAATTTACTATGTATGTTGGTCTTACAAGAACTAGTACTTATAGTGGAAAGTGGGCGGTGCCACACCCTTTTTTCAGAAATCATGCTATCGGCCAAATAAATGGACCGATTTCAATTAAATGTTCACAGTGGCGTACTGTCCTTAGGACCTCTATCATAGGCTACATGAGAGCATAGTTAGACAATGAGGCGTGCCACTGCCCACTCGAACTGAAATTTTAAGCGGTTATATATCACGAGCCATTTCAGGTATGAAGATAAGATATTCTACATGTTTTACTGGTACAAGGAGGCTTACGTCTCGCAAGGAAACGGGCGGTGGCACTCCCCTTTTGAAAAAATCTTTTTGTCATATATTACTTACTTACTTACTTACTTAAGTGACCCATTACAAATTTCGAACGTGGTTCATAAATTAGAGGCCTGAAGTATAAAAGAATTCTACACACTTCGGTCTTCTGCGTGCGTTCTGATGGTGGCACGTCGCCAACCACTTGTTCCTTCCAACGAAGTTTGGGTCTCCCTGCTCTGCGCCGTCCTTCAGTTTCGCATTCAAACACCTTTCACGTTCTGGAGCATTTACATCCATCCTGGCAACATGTCCCATTCATAGTTGTCGTTGGATTCTGACTCTTTTAGCTATGTCGATGTCGTTGTAAAGCTCATACAGCTCATGATTCAACACAGATAGGTCCATATATTTTTCGGAGTGCTTTTCTCTCGAATAATCCCAGGTTTTGTATGTCCGTTGTCGCAAGCACCCACGATTCGGCAGCATACAATAGAATGGGTAAAAATAACACCTGGTATAGCTGTTTCTTAGGATCCCGAGATAAGATGGTGTTACTAAAGTTCTGCCGAAGTCCGTAAAAACATCTATTGGCTAGCACTATTCTATGCCTGATTTCTTGGCTGAAACTATATTTCTTATTAACAGAAGATCCGAGGTAGGTAAATTCATCTACAACCTCAAAACAATAATTGTCAGCGTTCACGGTGCGTTCCCATCGAGAGGACTTTTTTGGTCGTCAAAATCAAAATTTTTGTTTTTTCCCCGTTGACCGCTAAACCTATTTTTGCTGACTGCTTTTCCAGTGATGGGAAACCTGCAGGCCATTGATGTCTATATCATCGACATATGCGAGTAGCACGTGACTCTATCTTAAATAGAGTACAGGGCAAGCTATCACCTTTCTGAGGCCTATTTCCACGTTGATTGGTTTATATTGGTTGGTATCATCGGCAAACTTAACCTAGGGTTTGGTGTTTTTCAAGGTACATCTGCAAAGTATAATTTGTTTTGTAGGTATATAGCAAGTAGTTAATAGGCTTATTCCTCGGTAGTTCTTACACTCGCTACGATCTCCTTTCAGCCTGAGACTCCAGTCCCCAGGCATGCTTTCCTATACCCAGATGTTCTCCATGAGCTGATGCATGCTTCTAATCAGCTTCTCCCCACCTGTCTTAAACAATTTAGCCGGGAGACCATCAGCTCCAGCTGCTTCGCTATTTTTATGGCGGGATATTGCCAAAGTGATTGGCTAAGTGGTGTCCGTAGATTACTGAAATGTCCTCTCCATATCTTTAGAATGTTATCTGTCTCTTCTTCAGCTCCTTTTTTTCCGTCTAAAAAACTTGTTGCCTCTCGTCTCTTTTTCCTGTGGCGTTCACGAACAGCTCGCGTTGCCATTGGTTGCAGTTTTGCCCTGTTCGCAGCATCCGTCTCTCTCGTGGCATTGCGACATTCATCATCGTACCAGGCATCTTCTTGAGGCGACTTTGAGTACCTAAGTACGCTTCTCGCAGTCCGTTCTATGGAGTCGACCATATATTTCCACTGCGAGGAAATATAATCAGGGGTTAGAGAATTCCGTAGCAGTTGAGTTAGGTTGTTGGAGTAGGCGTCCGCTACCTCTGTGGTCCGCATTTTACCGATGTCGGTAAAATTAAACGATTAAAGAATACAATATTCCTAATCTTGAAATCCAGAAAATCAAAGACTTCGACGAGCTCCTTTGGTGCCTCCCTTAGAAATGACAAATTTGACAGCTATAGTTTAACATACATATCTTTTTTTTAAGAACACTGAATTCACTCATATTTTGCATAAGGAATGAATATGTATGTGAAAACTTACCTATTTTTCGAACATACCTTCGAAACGTCTTAACGGCTCAACTAATCACTTTTATAAAAGATGCCTGCACATTAAGTTAGCTGACCTTTGATATCACAATTTTTCAGATATATGATAACAAATTTTTATGAAATATGCCACACCCTCAGCTCTTATCACGCCCAATTCACATTACGCATAATAGTAACAAAAGAGCTCATACATGTTTCTAAATTCATACTGCTGTACTTGTTGATATATGTATTAGAAGCAATTCATATTATGAGGGAAGTTCTACGCCCACCATACCATTCAGGACCTTTTTCTATCATAAGGAACACACTTTAGTGGAATTAAACTAACAAAATGTCTCAAAGCTCTAACTTTCATATTACTCCCGTTACCAATTTAGAACCAGTTTCGGGAAACGTGTCCTCTCCACTAATCTCGGAACAGGTGCTTTTAGACAATTGTCATCCAATTTCCCGCACGTTTTTTCCAAAACAAAGCAAAGGAATAGTATAAAGGGCGGTTTGGTCTACCTCTTCAGGTAACTTCCATACAAAATTTTCAATTTCTGAATAATTAATATTTCTTACATATCTTTAAAATGAACAACTGGAGGATATTTGGATTAGGTCAGTTTAATTACTTTGTAATAGCAGAAAAAACAGCAGAAACTCGTAGTCTTTGCCATACTCCTTCTGGTACTTCCTATACAAATGACCGAATTGACTTTATAGTTTACATGCACATTTTTAGGATGTAAACTGATTACAGTCATAATTTGACCAAGATATACGCTTACCAAATATAGACTCAAGCTTAACAAGTGACTATATCGGCCGACCCCTTTTTTACCTCCTATTCAAAATAACCCATTTTTGGAAAAACAATATTTCTCCTATAATTTCTATATAAACTTAGTCAGTTTGTAATAACAAACAGAAAACTGCAGAGTATTTGAGTTTGATCAGTTAATTTATTCTTTAACCCTTTAATGACGAGAGCGAAATAATGGGAATTTTTTAAAGATTTTGTCAGTACTACATATAAATTAATTAAAAAACAAATTTTACATAAAAAAAGTAAGACGAAGAATTTCAGAAAAATATCCATTTTTTCTGGTGTTATGCCGACTGTGACCATATGGTAACAGCTTTAAAACAGGTAAACAAAAAGAACCGAGTACAAAACAATTCATGCAATACGTTTTTATGATATTTCATATTCTTCTCAAATATCAAAAACTTAAAGTCTTTAATATATCAGTCTTTAAGCAGCCAAAAAATATTCTTGATATGAAGTGACTTTTTTTGCGCACATGTGAAAAACAAATATTTTCAATGATCCCCCACGCTCGCTACTGACGTCTGATCGCATAGCGGTAAATCAAGAATGAAAGATCAAAGCATGCTTTGATGAAATCAAAAAAGAAAATTCTTGACATTTATTTTTATGTTTATTTTATTGCGTGCAATATCTAACGCTGTCGACGTTACCATATGGTGACAGTCGTCACTAATGGGTTAATAACAAAACAAAACTGAAAGATTTGACACAACCCCATATGGTAAAACTTAATTTCCCTTTACACCTTTTAAATGAGGCATGTGTTCTAAAACTGGCCTGTAGAATTCTAACAGGCCATTGCAATATCAGCACGTGACAGGCAAATGGGATAGATCCATACCGGACTACCACCGTGTGTGTGAGGACGAGGAGGAGTCCAAGACCATGGACCACCTTCTTTGTAGCTACCCGTAGTTAGATTATATAGAAGATCTAGAGTCTCTCACCTCAGTCCAAGTAGGAGAAGGTCCATTGCAATTGTCCTGTTTTAAGAAACGGATATATGAAAAAAAGACTACAGTACAAGATAAATATAACAGTTCACAAGAATAGTACAGGTTTAGAGAGAAGAAGTATTAAAATAATTCCTGTGTTTTTTCTCCTTCAACTTTATATACACAAAGTAGTAAGATTACGTGGGTACACTATGGTCCTCTCCCCTTAAGCCAGCTCAAACCATTAGTGAACCTCACCAGATTCTACATGTCACATGACGACAATTCGGTGAGACTATCAAAGAACCATTTCCTGATGAATTGCTACCTTAGCATGGTTCAAAGATTCCAAGGTTTGATAGAGAATTTTTATTCCTTTCCCGGTGATTTCCCTACTTTTGATAATATGGTATAAGGACCTAAGTTTATGTCTATTGTATTCTTATATGTATATCTCATGTAAGACATGGTTTTTGGACATTGTATCTGGTATAAAACTCAACTCATTTTAATAAAAAATTGGCATACTATATTCATAGTTTCTTTGTTTTAACTAACAATCACTCTCCCCCATCATACCCACCTCATATTAAACAAATGCACATACTCCATCCAGAAGCCTCTCTATAGCCACCATCAATGATGATGATAATAAAACCATAAAACTGCTGCAGTAGCAGTAATTACCATTACAGCATGTTTAAACAGAGCATAACATTTTCATACTAAACGAGTATATTGTTCAAAAAAATACACACCCAAACAAACTAACAAAAAAAACATCTTAAAAACATAGAAACGAAAACTTTTATGACTTGTAAAGTAGACAAAATATAATCCATATAGTTTGTAAGCATTTTGTTTGTTACTTTATTTTATGCTGTGGCAAAAGTCATTTTCTTGTATTTGTTTTTTCAACATCCGCTTCCGCTCGACTGTTGTATTTTTTCCGCCGAAACAAGAAACAAAGCATAAAGTGGGTTAATGTTACTTTTGAAGACGGGATTTTTATGTTATTTTGCATTGCTTTTTTTGCACTGCTTGTTTGCATTTGCATTGGTTAGTTAAGTGGCAATTTGTTGGTGGCATGCAACTTTTTTACAGAAGTTGCTATTGTTGTTGGTTGGGGGTCTTGCATGATTTAAACATGACCTTCAACTACAGCAGAAAGCCTTAAAAAACATGCAAATTAATGTATGCTCAGTGGTATGTAAGAAAAATTTTTACAAACAATTAAGTTGAGCAGCAGCGGCATAATTCTCTGAATAAGCTAAGGAAAAAATTTTAAAGTGGCCTTACAATTGAAGCGGTCAATTTTTCTTATTTCCCCAAATATTGCTTAGCAATAATAAAGCGTTGCATGTTCGAGAATCACATTACTTTTGGGCATAATTGTGATGAAATTTTAATCTTGGGTAAAACATATGAAGGACACACTTTCCTAGGGTCAACATTTAACCAACTGAGTTATACGATGTGACTACGCTTGCCTTCTCTAATGTTATTTCGGCGGACATGGCCTTCACACAGCCTTCGTTTAATACGCTTTTAATTTAATTTCGTAGCATTTTCTTGCAAATCTCTCATACCATGAACTGTTATTAATCAATATTAAATCGCTACAATTATAAAAGACCAATTATCTTAATGAAATATAATTGTTGACCCTGTGCAATCTCTTAAACAAAAAAATTCCTACCAGCAGCAATTCAAGTTTGTTACGTTTAACAACACCAACAAGAAAAAACTGTAATCGCTGCCAAGTAATTCAATTGAAATTAATTATTATTCGCTCCACAAGTGTTTTTGGCGCTCTCGAGCATTTGCTCGAGTCATGCTACCACAACTTTTAATTATGCTGCCCTAAGCTGTAAAGTTGCAGCTAAAGTTGCCGGTAGCTGCTACTGCTGCATCAATAGCATCCTCTTATTTTGTAAGTTTGCTCCTTTATTCCGCTCTCGATTCATTCTATAAACTCTAATGAATGTTGTGTGTGTAACCCTTTGCTCCCACAGTATCTGTTGTGTGTTTGAGGTAAAACCGAGGACGAATTGGGAGGCTGCCGTCCGAAACTATTGATTAAAATGTTGTGCAGCAAAAAAACAAACAAAAAAAAGTTGCGCGCCTCATGCAGCAGTTGGGTAAGTAATACTGCGGATGGATTTCAGAGTTTTTGTTTTCATGGTACTTGCAACTTGTTTCGAATGAGTTTTATACTTCTTAAACCGTGTTATGCTGCCTGCCTTGTGCCATTCAGCATGAACTAAGCAGTGAAGACTTGAAACTTATTTCGCTGCAAGGGGGAAAGGAAACTGTTTCGCTTTTTTGCTACAGTTTTTTAAATGGTGTTATGTTGCATTTTCAAGTGTTTCTTCATGTTGCACTTAATTTAGCACGAAAAAATAAAATCAATTATACTAATTTTGTTTACTTGTTCTCAGCAGAGGGCATTTTGCAATTAAAAGTGATTGAAAAAAGGGGTAAACGGTTGGTTGAGTATGGGTCAAAGTGTCAACCGTAGCATGGTGGGCTGCACACAAGTAAGTGGAGAGGAGTACCCATAGGAATAACATTCCTGTACGACTATTTATATGTGCAAAGTGTTTGGAGATGTTCGATGGCCATTTTGATGGTTAGAAAATGTGGCAAACAAGCGGATCTCTCGCCGATACAATAGAATGTTATACGATTGATATAATGCTAATAGTTTTGGGACATTTTACACCCTCACCCATATGAATTAGTTTATTTATTATTATTTAATAAGAGAAAATGGTGTAACGCATTCAAGTAGACGAGTTTGGCTCCAAGTATCGTGTCTGGTTGACTGGCTGGGTGGCTGGTGGGCAGGACAACATTAGTAAATCTTAACTGATGCCTATGAAAATTTCCTAAAATGTGTGTAGATTGGGATGTAAAGTGTAACTTGCATCTTAAGCCGACTCACAACATCCACGTGTTGGCAACTGGGCACCGTTGTCGTTATATTTTGTTATAACAAGATTGAGCAGAGCGAAAAACGCACGTAATCAAACACAAAGAAAGATGGACATCGCGAAGTTGCAAACCCCAGAGTTAGTCACTGCCTACTCCAACCAGCTCTCCCAACTTCTAAAACACAACGCCTCTACTTCTGACGTTCCTGATACCCAGTGATAGCATATTCCATGGCAACCGCCGCAACAACCGTGCTAGGATATGAAAAACGGCGCCCAGGCGAATTCTTGTAAGATAAAGAATGTCGCTATAGCTACAGCCTATTGTAACACGTTCTGTGATAAAACGGCACAAGGAGACAGTTAAACATGCATACCAGCGGAAAAAAAAACGACCGAAAAAGGAACGGGAGAGCGAGGATATAGAGAGGGGTGCCCGGACATAACCCTCACGGACAAAATCCCCAAAAAGATTTTGGGGCCTATGTCCGCCACGCTCTGCGGACATAACCCCCAATTTGCATTTGGGATTAAGTTCGCGGGGCATAGCGGACATAAGCCCCAACAAATATAACGGACATAACACCCAAACTAATTTTGCGACTTAAAGTAATGAAAAAAAAGGGGGCATTCGTCTCGCGCTGGAGAGAGAGAGAGAGAGAGTAGCAAGGCATATGTTGAAATACTAAAAACAACAACAAATTCGGTCATAATCCACATTGGGGCTTATGTCCGCAGATTAGTATCAATTTCATTGGGGATTATGTCCGGCAAGTTGTCCGGACATAAGCCCCAAAATCGTTTTGGGGATTATGTCCATGTGGGGTTATGTCACGGCACCATATAGAGGTACAGGAATAGAGGTGAACCTTAAAAATTCTACTAAAAGGTTAAAAGAAAAGGTTACTGTACTGGGCTCCCCTCCTGTAAGGACAAGGATGGAAATCTGGTTACAAATATGCAGAGTGTGTTCCATATATGGAGAGAACACTTCCAGCAATTGAACACTTCCTTCCATAAGAAGGATATCGCGGCTGAATAATTATAAAGCAGCCGGTGTCGATGGACTTCCGCCAGAGCTCTTCAAGTCCGCCCTCTTGGGACCGGCCGCGGTATGATGGATACTAGAGCGGGTCACGAAAAAAAATTTCCTATGTCGAGGGCAAATATTAAAGATCACCTCGAGACAACTTAAAAAAAAATTTTTCCTCCGACGGAAAAACAGCCAAAATCAATTTTTTATTACTGCTTAATTGTTTGTGGCTCAATCGTAACACACAAGACATCAGTGTATAGGTCTCGACGAGTACTACATTTGTCCTATAGATGTCGCTGACATACGACATCATCTTGTAATGATGGCCTCATTTAGAGCAATTTCTACCCCTAAAATTTAAAAATATTTTTTCCTAGGATTAAAGTCCTTTAAAAACCAAGAACATTTTGCTTTGAAAGTATAGTATTATTCAAAAACAAAAATGTTACGCATAAAAAAAATGTATTTACAGCATCAACACTTATACTTTTTCCTGTTGTTTGCATTATTACAAAAATTATTGCATACTTTATAGCGCTGTCGGAAAATTTTTATAAAAAAGATTCCATACTTTGTAGCTCAATAAAAATTTTGTATGGGGACCGACTCGGTCTAATGGTTACCATACGGGATACCCCGGTAACGTTAGCATTCGTCGATATACAAGTAGGTGCCGTTAGTTGTGAATTTAAAAATAGCAAGCGTGTTATATAAACTGACCGAAGCTTATCAATGAGGCTTCTTCTCTTATATGTAACCGCATATTGAAAAGAATTACAAGATAACAGCCATCGTTATTTCCATTTAACGATGTTTCAGTCGCCCCCTTCTACACCGCCTATCGAGTTTATTTGCTGAAGATTTTTCTAGCTGAAGCATTTTCATTCATTCGTATCAAGCCAGCGAATTCGGTATATTTCAATGTGCTTGACTAAGTCGATATCCTTGTACAACTCATACAGCTCATGGTTTATTCGACGACAGTACTCGCCTTTAACGATGATGGGTCAAAATATTTTGCGAAGTATTTTTATCTCGAAGACCCTCAGCAGACTGACGTTATTATTTATGTTTACGGCGGAGCCAAGGTGGACAAAATCATCTACCACTCTAAGTTATAGTTTTTAACGTTCACGCGGAGCCTCAACAGAGTAAGCTCTTTGTACGTTGAAACAACTAACTTGGTTAGTTGTCCCACCATCACCAGACCCACTTCTGCCGACTGCTTCTCAATGCCCGCAGTCCACGGCCAATGGTATCTACGTCATCGGCATACGCCATCAGCTTGTTACGTTTGTTAAAGATGTACCAGTCCTGTTTACTGCAGCTTTTCACATAATCATCTCCATTGCGATGTTAAAAAGTCGAAAGACAGACTATGGCCTTGAAATAAGCCACCCCATACCTCATTCATGGGTTGTACAGAGTTAAGTTATTTATAAGCAAAACCTAAATAACCAGGAAATGACAATTATCCCAATCCCAATAATTCTATACTATGAGACGTTATCGTCCGTACTTAGTTGATATTATAAATGACCCTTTGGGACTCCGAAACAAAATGAGATATTATATTGAACTTTTTACATACGTTGTTCACAAACACTACCTAAGCTGTAAACTTTTCTATAGTTTTTATACATGTGCAAAAGTCTGACCATACCGAATGTTGAATCTCCACAAGGAGGCAAATAATAAAACATATGTGATATGAAGTAATAAGTCGGTTAATTTCTTTAAATCCAAGTTAAGCAATATCCAACAGCATTTTGGAGGAATAATATAGGCAGGGTAATTATCAGCCAGTTCAACTAACTGAAATTTCTGTACTAGCTTTAACAAAGAAGGTCATTGATACAAAATTATTAATTTTTATTATCACATTGCATCAACAAAATATCTATGAATTTTAAGATGCCACTGAAAGTCAATATGCCAATTGATCGTCATATGTTGTATTATTTCAAACAAAAAAAAAAATCCCAATTCGAAAAGATAATTCAAAACTGCTTGCCGTTTCTATTAGTTATATGTTAAACGCAACATCTAATTTCTCTTATTTCTACAACCTCAAAAAACCTCTTATACCCCACAACTTCTCTCATAATCACTTACAGCAAATCAGAGCACCAAAAACAAAGCACAAGAAATGGAAAAATTAATACCATTAGTAAACATTTCATCAAATCAAAATGAAAATCTTCTTCGCTTTATATCCAACCAAATCCACTGCTTAAGGGTGACGCTGCTTACACTTATTGTGGTTGTAGCTTTAGTTATTTCTGCTGTTATTGTGGAATTGAATTAACAGCTTAAGATGACAAAGTAATTGCCACAAGGGTGATATACTCACTTTGCTCTCCAGCACGCTGTCACTGTTTGTCTATCTGCGTGTTGTCTTCGTTGGGTACTTATGCGATTGTATGGTATACATTTGTATCTGTTTGACATAAATCCTCCATAGCACCACTCACACAATGTAGCACACACCAACACACATACAGACATACTCACATCCTTAAGGACTGAAACGCTTAGTGGTGGATCATCAGTGGTATTTATTTGTGGTGAAATGGGTTTATGTGTTCTTAAATTAAGGCCAATAAAATAAAGTTACGATGATGATGATGATAAGATATAATATTATGATAACAAATTACAATGCAAGAGCGAAGAGCTTCGGAGCAAACATATTGCAGTGTCTCGAATGGAAGGGATTGTAAGGAAATCAATTGAATAGCCATGAGAAGTGGCGGCGCTGATGATTATTTGGAAAAAGGATACACTGGCATAATTGGGACTAAAATGTGATTATTATGCCAAAATGGAGCTGAGTGCTGAATGTAAGAAAAGCTATAACTGCAAACAATTAAGTTTTTGGTTACATTATTCTTATGGAATAGAAAATAGGGAAACCTCTTATATGCAATCAAGTGAAACATGTGCTCAACTGGAGCTAGTATATCTGCTAATCTGCTTTATGCTGCACAGTTTATTACAGTTTCACAATGACCGAACATTTAAGATTTAACGAAGTTATATAAGGTCTAATGATATGTCGAAAATATTAGGTTTAAGAGGGAGAGACTTTCTTTCATCAAAAACATGACATCTTACATAATAATATTAGTACGATCGTTCAATTAAGCCTGAAATATAGAGGGTACCCTTGTTTAAAGTTCAGCAATGTTAGAGGAATCACTGTAATAAAATTGTGAATAGGTCACAACTACCTGATCAGGTAAGGCCATTTGAATATCTATTTAGTTCGATAAAGGTCCATCTTTTTGTTGTTCGTCACTGTAAAACACCACATAGTGTTAAAAGTTAAATAGCTTTTGTCGATAGCAAATCCCGTATCTGTTGTTATGTAACATTAAGCAAAATTTCATAGTAAAACCACAATCTACTTAAGATTAAACTTTCCGTAGTACTCTTAGAACTTTTGTGCACTCACACTCCTCACTTACATAGCCGACGGAAACTGTCTTATTTTGTCATCAACTTGAGTTTAAAATAAAAACCTGGAAAACCACACAAAGACAAAACTTTTCCAAACTTATCGTTTTTAAAAATATTTATGTATAATCCATAAATGAAATAAAATTCTTAGAATATCCTGGTCAAACACCTTGAAATGTACAAACACAAACACACGCACACAAACAGACTTTAAGCAATGTTTGCTTTTGTGAGGCGACCATGTCCATCCGATTGTGCTGTCTATATCTCTTTGTGTTAAGTGCTGCGGCGTTGGTTGCGGTGGAGTGAAACAGATTATGGGATTTGTAAAAACAAGCCACAACCACCATGAAAGTGTTTTGAACTTTTCTTGTGCCAAAGGTTTTTTGTAAAGGTTTCCCAAAGGTTTTTTTTGTTATCCTCAGTTGATGCAATGGGGCAAAATGCTTGGGTACACTTTCCAACAGGATACAAGACAAACAAAATATGACTTTAAAAAGAGATTTACTCCAATGGAAATTCCAAAATATACATACGGAAAAACCGAAAGGACTGAACTTATTTTTGAAAAGTGCCAGAAAGGACATAACTTCTTGACTTGCTACGGTCAACAGGAAGACAACAAAAACTCCAGAAACTGCCATGACTAAAGAAAGAATAAAATGAGGTTTACAGATATATCAGCCAAAGAGGTAGCACCTTTGGAATGACTGAGATTAAGCCAGTAATTTGCATGAAAATAATAAAATATTAAAAATATTAAAAATATTAAAAATATTAAAAATATTAAAATTATTAAAAATATTAAAAAAAATAAAAATATTAAAAATATTAAAAATAATTACAATATTGAAATGGATCTCAAACCGAACTATGACAATATCATAATTCATTACAGATCAACAAAAAACAAAATCAAGAACAACGAAACACTGATGGTACGCAGAACGGGGTTGGCACTTTGTCAACAACAAAACTCCTGTGCAATTGTGTCCGATGGACACATGCATAGGAAAGGGCTTGTGTGTGTATTATGTTGGCATGTTGTGCGCTTCGAGGATGCTTTCTTCGCACCGTTGGGAAAAGTTCTCATTAACTTTGAGATGCATTCTTCCCTTAAGGTTTGTGATGATAGAGGAGAGGGCACAGCAAAGGGCGCTGACGAGACATTGTGGTTAATGTCGAAATGACGTCATACGCCTAACCTGCTGTCAACATAATACATTTCACAAACTCTTGATTAAAAACCTATTGGCAATTATTTATTACTGATCTCAAACCGAACTATGACAATATCATAATATTAAAAATGTTCAAAATATTAAAAATATTAAAAATATTAAAAATATTAAAAATATTAAAAATATTAAAAATATTAAAAATATTAAAAATATTAAAAATATTAAAAATATTAAAAATAATTAAAATATTGAAAATATTAAAAACATTAAAAATATTGAAAATATTAAAAACATTAAAAATAATAAAAATATTAAAATATTAAATATATAAAAAATAATAAAAATATTGAAAATAATAAAAATACTCTTGTTTGTTATTGTCAATCTGTGCAGAAATATGAAAAAAAAAATATTGAAAACAATAAAAATATTAATAATAATAAAAACATTCAAAATATTGAAAATATTAAAAATATTAAAAAATATTAAAATAGAAAAAAAAATTAAGTAATTTTCCTTTACACTGTATCACAAATTGTACTGATCAACAAAAAAAAAATGAAACCCGTTACAAATATCAGTCACCCCTGTAAACACAACCCTTTCGCCTTCTACTTCTTCCTCGGCCATCGAAAAGGTAAGGATCATAACACAATGGTGGCCATAACAAGAAGTACCAAAAGGCTAACGTGCAAAAACAAATTCAGCAAACACCAAAAGTACTCCTAGACCGGGTGCAGAGCAAAAAAACATAAACGGAAATACTTAAAAAAAGCACCAAAGGAAGTAAATATTTGTGATGTGGAACATTTAAAACATTCCCACAGACACTTTTTCCACATATTGTGTTAAACAAACCTAATATAGTTTTATGCTATGTTCGACAAAAACATTTGGTTTCTGCTTTGCCTGTGAATCATACCCAAAATCGAAAACCAAGTGAAAATTTGATTATTTTCTACTCAGTGTTAGGATAAAGTTTGGCAATTAAATTAACTTTTTCTTTGCAGCAGCATTTTTTTTATAAATGTTAAATTTTTCGTATTCAAAAACCATCTAATCCATATTCTGTACTACCAAACTACTTTAATGATTATAACTTTTTGGCCCTTTAGCAAAAATTTACGTGATTTTTTGTTTTTGTGCCACGAAATTAATTTGTTTGTTAGACGACCTTCCAGCCACAAAAATTGTTTTGTTTTCAATTTCTATCATATCCGCCTGCCCGCCTGCATTAGTACCGCCACTGAAAATTGCTCGACTACTGCTGTTAGCTGTGGCCACAGTAAGTAAAACCTAAAAACTGTAATGCAATTTTCACTATAAGTTTCCATGGAAATTTATGCAATTGTCTATATTTTAGTGCGGAAAATTAACAAAAACTTCAGTGTAGTTAGAATTTGTGCGGCAAACGTTAGAGGAGAAGGTGCTGGTCGTATCATGTCAATTTTTAATAACTCATGTTAAATTTTCTCTAACCTAAGTTGTATAACTACATAAAATTATTAAATGGCTGAATTAGTAACCTTGAGTTGTTATGTTTGGTAATATATGTATTTGGTATCTCAAGTTGAAAAATTATTCGTTAGTTTTTTATCTATTTACTTAGATTACTGCACTTGTAAGCGACAATTTAAAGATAATAGGAAAATATGGCATGACATTACCCATTAGGGTGCTCTGAATATAATTTTTGTTGTCTAAGAGTATCTTGCAAAGTTATCTCGGATTTAGTGAGCCGCAGTCAGTTAATAACTGTTAGCCCAATACACGTGGTCAACAAGATGACAAGGTATGTGTCATTCGAAGCAACATCCTTCAAATTTATTAATGCATTGAAATATCCTCATTGGGACCCACACCCTACAAGATTTATAATAAAAATATGATCTGAGGAACTTACACAATTTAATTTCTCTTTAGATTCACAACTAACGGCTCCTACTTGTTTATCGACGAACGCGAACGCCACTGTTAATAGATATGTCGATTGACTCTACACTATACTGCGACGTTGCTGTCGACAACATCAAGCGGGCCGGCAATGAAAGAAAAATTTAGATGACTGGAGGTGGGAATCGAACCCGGTTTTGCTAACAGCTCTTTACCCTGGTCCATTCAGCGAAGTTTTGGTCGCCCGTAGCTGTGCCGCCAATCGAGTTTACTGCCGAAGACTTTTTGAGCTGGAGCATTTTTATCCATTCGTAGGACGTGTTCAAGCATGCGCATTCGATGTATTTGTTAGCACTTCACTATGTCGTTGTCGTTACACAGCTCAGGGCACATTTGACGACGGTACTCGCCGCTAAAAAGATAATGGGTGCAAATATTTTGCAAAGTATTTTTCTCTCATAGACTACCAAAATAGATTGATCCGCTTGTGTCATTACCCAGGATACTGCGCTGTTACACAAGCCAAGTAAGAACAGTGTCGAGTAGAGTTGGTTCTTTGTTCGCCGTTGGGATTTGTTGTTAAATCACTTGCCCAGCACATAGTTGTATCGGTATGCGATCAATACTCGTCTCTTGATTTTCAGACTGACATTATTATTTTTATTAACAGCGTTGTCATAGTAGACCAAATCATCTAGTCTTCTTCTTCTTCTTTAAATGCAGCACCAACAGAAATATATCTATCAGTAGCCGCATGTAGAAAAGTATTACAAGCTTTTCGGTCTCTGGCCTCCACCTGGTCGCCCCCTCTTGCGCAGCCCATTCGTACAACGTGTCCAAGCCAGCGCATTTGGTCTACTTGAACGCGCTTGGCTACGCCGATGTCGTGGTACAGCTCATACCTCATGATTCATTCGACGACGGTACTCGCCTCGCCGTTAACGATGATGGGTCCAAATATTTTGCGCAGGATTTTTCTATCGAAAATTACCAGAGTAGATTGATCCGCCTGCGTTATTTCCCAGGATTCTGCACTGTAGAGTAAGACAGGATCAAGATCAGTGTCTGGTGGAGTTGGATCTTTGTTCGTCGAGAGAAGGCTTTATCATTAAAACGCTTGCTCAGCGCATAGTAGCAGCGGTTTGCGATCAATAATCGTCTCTTGATTTCCAGGCTGATATTACTATTTTTGTTTATGGCGGAGACGAGGTTAGACAAAATCATCTACCACTTCAAACTTATAGTTGTCAACGTTCAGCGTCCCAAACGAGTTAACTCTTTGTTCGTTGAAACAAATAACTTAGTTTTGTTCTCATTAATCACCAGACCCACTTCTGCCGACTGCTTCTCAATGCTCGAAATGGCAGATGTAACACCCTGCAGTCATCGCTCAATGATATCTATATCATCGGCATACACGAGCCGCATGTGGCTTTTGTTAAAGATGGTGGCAGTCGTCCGCATGATTATCTCCATTATGATGTTAAAGAAATCGAATGATAGACTACCGCCTTGTCTGAAGACTCGCTTGGTAGAAAATGGCACTGTTAGATTTGTGCCTATTTCACTGAAGACTTCATGTCAGTCTGTGTCATCACGCAAAGTCGTACCAGCTTCGAGGGGATACCAAACTTAGCCATAGCATCTAATTATTTAATAATCGTTTCGGACAGTCTCATGCAGCTATGCATTTCTTGGATCTTCTCCAGAATTTTTCGTATTGAGAATATCTGGCCGGTCATGGATTTACCTTGTGGTCTAAAGCCACACGGATAAGGTCCAATCATCTTCGCTAGGATAGGCTTTAGTCTTTTACATAATAAACTCGACAGGACCTTGAATGAGATGGGTAAAAAGCTATAGTCATATCGTGTTTATGAGTTGAAACATGTTCTTTGCAAGCTCAACGCCGCCTGTTTTAAAAAGCTCTGCATGCAGTTCATCGAGTCCAGCAGCTTAATTGTTTTTAAGCGATGTGGTTGATCTTCTTTTGGCACTTATGGTGCGTTCGGGAACGAGCAGAGTAAGAAAGTGTTTCCTCCATATATGCAGCACATTTTGCGTGTCCACCTTTGCTTTTACCGTTTGGTAAAACTTGGTAAGACTTCTATCCCTGTAATTTTCGATAGCTTGCCTTTCTTTTTTTTATTCTATTTCGCCTGAAGTTGTGTTTCATCTCCCTCCTCATCTTAGTATATCGTTCCGTCTCTGCACGCTTTGACATTAGCTGCAATTTTGACGTGTATGCAGCATCAATTTCCATCCGACATCCCTCATCTTACCAGAGCTTGTCAGAGCGTGGTTTTTCATATCCCCTTACTGTCGTAGCGGCAGTGGTCATAGTATTCGAAATATGCTGCCACTGGGTGTCGGAAACATCTGAATTAGGTGGGTTTGTTTGAAGTAATTGAAACAGTTGATTTAAGTAGGCATTGGCTATCTAGGTGGTATTCATCTATGTGATGTCTATAATTCTTTGCGTTTGGTTACGATCATTTTTAGCATTACTTAATCGCGTGTGTATCTTGGATGCAACTAGGTGGTGACCCGAGTCACGCTTGAGACATCGATTACAACATGATCAATCTGGTTTCTTGGATATCAATCAGGGGATGTCCAGGTTGCCTTGTGGATATTTTTATCCACTCACTACCATGTTTATTGCCGAAGCGAAGCTTACCAGTCAGTATGAATACGTTATCGGAGGTGTTGTTGTGTAGACTGAATTTTCCGACTGCTGCACTAAGAGCATCTTCCCTACCTATTTTAACATTAAAATCTCCCTGAAGAATTTTAATGTCATGGTCAGGTCAGCGGTCATATATTTTCTCCCATCGCACATAGAATGCATCTTTAATGTCATAATCTTTCTCTTCTGTCGGGGGGCGAGTTACAAATCAGTGTGGTGTAAATAACAAGGTTTGTGTCAAGAGATTCTTAGGTTTTGTTGTGAGTTTTAACCGCAAAATTCCTCCAAAGATGGCGCCAACTGGTTTTGTTAATTTATTTTGCGATGCTAATAAGTCATCTCCTTTTTCCTTGGCCTGTGCTATTTAGATTTTTGAAGTGGAAGCATCGAGGATGAATTTTGTTGGCTGGAGAACTCGAAAGCACTTGAAAAGTAATTTTTAATCGATGTTGATTTGGCCAGTGCTGCGGCAGGGAAACGAACCCGGGCCCTTTGGATTGCTAACCTACGTCGCTTTCACTAAGATATCAAAGGCCACAGACCAGTTGTTGAAGCCTCTTGCATTGAATGTGCATCCATCCGCATCTTTCTGCTTAACAGTTAGAAAAGATTTCACAGTTATTTCATCGTGTGCATCCCTGTCCCTTCCATTGTATTTCCTGTACGGCGTTGTTTTTCAGTCTTGCATTTGTCTTGGACATCCGCCAATTGGATAGAGGTACCGTCTCTGTAGAGAGTTCGAACACTTCCGGTACATATTCTTGAATCATGGTCTTTATAACGTTTGCGGGGGTCGTCAACATTTGGGCGGGTTCTTGTTTATCAACTTTCTTTGTATTATCATAATAGTTGTTTTATTTAAGAAAAGCGCCTTAAGAGGCCACCGCGCCCGATCCTAGTTGTGTTGAGCTTCAGTACCTTAGTCCGATTTAGCTGAAACAAATTTAAAAAAGGAATCTCAAACTGGAGAATTAACCATTAACAAATTGGCTGGAACCAAAGATATATATAAAAATTCACCCATACACCCCTGAAAGGTTTTGCTCACTTGGTGGGCTGTCTTCATTTCGCAATGGAAACTGGCTTAAGACTATAGCTCAAAATGTAGGACATTGCGAATCTAAAACAAAAAAATATATCGAAATTTGCATTTCTCTGTAAAAAATTGGCGGACATAATACTCCAATATTATAATATTATTTAAAGTTTTTCCTCACAAATTACTTTATGACAAATAAAGGATTTAAACCAAATCCTTGCAGCATTTTTTTATGAAATCTTATACAAACAAATGACTTTTTTCACTTGCTCAACTCTCCCTTCATTAGGTTAATGCCTATGTCCTTTGCGTCAAGACAACGCTCGTCATCAAACCAGCTGTGACATTAACTCAGTCACACGTTCACTCACCCCATTGACTTGTTAGCTGCTCCCTTTACACTTCCGGCCCTTCTAAGGTGCCACAGACATTTTCCATTCGCTGTGACGTGAAAGTCGTCAAACATTCACTGGTGACAGCTTTTAACGTTTATATGCGAAACATAATAATCTTTGTCAAGAGACTGACTTGGATGGCGGCTAAAGGAAACCAAGTGGAGAGACATGTACGAAAGACGACATATCCATACGTAGTCAAGACACAACTCACTGAGGAAATTGTAAGATATTACGGCAGGCAGGCGGAGTAAAAACACTGACGTAAAACACTGGCGAAATACAAAGTCTAACAAAATGTCACAGGGGCAGACCGGCAGGCAGCCACTCAAGACAGTCAACGTTGGAGCAGTCAAGCCAAGCAGTCATCAGCCATCAGCAGTCAGGCGGTTGGGCAGGCAACGAGAAGACAGTTGTTCTTACTAAACACTTGTGACAATTTCAGCACCTGCAAATGACGTTGAATAGTGTTTTGTAAGATTTATGAATGGCTTTTCCCTACACCATACTTGTGTGTGTGTGAGAGGATATGCTTAGACTCATGTGTGAGTGAGTGTAGGCTATGTTTATATTGTTCTGCTGTTGTTGTTTCAAGGAGTATATTAAAAATGGCTTAAGTTACTTTCTAAGATTCCTGTTTGTTGTCGTTGTTGTTGTGTTTTCCTTCCTTCTCCGTCATGTTTTGGCCTTCTTTCCCTTACAGCCTTTTCGAATGGAACAATAGCAGCGAGTCAGGAATTGTTTTTATGAAGTGCTAAAGTGCTCCTTGTGTTGCCATTTATTTTGACTTGACTTTTTGGTTTTGCTTTTGTACAACAACAAAGCATTTATTAAGGGGTTTTTAAAAAACAATAATTTAAGTGGTTAATATAACAAAAGTGGCTTTTAAGTAATGATTGTCACAATAGATTTTTGTTTGATAAAAAAAAAACGGAGGGAGAGAGCACCAACAACTACAAAACCGAATAGTTAAATAAAAGGTCTCTTTTTTTTAGTAAGGGGCGTAGTGTGACAAAAGTTAAATGACATCTAAGTGGAGGTCAAATTTTATTAAAACAAAGTGTTTTTAAAACATTTTTTTATAGTAATACAATTATGATATAATAGCAAAATCCATTAAATTTTTTTTTTTCAACCAGAACTAGCTAGAGTATGAGCTAATGCTCTAGTGTTAGTTATTAAACACGTGTTAATCACAAAATGAAATAAATTATGCTTAGGTAATTGAGAAAGAACTTAATCGTATTACTATACAAGACATCTTTTTAAGGCCTGCACAAGAAAACAATTTGGCACCAGGTAAGCGTTTACCTACCCACTAGTATCTCCTATATGAAAATTAGTAGATTTCACAGTTTCATTATTATCTAATTGCAAAGATTATGAGTATACAATTGTTGGAAATATAATACAATATATTAATAAATTTTGATATGTTCACTGTATTCATTTGATTTTCAATTTTATAACTCTCAATTATATTTTAACAATTGCAATAAGAAAATCCCCATTTTATCTGTAGTTGTTTTTTTTTTTTTTTGAATTTATTTCATATGCCTTACAGACAATACCTTTCCGCTCATTGAGCAAATTTAACGTTGGCTCAGACAACAATAAGTCAAAGGGACAAAGAATGAAAATTGCTAAAGTCATTGTCTGTGGAAATCCGGAAATTAAAATAAACAATAGACGCCACGAACAACAACGAAGAGCACAAAATATTACGGTATAACAATACAATTCAATAGCTGTGTGTTGGTTGGTCCTGCTGGCGCACAGAAATGCTGTGCAATGTAAACAATTAAATTTAATAATTAATTGACTAATTTTAAAGCCAAAGGGTATTTTTATAAATCATGCGAAAAAGCTGCATTGTCATAGTTAGAATCTGAAGTAGATTTTTGTTATTGATGGCATAAATTATTAAATAAATCAATTTAAGTTTTCAGTGAGCGAGTGTGTGAGAGTGTTATAAAAGCAATTCCAATGTGTCTGTAGTTAGTAAGTACAGGTTGGGCCGAAATTCTCTTTTTCCTTTTTCAAACGATTATAAAGAAAACCAAGTAGATAAAATAGACGAAAATTTTTCATCAATGTATTGTCTCAACAAAACACCATAAACAAAATCTACATACATCATTTAAAATTTTTAAAACATACAAAAGATATACCCCGAATCAGTTGCATTAGAATGACAATAATGCGAAGATGGTTTTATATTACTAAAGCAATTCATTAGGTATGCTCGGTTCATTCATAAAGTCGATTTTCGATTTTTTTTCTATACCCAATTTAAAGGTTTTTCCAATGAGAGGTGTTATAGTGAATGGCCCGCTATTTCGGTAGCTGTAACTTTTGAAGCTTTTATTCGTTGACATTTGACAAGTAGAAACTACGCCATTAATTAAAATGAACGATACACGCTTCAACAACGCATTGAAATGATTAAAATTCACTACAAAAATAGTGAAAATCTTGCAGTCACAGTTCGCAAAACTAAAGCATTTTTTGGTTGTCGTGAAGCACCTTGTCGGACCGCAATACCGAAATTGGTGGAAAAATTTGAGCTGTGCAGAATAAAACGCGAGCACGTCGCTCAAGAACAACTGAGAATATTGCTGCCGTAGCCCAAAGTGTTGAAGCAAACCCAGGTATGTCCATTCCTCGTCGTTCTTTGGAATTGGGCATTTCACAAACGTCATTACACCGTATTTTGCATAAAGCTTTAGGTCTTAAGGCTTATAAAGTCCTGCTAACACAAGAACTCAAACGGGCCGAAAAGCATGAAAATTATCCGGAATTCCATCAAAAATCATCACGACTCATCAGGTCCAATTCAACCTCGGTGGCTACGTCAACGAGCTAAATTGTCGCATCTGGGGCTCGACAAACCGTGTTATCTATCGAAGAGGTGATCACAACCTTCTGTATACCTGAGAAGGCTGCAGTCATATCTCGCAGTTTCCGACCAATGATGTCTACGTCATCAGCGTACGCATGTAGCATGTGGCTTTTGTTGAATTTCGTGCCACTCGTGTTTACTGCAGCTTTCCTCATCATCATCTCCATCACTATGTTGAAGAGGTCACACGATAGGCCGTCTCCTTGTTCTAGGCTTCGTCTGGTATAGAATGGCGCCATACAGCCTTTGCCAATCTTCAGTGAAGACTTTGAGTCAGTCAGTGTAATTCCGCAAAGGCTTATCAGCTTCGCTGGAGTACCACACTCAGCCATGGCTTCGAGTTATTTCTGCCGTATCAGGCTGTCGAAGGCAGCTTTATAGTCGACGAAAAGATGGTACGTATCGATCTGTTTCTCTTGGATATTTTCCAGGATTTGCCAAAGTGTAGATATCTGGTCAGTTATTGAATTACCAGTTGTGAAGCCACATTGATAAGGCCTGATCAGGTTGGATAACATTGGCTTTAGTCTTTCACATAGCACACTCGACAGGACCTAATATGCGATGGGTAAAAGGCTGATCCCGCGTTAGTTGGAGCACACACTTGGATCATCTTTTTTTAGCATAGGACATAATACGCTTGGATTCCAATCATCAGGCATGCACTAGTAAAGCCAAACCGTGCGTGGGAGCTGGTGCATGCTCGTTATAAGCTCCTCGCCACTGGACTTGAAGAGGACTTTGTTTTCTTTGAGGTTATTGTTTTTCAGCCGCGATATTGGCCTTTCTTACCTCGGCTTGACTTGGTGGTGGGCAATCTATGCCGTCGTCGCCAATTGGCGTGATATCTTCACGTGCGCTGCCTTCTGGAACCAGCGGTTGCTAGAAGTGGTTTCTCCATATATGCAGCACACTCTGCATATCTTTAACCAGATTTCCATCCAGATTTTGCTTTTACTTTTTACTTTCAAGGTCTCACCTTTATCCCTGTATCTTCTCTATACCATCGTTCTCTCGAGGACAGAACGTGAGAGCTTTGCAAAGCTTTGTTTTGTGTTAGTTCATATTCCCCCAATGGATGTGTGTGGCCGAAAAATGCGGTAGATCAGTTTAGTAGGCGTGTCATCTATATAATACATGGTGTTAAAAGTCCCTGGCCTAACAAAAAAACGCGGTTTTTTCACTGCGATCAGATTCTTGTAGAACGAGATATCTTTTCTTCGAAACAGGGTTGAGTCTCACTTATAACATCTTCATAATACGCAATTCATATAACGTAATTTCATGCCAAAGAGCATTTTTTTTAAATTTGCTAAATGCCAATAGTCGCTGGGAGCCAAAAGTTTTGGATGAAGAGGGTAATTCGAACTTCTATTCTTGTATTTTTATTATACACCATTTTTATACACTCACCCTACGGGTAGGAGGGTATATATCATTTAATACGACTCAAAGTGCAACACACAGAAGGAGTCACTTTAGACCAAAGGTTTCTTTGAACAAAACTCAATTCAATACTTTTTAAGTCGTATGAGTTTGTCTGTACGTCTGCCTGCCCGGCAGTTACACACGATAACTATTAAAAAACGCAACCAATTGTTTTGAAACTTTGCATGGGTTAATATTTCCCAAAAACTATGAACGGTGTTGCAAATGTGCCACGCCCCTTCTGGTACCTACCATTCCGCCTACCTTAGATATCGAGTAATAATATATGTATACCAGACGCGATCGAACGCAAATTCTGAATTTAGTAAAGCCATAGCAGGATAAAGTTTTGAAATAAAACCGGAAGTCTAACCATGCCCCTTCTAATACCTCCCATACAAGCACAGGGTAATTATACTAATAAAATAGTAATAATAATAAATTAGTAAAGTAATTGGAGAAAAAAGTTTTGGAGAAAAAACTAGAAGTGTAACCATGCCACCATCCATCGAGTCATAATATCAATACACACATCGCGATCGTGCCCAAATTCTGTATTTAGTAAAACTTTAGCACAATAAAGTTTTGGAGATAAAACTAGAAGCCCAACCATGCCCCTTCTGGTACCTGCCATATAAATGTACTATCCACTTGAGAAATCAAGTAAAAATATCAATACACCCAACGAGATTGTGTCCAAATTCTGTATGTAGTAAAGCTATAGCAGTATAAAGTTTTGGAGAAAAAACTAGAAGTCTAATCATCCCCATTCTGGTACCTCCCAGGAAGGGCCATTCCGCCCAAACGAGTTTTAATATCAATACACCCAATGTGTGAAGATATTTATCAGTTCACTGATTGAAATTTCTGTACTGGTTTTTTGACTTCTAACATGTTACATTGTCTTGATGAATATATTTTTTTTTACTTTTTTGCCTTCAACGCTCCAGTAACGCTTTATAATAACACAGTGCAACAGTGAAAAAAATACAAGAACTTGACAGTATAGGTTCGATTCTACTATCGAAGGGTAATTAAACAATATACTCAGTTTGGCCAGATTGGTGACCAATTTGTTTTATATGGACCTCGAAAAAAGGTGTCATCGGTTTTTGTCCAACAGCTAACTCACGCTTCGTGGTAGCGCTAAACTATATTCGGCAATAATGCTGCTGGGAGTTTTGCGCATAAAGTTTATTAAAAATTTATGTCACAAAGGTTGGTTATTCCTGCCCTTTTTCAAAAACAATTGAATATATAAAACACGATCGACTAAAACTAACAAACAAACAGTTTAAAATACACTGGCACGGCCTAAAACTAAATGCCTTACTTTGACATAGACAAATTTAAAGTAATCTTAGTTTACCAACAAAAAAACCTTGTAAAGAAGCTTAAGCTTTGAGGTAAAAAGGGGAATCGTGGGGAAAGAATTTAATCCATTTCTCATGTTTGAATATTTACGGTCAAATTCAAAAACTATAATTGGTGCTGGACATTTTCGGCTGATATCTAATTCGCATGTACATGTTTGACATAATTGTAGATATATATACAGTTGAAGATGTACCATTGTGCATCAGTTCGTCACAAAGGGGTCTGAAGATGAACTCGTCATGGAGTTCGAAACGCGTCATCCTAGTGCGTGACACACTGAATTTGACCAAAAATATCAAACAATAAAAAACACTTTTCTGATCGTAAGCCGAATTTGATGTATCATTTGATACAATTTAACGTAAATTTAATATATAAAACACGATCGACTAAAACTAACAAACAAACAGTTGAAAAAATTATTATTTTTTCACTTTTTAAGCATTACTTTGAGGGAGTCCAAATTTTCCACTAACAATGTTTGCCAAAATTGTAGCCATGGTAAACTTTAAAAACTTTCGTGAACATATCAATGTAATCTGAACGTGTCTAGGCAACCTAAATAGCTTATAAAGACCAATATGATACCGGTTTTTCGTAACTTTACGCACTTATAAAACAATAACTTGGTTGTATATATCGGTTCATATTCAACCAAGTTTAAGTTTCTTAGAAGATTAAGAAGAGAAGAGACTGCGGCCTTTCCAACGATATATATAGTTATATTGATAACTTATCATATCTGTCTGTTTTTTGCTTCTAAATTTCAAACTTTTGTGAATTTTTCACTATTTTTTAAGTTTTAAGAAGTTTGTAGCCATTTATTTATAAGGACATCCTAATGTTTACTATTTTATTTAGAAAGTGCACGCTTTTACAGGTTAAACGTACATTTGTTTGGAAAAATCGGTTAACAAATAGTTAAGTTATTCAAGATTTTCGAGGGAATCAATTTGTAACGTTGTATGCTCCTTTGTTTGAAACAAATGTAAAAACATTAAAAATAACAATTCCTTTAATCTGTTCATATAACGTTTCCCTACATAAGCAACAGTTTCACTTTTCCATTTATCAAATTATTTTGAACTGTGTTTATTTTGTAACAGTTACAATAAAACTGTTGTACTCCGTGTCGTATGATTTACGTGGAATATTACTTATGATAATCATACGCCACCATATAACAGATGAGCCTAAAACGTGACAAATTCTCTTATACGATACATACTAACTTAAACTTGTCAAAACGAATGATGCAGAACTTCTTCTATTTGTGGCTACATCTAAGTGCAGTTCTCAGAAGTGAGTCCCAAAATCATGTGTTGTACTGTGTTATGCAACTACTCTTTACTGTCATTCAAAACGATTTTTTGAATTTTTTTTTCTGGTGTTACCGCTTCATTTGAACGTCCACTGCATTCTGCATCATCAGTGGCTCTACGACCACGTTTTATCTCAGCATACCAACGGTTTTTAGTTGTTTCTGACGGAGCGAAATCTGTAAACTGCACCCAAAGAGTCGTTGGAGGTTTTAGATGCTACCCTATCTTAGTGATTAGTAAAACTAATAAAATTCTGTAGCGCTAGAGCAAAAAAGTTCTAATGCATGGTAATATACCGCTTGGTATTCTGTGCAACAGCATATCGTCTTTAATCTTTATAAAAGTGAATGAAGGGGTATGATTAAAACTTTAATAACTGCAATTTGGCCTGTTTATATGCCCATTCGGGAGAAAGTAGGTCTGAGTAAAAACTGTCAGTAAATCTGGGAACCTCTTTAGCATTTCGACAGTAAACTGCAGCTTATTTATATGATTTCGAGGATATAGCTTCATGTACCAGTATCTGTTCATGCTCTACTGAAATACCATTGGCTACTGTTGCATTTCATAACCCCTCCGCCCCAACTCGACGTGGTTTCTCTACTGCAGGTCCCGATTCAAATATAAACGGACTTTTGGCCCAAACTGTGTAGCGCACGCAGATGCATAATATGTCCGCGTTTCGGTAGTATTTTTTGGGTACTGTCATAAAGGCAAGTATAAAAAGTGGATTTCTTAACAAGTGTGGCATTAAAAGAATCAAATGGCTTATGACAACGCTATCGGATAAAGTGTTTTCTTTTATGCGACTTTTTATGAGTTACATTATTTGTTTGTGCATTGAACATGAATTTCTTTAAAAAAATAAAAATTTGAATTTGACAATACAGCAGTCAAGGCTTAGTCAAGGCTTACTATTAGTTAATATAGAAAGGAAATTAGCATACACATTTTTGCAATACATTTATTAGTAAAAAAATTTCTCTTTTGATCCTTAAAAATATATGAAAGCCATGTTTACTACACCACTTAAGGCATTAATGCTCTTTTCTGGCATTCTGATGAAATGGCTTTAAACCCCTAACCATCGATAACAAAATCATTATTTTTAAAAATATTACACACACACACACACAATTATATAATTTCAATGGTTATTAAATAAAATACGCTCTCGTTTGCTACAATTATTATCATAATTATCATTCAATGAGTCATGTCGAACAATTATGTGAAGTATCTCTTTAACACAATTGCACAATTTAATTTTAATTGAACATTTCCAACAATAATTGACACATTTATAGCAACGGCACACTTTCGCATACAGCGAATAACAATTATTATCAGTAATGACTTTTCAAAATAACAAGTTAACACATAAATAATATTAAAGAAATATATGTGCGGGCAAGCGTTTAAATTCTATACACAACATACAACGATGCCACTACGAGTAGATGTTACCCGCGATACCCATTTAAGTGTTACATGTGTCCATAAATTGTCACATAAAAATAACACTAAACTAACGCATAAATAAATGAAATTTCTTTACATTGAAGAAGAGGAGATGACAAAAAAAAAACCTCTGACAATCACTATAAAGAGATAGTTTTCTCCAATAGCAATGCAAAAAAAAAACAACACACACACATATCAATAACCTCGATTTAGTATCGCATTGTACAAAGTGTCACACACACATACACAAGTTTACTCACATCCATATACATGCAACATAGATCGAAACGATGAAATAAAAAAAAACAGCGAGCATAAAATTTAGTGCAACCAGAGTGGCGTCATCACAATTGCCATCGAGTCGTAATGTCTCCTGGCAAGACCGCCGTCCGTCTGTCCGCTCGTCCTTGCGGCGCTTTGTCTATGGCATGACGTTACAACTGCAGCTATTTTTCTTCTGTTCATTTTTATATTCGGGATAGTTTTGTTGTACTCGCTGAGATGCTGGCACTCTGGACTGGTATCCCGGAAAAACCAGTCACTTGACACACAGTACGCAAAAGTAATAAATTGTTAAGAGTTATATTTAGGAATAAAACGGGCACACATACATAAACACGCGCAGGAAGAACAATTTTGTTTCCTTCTTGTAATTTTTTTTGGCAATTGCTGGCAGTTATACTTAAATGGTAGTGATAAAAAATTGTCGAGGCTATAAAAATAATTTATTTATTAGAACAGTGTGTATTTAGTTAAATTACTATTTAAAACTGGTTGGGATTTAAATGTAACGCGGCAAATGTTTTTGGGATAATTGGTTAATATTAACAAAAGCTATGCCAAATCTATATAACATATATAATAAAAAATGTTTTACCGGTGTCCGAAAATTTGTGTGGATGTATTTGGCAGCAAAGTTCGTGATTCAACAAAAAATGTGCAAGTTCGGATCAGTGGGCGTAGTATAAAACTTGACACTTTAAAAGGCTCTATCTCATGAACTATAAGAGGTATAAAGTTGATATTTGGTATATGTTGTTGGTACAGTATGAATTACAACCAGGGTGGAAGAGGACTGTGCCACGTCCAATTTAAAAGAAACCGTTATAACACCCATAATAATAGTATGATCGTCCTGAAAATTTTACAGTATAGTAAAGATATATCCAGGTTATTTGGAACCAATTTGGCAAAAAGGTAGCGGACGCCTACTCCGAACGCCTAACTCAACTGCTACGGAATGCTCCAACCCCTGATAATATTACCTCGCAGTGGCAATATATAGCCGGCTCCATAGAACGGACAAAGCCATCTCAAGATGATGAATGTCGCATTGTCACGAGAAAGACGGATGCTGCATACAGGGCGAACTGCAACGCGAGCTGTTCGTGAACGGTACAGGGAGAAGAGACTAGAGGCAACTTGTCTTTTCAGACGAAAAAAAAGGGAGCTGAAAAAGAGACAGGGTGGATGTACTTAGTTGCTCCAAAGCAGAGGGGAAGCCCGAAAATTCTACCAGAGAGTTAAGGCGAGAATGCTTGGAACAGGGTTGCCCTCCTGCAAGGACAGTGATGACCAGCTAGTGACGGACCCGGATAACGTTCTTAGGATATGGACAAAACATTTTAGTAACCTTCTGGATACGGACACCACTCCAGAAGACCCCGCACCAGCCCATGACGATGGTATTAACTGCCCACCTTCGAGCCAGAACAAGATACGTGTGGAAATATCCCGCCTTAAAAATAACAAAGCGACTGGAGCCGATGTTCTCCCTGCTGAATTATTTAAGGCAAGTGGGGAGATGCTGATTAGGAGCATACATTAGCTCATGAAGAACATCTGGCCAGAGGTGAGCATGCCCAGTGGTTGGAGTCTCAGTCGGTTATGTCCCATATAAAAGAAAGAAGATCGTAGTGAATGTAAGAACTACCTACCTAGCTTATTACCAATTGCGTACAAAGACCTATCGAGCATATTGTGGGAACGTCTAAAGCCAATTGTAGAAAAACTAATTGGACCATATCAGTGCAGCTTAAGACCTGGTAAATCTACGACGGATCAAATATTAACGTTACGGCAAATCCAGGAAAAAACTCATGAAAAGCAGATCGACACCTACCACCTCTTTGTCGACTACAAAACTGCCTTCGACTCTCCGATAAGGATTAAGTTATATGAAGCCATGTCCGAGTTTGGTATGCCTGCAAAGCTGATTCGACTTTGCAGATATTTCTTGGAAAACACCAAATCCTCCGTTAAGATTGGTAAGGATCACTCTGAAACATTCAACATGGATAGATGTCTCAGGTAGGGTGATATCTTGATCTGTGCACCATTTAATATATATATGGAGATATTCCACAAGATCTACATGCCACTAGCCTATGCCCATGATATAGACATGATTGGCCGAATCTGCGGGATGTTACTGCAGATTGCTCATCACTGGAAAAGGAGTCAGCAAAAGTGGGATTAGCGGTCGCCAAAAGATGTTTTTACGGACTTCCACCTTGACACCACCTTATCTCGGAATACTAAGAAACAGCTTTACCAGGTGCTAATTTTACCCGTTCTTTTGTATGCTGCCGAATCATGGGTGCTTACGACAACGGACATACAAAACCTGGGAGTATTCGAGAGAAAAGTAATCCGGAAAATTTATGGACCTATCTGTGTCGTCGGCGACTTTCGCCATCGGATGAATCATGAGCTGTATGAGCTTTACCACGACATCAACGTAGCTTAAAGGGTCTGAATCCAATGACTTCGACTGCTGAGACATGTTGCCCTATGTGCTCTAGCGAGAAAGGTGTTTGAAGACGAACCTGTAGGACGGCCCAGAGCAGTGAAACCCAACTTCATTAAAAGCACCAAGTGGTTGACGACGTGCCACCATCTGGTAGGTCTAACTGATGTCGATGGCATTATACAGCTCATACACCTAATTGTTCATTCGAAGACGGTACTCGCCGTTAACGGTGATGGGTCCAAATATTTTGCGAAGTATTTTTCTCTGGAAGACTCCCAGAATAGATTAACCCGCTTGTATCATTACCCAGGATTCTGAACAAAGAACCTACTCATTTGGGACGAGCTGCGTTAACGTTTACCTATAACTCTTTCTTGGTTCCGCCGTAAATAAAAGTAATAATGTGAGTCTGAAAATCAAGAGAAAGGTAATGGTTGCAAATCGATGCTACTATGCTAAAATCAAACGTTTTAATGGCAAACCCCTCACTCGTCGAACGAAAATACTTTTGTGCCAGACTTAGGTCTTATCTGTTTAAATCTGGATAATAACTAGATTTATAGGAAAACCGGGTTTAATCGTATTTTTGGTGTCGGTTAACAGGTTTTTCACAAAGAAGGTAAAGTCAGTATATAGATTGAGTTACTTGGAAAGTATGTCCACAGAACATTGTCATGATAGTTATGTGCAAATCGGCATACAGAAGGTTTTTAAGGTTATACAATGTTCTTTAGACACATCTCGAAAGAACAAATTTCATTGACATTTCCTTAAGTAAGACTTAATGAAAAACTTAATTGCCATTATGTCCAGTACTAAGTATGCAATCGCAAATATGAGTTTAACTTTTGATCACCATATGCTAGTTGTGCAATCATAAAGATATAGTTGTGACCTTACCTTAAAATGTGTGAGAACCGTCGGTATTCATAAGTCTAGTATTTCCTATGTTCGGTGTCGCATCGCAAAAAGGATCTTAATTTATGATCATAATACAATACTTGAGAAATCATCAAGATACGGTTGGGATCTCATCTTAAAATTTGTTGGGTTTGTTGTGTGAGAAACCGCCGATATTCATATGAAAAGGTTTGGTTTATATGCCTTTATCTCTTAAACTATGCATTCAATTGTAAAAACGAGGTTAATTTGTGATCATATCGATATCTTAATTATACACTCTGCTAACACAAAACAAAACATGATTTTGGGACTCAATTCTGAGAACACCCAAAGAGAAGAAGTTCTGCATCATTCGTTTTGTCAAGTTACATGCCATAATAATTTAATGTCGATTTGAAGTTAGTAAGTATCGTACAGGGGATTTTTTCACGTTTTAGGCTCTTTTGTTTGACAAAACTCGAGAACCACTAGTCCGATTTATTATCTTCTTAATAAATAGACCTATCAATAAAATCACAAAGAATTACGATCCGTTACCTAGTTTTCGAGATACTGTATCTGAAAGCGGACCAAATGGTCTGTTTTTTTGAACTCGACCAATTTTTACAATTTTACAGGAGACTGATTGAAAGTTTTGAAACCTCATTAAGATATAAGGAAATATCACTTTGCCAATTCGTTTTAAAAGAACCTAAAGGTTCATTTAATAAAAAACACCACACATATCAAAAAAGAGAAATATTTTATTTCTCTTTTTTAATTCGCCACTATGCATGTCCTCTCTTAATTGGTAGTTATGTCACCATTAATGTATCAATTGTTACAGTAACAACAAGGTAAAGGACATCCACGCCATTCTGTACAATCGACTGGCGCTGAATGACTGACGGTCTAGCAGACTTACTGACTCTATGATAAAAGAGCTCAATAAAGTATGACGCGGCGACGATAATATTTACTGACAGACAATCCCGAGAATAAAATACTGACAATAAATTTTGGCCAAAAAACAGTAACAAGAAAAATAAAAACTACAACAGAGTCAATAAAAATGATACTGATGATAAACAACAGCAACAACCACATAACAGAGAAGCAAAACGTTAACATGTGAATGCGTTATAGTATATGTGTGTTATATAAATGTTTGTACGTGAGTGTATATAAATGCGAACATGGGTGTGTTCGCTCTTTCAGTTGGCTAGTGTACTTTTTACGATACTTTTGATTCATTTTGCTTTAAATACTTTTAGCATTTTAAGTTTATTTTGTTTTCTTCGCTATATTGATTTCCGTTTTGTGTTTATATATAGATTATCCGTTTGCTTAAGCTAACTATTGGACAAATATTTACGTGACCTTAAATATCGAAGAGCAGCAGCGGTTCCTTCCGTGTCATCATTGTAATATGAGTTAGAAAGTTTTTTTTTGTTTTGCTGTTGCACACTTTTAATTGTTGGTCATGTGTTGGCGAGTGCAAAAGACCTTAACAACAGTTGTAAAATGGTGGTGAGAACAAAGTTTTTGCATTCAATTTTCTACAAACTCGGTTGCTAGTTTTAAACTCATTAAGTAGGTATGCAAAAAGTTTGGATAATATATATTGTTTTTGCAGCGATTGGCGAGACATTTTGTTGCAAAAGCATTTTTACAAATGTTTTTGAACCGTAATGAAATAGAAACAAAAACAGTAACGGTGTATTGCCATGTTACAAATGGTTTAAATCAATGATCATAATTTCACCATCTTATAGCCCTGACAAACTTTATTCTAATTTGCCTTTACCAAATACAGAATTTGGGCGCGATCACGTTGGGCGCATGAATATTACTACTCGATTTGTAAAGTGGGCGGAATGATACATTTTTATGGGAGGTACCAGAAGGGGCGTGGCTAGACTTCCAAATTGTTCTCCAAAACTTTACCCTGATGGAGCTTCACTAAATACAGATTTTGGTCACGATCGCGTTGGATCTATTAATAATATTAATCGATTTCTAAAGTGGGCGGTACCTAATTGGTATGGGAGGTAGCAAAATGGAAGTGGCTAGACTTCCAGTTTTTCCTCCAAAAGTTTATCCCGCTATAGTTTTACTAAATAAAGAATTTGAGCACGATCGCGTTGGATATATTGATATTATTACTAGATTTGTAAAGTGGGCGGAAAGGTACATTTGTATGGGAGGTACCAGATGGAAAATGCCTAGACTACGAGTTTTTTCCCCAAACCTTTAGCCTGTTATAGTTTTACTAAATACAGATTTGGGAACAATCACGTTGGATGTATTGATATAATTACTCGATTTCTAAGGTGAACAGAATGGAACATTTGTATGGGACGTACCAGAAGAGGCGTGGCCGTGTAGCCCATTTGCAGTACAGTAAGTTGTTTTGGGGAAATATTAACCCGTGCAAAGTTTCAAATCAACCGGTTCCGTCTTTCGAAAGTTATCGATAACAGATGGACATGACATAAAAAGTTATAAATCGAATTGTGTTCAAAGAAATTTAAGGTCTAAAGTGACTCTTTCTATGTGTTACACTTTTGGGACGTATCATATGATATATGCCCCCCTACTCGTAGGGTCAAAGGGTATAAAAACAACCGTAGTACTTGCTTTCTGCTTTAACAGCAGTACTTTTTGATCAAAATAAAAGGCAATACAAATTATTTAGGCAACAAAAATTATTTTTGTCACAATTAAAGATCTTTTTGGAACAATAAAAGTACTTTAATTGTGTACAATAATATAATAAGACTTTAAATGTATTTATTAGTACATTTAAGGTACTTTTTGTACAATAAACGTACTCTGTGCTAAAAATTAATTGCTTATTTTGAGTACAACAAAAGTACTTTTCAATACAATTTTAGTACAATAAATTGTATATTTAGTACAATAAATTTTAAATTTTAGTACACTAAATTTTACTTTTTATTACAATAAATGTATATTTTGCGCAATAAATTGTATTTTTTAGTACAATAAATGTACCTTTTGTACAATAATAATACCTTTTGGTACAATAAATTTTCCTTTTTGTTACAATAAATGTACTTTTTAGTACAATAAATGTCAATAAATGTAATTTCTGTACAATAAATTGTATTCATAGTATATTTAATGTACTTTTTGACGCAATAAATTGTACTTTTTAATACAATAAATTTACTTTTTGGTACAATAAATTGAACTTTTTGGTATAAAAAATTTACTTTTTGATACATTAAATAGTACTTTTTGGTTTCGAGTAATATTTGTGTATCAAATATTATCGCTCTAGGGCTAAAATACAGTTTTGCCACGCCCTCTTCGGCTACTGAATAACAATTTCGTTTGCATATTAGAGCCTGAAGTACAGAGTACGATCTGTGTACCAAATTGTGTCACTTAAGGGCTAAAATACAGTTTGTTCACGCCCCCTCCGTGTTGCCGTGTACTACCTCGGTGTCAAATTTGATCTTTCTAGGGCTAAAATACTGTTTTACCACGGACCCTCGCCCATCGATTGAGAATATCCGAATTCATCTACAATTTTGAAACTGAAGTGCCCAGTACTATCTTTGTACCAAGTTTTTTCTCTCTAGGGCTAAAATACAGTTTTGCTACGCCTCCTCCGCCTGCTGATCTAAAATTTAAATTTCGTGTGTATATTCATATTCGTATTGTCAAGTACTACCTGTGTACCAGGTGTTAAAATATACTTTGGTCACGCCTCCTCCGCTCACTGATCCAAAATTTAAATGTCGTCTGAATATTCATATCGGGACCGGCCGTGGCATAGTGGTTAGAACACGTGACTACCATGCGGAAGATCGCAGGTTCAAACTTGGCTCCAGTCATCTTAAAAAAAAAAAATTCTTTCATTGTCGGCTCCCCTCGAATGTTGTTGACAGCAAATTCGCAGTATAAGTGTCGAGTCAATCGGCGTGTCTAGTAAGAGCTTCTCATACAGTGACGTTCGCATTCGTCGATAAACAAGTACGTGCCGTTAGTTGTGAATCTCAAAATAGAAAGCGTGTTAATTCACAACAACGCGAGAAGCTATCCCATACCTCATTCATGGGGTGCAAAGGGAAATTAAGTTTTTTTTCTGAATATTCATATATGTGTAATGTGTCCTATCTGGTTTTTCTCGCTAGGGCTAAAATATCAAACAGTTTTGCAACCGGCCGTGGCATACTGGTTAGAACACGCGACAACCATGCGGGAGATCACAGGTTCAACTACAGGCTCCAGTCATCTTAAAAGAACAATTTTCTTTCATTGTCGGCTCTCCTCGAATGTGGTCGACTGCAACTTCGCAGTATTAGTGTCGATTCAATCGTCATGTCTAGTAAGAGTTCTCAAACAGTGACTTTCGCATTCGTCGCTAAACAAGTAGGTGCCGTTAGTTGTGAATCTAAAAATAGAAAGCGTGTTAATTCACAACAACGTGGGAAGCTATCCCATACCTCATTCATGGGGTGTAAAGGGAAATTAAGTAAGTTTGCAACGCCTTCTCCGCCCACTGACACAAATTTTAAATTTGTCAGCATATTCATATTCGTGTTGCCGTGTACTATCTGGGTGTCAAATTTTATCTCTCTAGGGATAAAATAGAGTTTTGCCACGCCTCCTCCGCCCACTGAACCAAAATTTAATTTTCGTCGTTGTATTCATATTCGTGTTGGCACGTACTATCTGTGTACCAAATTGTATCTCTCTGGAGCTAAAATACAGTTGGTTCACACCGCCCCCTGTTTAAAATTAAAATGTCGTTGGCATATTCATACTCGTGTTGCCGTGAACTACCTCAGTGTCAAGTTTTATCTCTCTAGGGCTGAAATACCATGAATCCTCCGCCCTCTGATCCAAAATTTAAATTTTGTCTATTACATTTGCCGAGTGCACCTTGGGTATCAAATTTTATCTTTCTATCTTTCCGTTAGTTGTGTATCTGCAAATAGAAAGCGTGTTAATTCACAAAAACGCGAGAAGCTATCTCATACCACATTCATGGGGTGTAAAGGGAGTTTAAGTAAGTTAAGTTAAGTAAGTTTAAGTAAGTTTATAAATAAGTCGTATTGTTTATAAAATGTTATTACTTGTTGTCTATCAACTAAATGATGCACTTTAACAAGCACCATAGAGTGTCCAGCAAAAACAAATATGTAACCTCGAACAACACGGTCTAGGTTTAAACACCAATTGTATAACAATGAATTTAAAAAAGAATTAAATTTCCGGTAAACGTTGAAACAAGATACTTGTTTTTTTATTATTTACCAATATAAAACAAGTTTCCTGTTATTTATTCAATGTTTACCTTAAAAGCAATAACACAAAACACCAACTTAGTATAAAATTTAAACTTTAAAACACTAACTTAAAATAACTCCACCAAAACTACATGAAACCATTTAACTGAAATGGAGAACAAGCACAAATACTTTTAAAATCTCTTCAAATTAAACTATATACGGGTTGGACTTTTACATTTTTTATCCGCATTTGTCGGTTAAGCCACACCAACCCAGGCCACTTTTTATACATAAGAATACATACATATATGGGATTTGAAAAAATCCACACGAAAAAAAGTTTAAATTCGTAGCTGTGTAAGTGTTTGCTTGTTTTATTTTTATCTGTCCGAGTCTGCTCTCATGTGGTCATGTTTGGTCCCACACATATACACACACACATACACACGTAGACACACACATACTTTCCAACATGATTCCATGGCTCAGACATGAATGCAAACATTTAGTCGTAAACTCCACCAAAATTTCATACTTCTACAGTTTCCCATCGTAAATAAACACGTTAAAAACATAAACGAGAAAACCGCTAAGTGACCATTGCTTTAAAGTAGAATCCTCCGCGCATACCAGAGCCCCCTCGCGCTGTGTCCCTCAAAGTTAAACGAACTTCCGGTACACAATTGTGTGTTGAATGCTGCCAAAATAACAAAAACAACAACAACAACAAAATATACCACGAAAACATCAACAAAATTGGAACAACAGCTACAAAAATGACCTAATGCAAGGACTAAATTCCTCTTGTTACCTACTCGTTTTACTCGTCGTTTGTTCAAAAATGGAATGCAGCGCAACATTAGTATGTTGTTAGCAACTTTTTTGTACGCTGCATTTAAACGTCCAATGCTAAGGGCTTTTGCATGGGCCAGAGAGTACAAGTGCCAGAAAAAGATTTCCAAATGTTCATGTACATTTTGAAGAAGAAATTAAAAAACAATTATGGTTGAAAGGTTAACAGGATATGATGACAACGATACGAACAAAAAAAAATCACAGAAGTCACGTGAAATCACATGGTGGCCAAGGTAGCTTTAAATATGCTGTTGAAAGCTGAAAAATTATTTTACATACCATGCATTAGTTTACACTAATAGCGCTGGACAAACCTATATTTTAGCCCTAGAAAGATAAAATTTGACACCGAGGTAGTATATGGAAAAATTATTATAAATATGCAAACGACATTTTAATTTAGGATCAGTGGGCGGAGTGGGCGTGGCAAAACTAAATTTTTGCCCTAGAGATATAAAAAGATAAAATTTGATACCCATATAGTACTCGGCAAATGTAATATGAATATACAAACGACATTTTAATTTTCCATCAGTAGGGGTCGTGGCCTAAAGATATAAACTTTGGTACACAGATAGTACTCGACAACACGAATATGAATATGGAGACGGAGTTTAAATTCTGGATCAGTCGGCAGAGAAGGCTTGACATAACCATATTTAAGCCTTAGAGCGATAAAATTTACTATACAGATAGTACTCGACAATACGAACATGAATTAGCAGACGAAATTAAATATTTGGATCAGTGGGTGGGGTGGATGTGAACAAACTGTATTTTAGCTCCAGAGAGATGAAATTTGGTACACAGATATTACTCGCATTTCATGTTAAAATTTGCAGACAAAATTGTTATTCTTAATCAGTGGCCGAAGAGGGCGTGGCAAAACTGTATTTTATCCCTAGAGCGGTTATATTTGATACACAAATAATACTCGAAACAAAAGGTAAAATTTAAAATATAAAAATGTACATTTGTTGTACCAAAAAGTACAATTAATTGTACCAAAAAGTACATTTATTGTACCGAAAAGTCCATTTGTTTTACTCGAAATGGAATTTGTTGTACCAAAAGTATATATATTGTATCAAAATGTCTACTATTGTATCAAAAAGTACAATTTATTGTTGTAAAATGTAAAATTTATTGTAGGAAAATGTACTATTATTGTACAAAAAGTACATTTATTGTAATAAAAAATACAATATATTGTACTAAAAAGTACCTTTATTGTACGCAATTCAAGTACTTTATTATAAGCAAATAATACTCGTCATTATTGTACACAATTAAAGTACTTTTTATTGTACCAAAAAGTTATTTAATTGTGCCAAAAATTATTTTAATTGCCACAAGAATTACTTTTATACTTTTCAAACAGTGCTGTTGTTGAAACAAAAAGCAAGGACTTAAACTTAACTTAATTTCCATTTACACCCCATGAATGAGGTATGTTATGCTTCTCGCGTTGTTGTGAATAAACACGCTTTCTATTTTAGATTCACAACAAACGGCACCTACTTGTTTATCGACGAATGATATGCTAATTGACTCGACACTTATACTGCGAAGTTGCTGTCGACAACATCGAGGGAAACCGGCAGAGAAATAAAAGTTTCATTTTTAAATGACTGGAGCCAGGAGTTGGACCTGGGATCTTCTGCGTGGTAGTCGCGCTTTCTAACCATCATGCCACGACCGATAGTTAGAACTCAAAAGCAAGGACTACAATTGTTTTTTCTTAACTTCGTAATTTAAGTAGCAGGGTATTTATAATTTAATACGACCCAAAAGTGTTACACATAAAAACAGTCACTTTAGACCCTAGGTTTCTTTAAACCAAATTCGATTCATGACTTTTTAAGTCGCTTAAGCCATGTCCGTCTGTCTGTCCGGCTCTTACGTATGATCATTTCGAAAGACGCAACCTATTGTTTTGAAACTTAGCAAGGGTTAATATTGCCCCAAAACTACTTTCGGTATGGCAAATTGGCTATACGGCCACGCCCCTTCTGGTACCTCCCATAAAATTGTACTAATCCACCCACTTTACAAATCGAGTAATAATATCAATACATCCAACGAGATCGTTCCCAAATTCTGTATTTAGTAAAATTATAACAGGATTCTATATTCAAACATAAAACACTGGAGTTCGTCTTTTATTTGTTTGTCACGTGGTGTGAGTATTAAAATACCAGCGTGTCTCTTCCCAATAATGAGAGAAGCGTTCCCATATCTCATTCATATAATGTAAAGGAAGTTAAAGTTTAATGTTGATACTAGCTGACCGGGCAGACTTCGTCCGGCCTAAAGAAGTATTGACTTAAATGTAACTTTTTTGGGTGCAATATATCTTCGGGTGATTCTTTTGATATTCTCATCGAAACTTAGCAAAAACATGCAACATAAAGCTGTTGATGCGAAAAACATAGATTTCCCAAATTAAAGCAGCAAACTTGAATAGACTGTCCTTCAGCTTAAGTGATTGTAATCGCAAACTCTAATAGAACTAGAAAGTGTAGTTATTTAAAATCAAATGGCAAATCCGTGAGTATCATTGGCAATACATCGGTTCGCTTATATATTCTGTTAAAATTAATTTATGACCAATGACACAATCATGTATTGCTTCCTAAGTTATTTAATGCACGATCAAGGGGTTAAATCAATTTTTTGTGTGCCATAGTACACTTCACCCTCCCTATGATATGACATGTTTGCAACTTTTTTTATCTCGATATTACATGCGGAGTTCTCAGAAAATTTTCATTTTTTTGCGCTGTTCTGTAAAGTCCAAAAGAGTTGCGCAATAAAGGAGGATGCAGTAACCAACGCGATAAGTTTTGCGATCAAATATTTGCCATCAAAACCGATGGATCCATCAAGGAATTAAAATCCTTCACACTCATTCGTATTTGCTTATAAATATTTATTACAATGTTATGTGCCTTTCATTATTCTACTTGTAATACATACGTAGATCTCGGCCACATGCACCACTGGTCTCAAATAATTCCATATCAAATATCAAGACGATTGGTACTATAGTCCCCCAGCTATTGCGTTTGGAAGACAGAATTGGGCAAGGCCACCCATTTTTGGCTAGATCACGCATATTCGTGTTTATTGCACACCATATTTTAAATCCCGCCCTTTTCCTTTCAAATACGTATACTTATCTTAATTCTTCAGACATCAAGTTACGTTTAACGGGCTGGGCCACGCCTAACTATCTAGTACTTCAGATACCGCACTTTAATATTATAAAATATCTCCCATGGGCGGGGCCACGCCTAATAATCAAATCACGACAGTTTTTGACCTAATCATATTGCATCCACTCCTAATTTAAAGTCACTTATTGTAGTAGTAAGTCAGATATTGCGTTTCTATTGGAACTGGTTTTTTGCAGATCGGTTTAATCGATTTAAACTCTATAGCTGTCATAGGTAGAAACAAATGTTCACTTTTATATATATAGATTCCTTATCAAATGATCCATACCTGTATGCACAAGGATTATCAAACTATTATCTATATGCATTGCATCATTCGTTATTTCAGAATTCCATCACACCACTAGCACACTGGCTTTCTCCACAAAGCAAATCGTCTAAACTCTACCACAATCATTGGGAATTTCTTACATAAGCCTTAAACCAACAACACCGATAAAATATTTCAAAAATTTAAACAATTTTTTTACAAACACACACTCACTCCTAAACATAGTAGATACCCAGCGGCGGAATTTGAGAGGCCTTCCACATATAATGCATGCAGTAGTCGTTATTTGGGAATAACATTTCAAATAAGGAATACAGAACGCATGATTTTTTATCCGATTTAGGCATTTTATGGACTGACCTGCCAAAGACATGTAAAAAGAAGGCAGAGGGATTTCATACACATCCCCTCTCGCTTACAAATAACTGGGGTATTGCATGCCTTCTAAATGGAAAGAATTGTTAGTACGTTTTTTTTCAACTTTTATGAAGGCCTGCCAGAGGCCTCTGAAGAGAAGGCAGAGGGATTTCATACACATACCCTCTCGCTTCCAAATATAAGGGCTATTGGATGTCTTCCAAATGGAAAAAATAGTTAATTTCCGTGGAAGGGGTTTTTTCAAACAGTGTATCATTAGTTTCAACCACACAATTCGAATGCATCTTCATAGGCTAGACAGTAGCATGGCTGACTAACAATCACGAGGTAGTGGGTTCAAACTCCAGCAATGTTTACTGTCGTTGGAAAAAAATGTAAGTATAAAGAAAAATATATATAAGTGAGAAATATCTAAAAAAACCGGTGCGCTCTCAAAAAAAACTAAATAATTTGAGGGTGCACTGTATAGTTTTTGTTTAATTTGCAAGTCATTATTTTTTCATGTGTATGCTGGCCTTCCATAATGCCTTCTTATAGAAAGCTTCCATAGGGCCCCTTTATAGAAAGTTTCCATGAGGCCGTCTTATAGAAAGCATCCATAAGGCCTTCTTATGGAAACCGGTGACGGAAGGCCTTATTTACCAATGTCACGCAATGTAAAAAAAGAAAGGAAGAAAGAAGGCCAAGGAAGGCATACCGGATCCAAAAGAAGGCCTTCAAACTCATGAACGAAGGCTTTCCTTCTCATGATTTCCGCCGCTGGGTATGTAGGAAAAATTTAGCTATGTATTTGAGCCTGTCATGAACGACAAACGCATCTTGGTGTGTCTGTATGAATTTCCTGTGTCGATTATTTCGAATATGTATAACTTTGATATGCACAGACAGACATACATACATATACACAGCAATACAAACATATGCATTAACATCTAGTATTGGAGTACTCTACATTCACATTACTACAGCAAGCAGCAGTAGCAGCTGCAGCAGCAATACCCCTTCACATAAAAGTCACAAACGTCTCGAATTTGGTAGAATCGCATCGATACGTGCACATACATGCAGTGCAGCCAGCAGCTGGAATACACAACAGCTGTAATACTCATACCTTACACTGACTACGACTGTTTGTGCTTGCGAGGTATTCCCGGTATGCCAAAGTAATTTTCAATTTTCAAATTTTACTGGAGTTGAAATATTCAGAGTGGAAATGTGAAACACAAGAGGGCACTTTTTCTAGTTTGATATAAGAAAGTGCATCAAGGAGTTTCTCGTTTGCTGATGGCCCTTAGTCTTTTTTTGGGAACTTGTGTAGATGTGTGGCATACATTTTATTATTGTATGCATTTACAAGATTATCGATTTTTCTCCCACCAGGTCATGGGGGGAGTTATTTCGTTTTTCAACTAAAAATATTAAAGGTTAAAGTATCTAATTTAAGTAAATTGGAATTGAATTTCTATGATTCATATCATTTTAAATTAAAATTATTACTGAAATATCTTAAAATTGTAAATTTGATATTACAATGAATAGTAGTAATGCAGAGTAAAACATGGTTTAAGTTGACTTAGATATGGGCTAAGGTAATACTGTAGAAAGGGGACAACAACTGAGATACATTTAAAGAGAAAATTTATATTTGCTGAAAGACGTGGGGAGGCCTACCGCGGCAGCGTGTAAAAATGTGGCGTTTAAAAACGTTGTTAAATATAAGATCGGGTTCATGTATAAAATATTTGAAATAGTGTAAAATAACAAAATGTCAAAAGCCGTTCTATATCTCATTAAGCAAAATTCAAATAGAATTTCTAATACGTTTTCTTTCCTACCAAAAATAGAGGAGCTGGAGGGTTTTCTGGTTTGAGTTTTCTGATCATTATTCACTTGAAAATAACTAGAATCTGTCTTTGAAGGTCTCCAAGCAGTTCGCAACATCTGATAGATCACGTGTTCCGTTCAGTAACAAAGGTGAGAAGGCACAATGTTGAGCAACCTAAATGGCATGCTACCACCGATGCGTCTTAGGAAGTAAGCAAAAAAGTTGCTGAAGCTCAGCACAATGGCTCTCTCAGTAGCTTTGGTACTCCATAAAACTGGAATCGGACTAGTTGGCCAAAAATGCCCCTCCTTAAAATATATTATGAAAGCACAAAGGGAAGAAAAGACAAGGTGATGATCATACGGAAGGCTGAGGTAAGCACGACTAGTACCATCCTATCCCTATTAATATTATAAATGTCTGTTTGTTTGTATGTTTATGACTCAATCACGCCTAAATGGCTGAACAGATTTAAATAAAATTTGGAAAACAGTAAGTGTGATATATGAAAATGGAAATGAAAATTACCGTAGGCTATGACTTTTTTTAAATTTTTGACCGTATCGGCGGATTGGGCGTGGAAAAACAGATTGTACTCGGCAACTCGAATATGAATATGCGGACGAAATTTTAAATTTGGACCAGTGGGCGGATTGGGCGTGGCAAAACATATTTCTGGAGCTATAGAGATAAAATTTGATACACAGATAGTGCTCGGCAACATGAATATGAATATGTAGAAGGAATTTTAATTTTGGATAAGTGGGCGGAGTGGGCGTGGCAAAACTGTATTTAAGCCCTAGAGAGGTAAAATTTGGCACCCAGATAGTACACGGCAATACTAATATGAATATGCAAATATTTTATCATTAGGGGAAGGGGGCGCGGCGCGACTGTTTAGTCCTAGAGAGATTAAATTTGGTACACATATAGTACTCGGCTACACTAATATGAAATTTAAATTTTAGATCAGTGGGCGGAGTGGGCGTGACCAAACTAAATTTTAGCCCCAGAGAGATAATATTTGGTACACAAGTACTATTCGACAACCCGAATATGAATATGCAGACGACATTTAAATTTTGGATCGTAGGCGAAATGGGTGTTGCAAAACTGTATTTTAGCTCTGGAGAGATACAATTTGACACCCAGATAGCACACGCCCCCTTCCTCCAATTGATCATTGGGGAAAGGGGTTTTGAAAACTGTATTTTAGTCCTAGAGAGATAAAATTTGATACACAGATAGTATTCGACAACACGAACATTAATACGCAAACGAAATTTTAATTTCGGATCAGTGGGCGGAGTAGGAGTGGATAAACTGTATTTTAGCCCGAGAAGCACCCAGATAGTACACGACAACACGAATATGAATATGTAGACGATATTTTAATTTTGGATCAGAGGCCGAAGAGGGCGTGACAAAACTGTATTTTAGCCCTAGAGCAATAATATTTGATTTGCAGATGATATTCGATACCAAAAAATAACATTTTTTATACTAAAAAGTACAGTTTATTGTATTAAAAAGTACATTAATTGCACAAAAAGTACAATTTATAGTACCAAAAAGTAAAATGTATTGTATTAAAATGTACTTTTATTGTTAACCAAAAAGAACAATTAATTGTACCACAGAGTTCCTTTGTTGTACCAAAAAGTACTTTAAATGTACTAATAAGAACTTTTATTGTACCAAAAAGTTTTTTACTCTTATTAAAGCAAAGAGCAAGGACTAGAAAAGTTTTTCCTAAATTCATAATATTTTTAAATTTTATTTGCTGACACTTTTGACAACAAGTTTTTCAGAGTTGTATCAGTAAAGTTAATGGACTATTTACATTGCATCAGTTTGTTTTATCAAAAATGTTGGCAATAAGAAAAAGTGTGTCCGGAAATTCTGACAAAACAACGTCATTTACACGATGCTGACACATTTTAAAGGGAAATACTGACAATTGTAATAATGTTTTCAGAGCGTATAAGAACGACGTTGAAGCCTAGCCCTTCAAGTAGGCGTACCAAACATATTATAAGCATTCATCAAGTAAGCAACAGCGAATCATTGCCGGGTTCACTAGTTTTTAATAAAAGTCAAATGCTTCTTTGGCCTAGGCCTGCTGTATGTTACTGCGGGCTTTTCATGCATTAAAATGCAGTCAGCAGAAGTGGGTATAAGTAGCATACCAAGTTATTTGTTTCAACGAACATAGTGTCTACTCGCTTGGGACGCTGCGTGAATGTCGACAACTATAGCTTTGAAGCGGTACATGATTTTGTCTACCTTGGTAACGCCATCAACAGAAGTAATAATGTCAGCCTGGAAATCAAGAGCTGAGAACAGTTGGTCCCACACCAAACTAATACCCCCACATATACATTTATGTATTTTATTTCTTAATTTTTCATTCATAACATTAAGAAAATTAGTGCGCACATTAAATGTTAAGTAATCCAAAACTTTAAACGAGACAATGGGGACAAACGCCTTCACAATTGTATTAGCGGTTATATAAAACGTTTCCTTCTTTTGTCATTTTTTTCGAAAACTTGAAATATTACGAATTTCGGTCTATTATATTTAATGAATTTCTTGTGTATGCAGATATACGTGCAGACAAAACCGTAATATTTTTAAAACGTCTGGTGCTAACCATTGATTTGGTCTACTTCAAATAACATTAATAAATAAACATTTTTAACCATATACGAGCATACGATATCGAATCTCACCACATACTGCACAACTTTTGCACAGCATTTCTCTAGTTATTACAAATATCAGTTATCTTCGCAACTTTACCATTCACAAATTAACTCTAATAAAGTTTCTATAACTCGATATACTCTGCAAGTAATAGCACTCTCTTTGCATTGCATCTCTTTGTGTAAAAACATTCTTTAGCAGCTTACAGAAAATAATAAACTAACCACATATTGCATACAAAATTTCCCAGTATTTTGCAACGATTTTATATTGTACTCTTTTAGATACCAGATATTCTCAGTGTTGTACTGTTTGTGTTTATTCTCTTTGTATCTCTTAAATTTGACGTCTGCGTTGTAAGTCTGTGTTGATTTTAGCGAATTAAATTTTTGTTTTATACACGTGCTTGGCTGATAAGGGAGGGATGTGTCTTATCGCCTAAGAAATTATTACGGCAGTCCCTAACAGCAGACGTTGTGGGAATAGCTGAGATTGTGCGGATATAATGAATACCTGAGAATGAGTAATTGTCGTGATTTTTATATTTTTTGAAATATAATTTTTATAATTATAACATATGATATTAGTTAAAATATTATATTAGATTTGGAGTGCATATGAAAAAAAACATAATGCATACCGAAAAGGTTTTACATACCATGTTCTGTATGGAAGAGCTGCAATATACAAATTTCTATCGAAAATTGCGAGATAAAATATAATAATATAAAAAAAAACTTAGCAAGGAATTTTTCTCATATGACTCAATTGAATTTTGGCTAAAAAAAGGTTATGTTAAATTTGTTTAGTTTTAGGAATAAAATGGTTTAAGCAATTATTACACAAAAAAAGACAAGGCAGTATTTCAGTCAATTTCTAAATACTGCAATGTTGGTGATCACTTGACACAAATATGCCGCATATGATATTTTCACATTATTGGACCGAGGAGTCGTGGAGGGTAAAAGCCAGAATTTATTTTTAAATAACACCACCTGTGGTCTTGTACCCATTGTACACAACGTCCTGTCGAATGTGTTTTATGAAAGACTATAGCCCATTATAGCGTAGTTGATTTTACCTTATCAATGTGGCTTCAGACTTATACTTTGCGGGATGACACTCACTGATAAGAATTCTTCACTGTATATACGCAAAAGTCTTACAGTGCAGTTTTCTATTAAGCGGGGTTGTATACCTCTGTAATATCCTAATGATGATGATCATGCGGAAGGCTGCAGTAAACATGACAGGCAACACTTGTAATAAAAGTCAAACACTGCACGCGATTGTTATGATATGTAGATGTCATTGGCCGTGGACTGCGAGATGTTACTGCAGCCTTTTTATGCATTGAGATGCAATCGGCAGAAGTGGGTCTGGTGATGTATGAGGACAAAACCATGTTATTTTTTGCAACCAACAAAGAGTCTGCTCGTTTTGGACGATGGCCACTATAACTTTGAAGTTATCATAATTTTTTTCTACTTTGAGTTTGCCGCAAACATGGTGTAATGAACTATATACGGTGTGCAAGAGACTAAAGCGCTTGGAATTTCCTTTAACGTTGGCAACTGATGGACCAACAGTACGGCGGTCAAAGGGCGCAGTTACTGAAGTCATATACCAGAAATTATTTTTGAACGTTTAATACCATGGACTGGATAGAGATGCACACAATGGAAGAAGTGTGAGATCTTTTGAAGATGCAGAGAGACAAAAATTTAGATGATGATGAAAAACAACTTAATTTCCCTTTACACCTCATGAATGAAGTATGGGATAGCTTCTCGCGTTGTTGCGAATTAACAGGCTTTCTTGTTTATCGAAGAATTCGAACGTCACTGTTTGAGAAGCTATTATTAGACATGCTATTAGTAGACACATATACTACAAAGTTGCTGTCGACAACATCGAGGGACCGGCAATGAAAGAAAAATTTAGATCACTGGAGCCGGGAATCGAAACACGGATCTTCCGCATGGTTGTCGCGTGTTCTAACCACAATGCCACAGCCGGTATATGATTGTACAAAATTTGACCAGGAAGTAAGACTAGTGCTACGGGAGGTCAGGTTTGTCTAAAGGCAAACTGCCAGCCTGATCGTTTGGTTAATAATAAAAGCTTACACCAGTAAACTTAAAGTTGGAGCTCGAGTTATGGAGATTCGTGTCCTATGATACGATCTGTCTCGTGTTCTAATGTGCATCAAGAAATCCTTTTGGTTAAAAAAAATTATTAAGATTGGATAGCTCTGAAATTTTAACATCTCTTCTTAATTAGCAGCAGCAACAGAAATTCATCTTTAAGTAGCCGCACGTAGAAAAGAAGTCCAAGCGCTTCGGTCTTTTGCGCTCCGTTGATAGTTAGTCACATCAAGTGTATATAACAGCTCTTTCACCTAGTCCATCTTTGTTTGGAGAGAGCGCTTTGTCATTAAACCGCGTGCTTAGCACATAGTAGCAGCGGATTTCGATCAATACTCGTCTCTTAATTTCCAGGCTGACATTATTATTGGAGATGGTAACTGTTTTGCAATGTGTGAGCTATTACAACATGCTCCACATGGAAATGCTCCACATTCTCAACACTTACACATGCTTGAACTACAAAAGAGATGTGGATCAGTCAGCGAGTAGTTACAAACACATGAATTTAGTGTTAGAGAACATCTAAACGGTCAGCCCTTACCGTCCAGAGCTCTTTTAAGAACATCTTAGGAGTCTGCGAACTACAGCGAGATAACAGAGAGAAAATGCGTTGTTGACGACTGTTTTACTAAGTACAGTGAAAAAAGATCGATTTTTATCAACTCTCGTAGAAGTTTGTTTACAAAAGTTCGCTAGCGCCTCGTTTTCCAGGCATTTTTCGACACAACATTTAACAGCCTGGAATCTTGGATACTCTTTATATTATTGCTCTGTGTAATGGTGATGGACGTCTATCGTTCATTTTTAATGTTTTATGTACTTCTAAATTTTTGTAATTTATTATACGTAGACTTGTTGTTAACCAATATATGTATGTTACAGTGCGTCACATTGTTTATGTATTTCAGAATTCCTAAAGATGATCATCGAAAAGGATAAAATAAAATAATAAAAAAAGAAAAACATATCATCGACCTAAATTATTTAATAATGTTATCAATTAACTATTATTTTTGTTTATGGCGGAGAGAAGGTAGACAAAATCATCTACCACTTGAAAGTTATAGTTGTCAACGTTAACGCAGCGCCCTAAACGAGTGAACTCTTTGTTTGTTGAAACACTTCCGCCGACTGCTGCTTTCCAATGCTCGCAAAGGCTGCAGTAACATTCCGCAATCCACCGCCAATGATATCTATATAATCGGAATACGTGGCCAGCATGTGACTTTTATTAAAGATGGTACCATTCCTGTTTATTGCAGCCTTCCGCACGATCATCTCCATTACGTTGTTAAAGAGATCGCAAGAAAATCTGATCCCGCGATAGTTGGTACAAACACTTGAATTTGTAATTACAGGGTTGAACCGTGAAACCAGATGTCGAAGTCTCTTGCGACTATGAAACCACATCCAAATTAGTATCTTTCTGCGGTGCCGTGACATAACCCCACACGGACATAAACCCCAAACAAGTTTTGGGGCTTATGTCCGGACAACTTGACGGACATAACACCCAATTTCATTGGGGATTATGTCCACGGAGCATCTTCTATGTCACTGCCCTGCTTTAGGTGACCTGCGATACGAAAAACTTGGTCATCGGACACTTTTAGACAATACCTGTCTATCAGTAGGCGATTTGCGGAACATCCATGCCTTCATAAGGGCAACGAAATGGCTTGACAGCGACGTTGACCGATTAGAATAGGAACATTTGGTGCGGAAATCATAAAATGGTATCACAACGGGACTCATACTAGGACCCAAGTGAGCTGTGTTCAACGTGGCTGCCGAATTAACCTAACCTAACCTATGTCCGATACTAATCTGTGGACATAAGCCCCAATGGGGATTATGACCGAATTTGTTGTTGTATTTAGTATTTCAACATATGAAGAGAACAATTTGAAATATTGTTATTGTTATTGCAGCGAGAGACGAATACGGTGGAAAGCACGCCGCCCGCCGCATCCGCCGTACTTAGTCTCGTTTCGTACTTAATCTGTCTCTCTGCAGCATGAGACGAATGCGGTGGGGGGCTACGTCCGCAAAGCATGGCGAACATAAGCCCCAAATCTTTTTGGGGATTATGTCCGGGCACCTCTTACTGCATGGCAGCTGTAAAAGATGTCACAGTTCTTTCGTCACGTGCATCCGTGTTCCATCCATCTTATTTCCTGTATGGCGGTGATTTTAGCCTTGTATTTGTCCGCCAGTTGGATAGAGGTACTATGTCTGTATAGAGTTCGGACATTCCAGGTGCATATCCTTAAATCGTGGTGGGGTTCTTGTTTTTCTTTTATTCGTGTTTTTATAATAGTTGTTTTGTTTAAGAAGAGTGGCTTAGTAGGCCACCGTGCCCGGGGCTGCCGAAGCCGCTAAGAGAGCCTCTGTGAAGAGCTTCAGTAACTTCTGTTACCTAGCATACGGGGAATACGTGATTTCTCGGACGTTGTGAACTGCTTGGGCCTCCAAAGAGAGCTTCTGGCTATTTCCAAATGAATAACAATCAGAGAGACTCAAATTAGAAATAATATGGCATATAATTACTGTTAAGGTGGCGGCCGATTGGTATAAGCTGATCTTGACAGCTAACACACTTAGGTCGTAAGGTGACTACTCCTAGATAGCCAAGACGATGTTTGTTTGTCAATCGGAAAGTTTGAATTGAGCTCTGTAGATGTTAGTAAAATGTCTCCTTAATGATTGACTTGAGGTCTATGACTTGGACAGGTCTTTGGTCATGGTGCGGTAATAAAGATCGATAAATGTTCGAAGGAGTAGAGCCCTAAGAAGTTTAACCCTAGAACTACAAAACTGTTTTATTTTTTAATTAAAAATTTTTTAAATATGAGGATCGGTTTATAAATCAAAAATACTGATGTGAGTAAAATTTACTCATCGGTACCAATAAGCACATTTTATATACGGTACCGTTCAAGGGTTGATAGTCGTAAATTCTGCATATACTATTGGCTTTAGTAATTTTCGGAGGAGCTGAGTTCAAAGACATTGCTACATATTAAATGATCGAAATATTTGTTGCCGTATTACCAAAAAGCAATAAATGGCTTCGAATATAAATGGCTGTGTATTTACTATATGCAATGCATATGTTTTACAACTCAAATTAATACTCATTCACCGAATCATATAATATGAAAATAATACAGTTATTTATATAAAACGAAAAAAGCGTTGTAAAATGTTCAAAAATCTTTTTAAATTATCCATAAATGCATTTGCAACTCTCTTCCGAGTTAATATTATTACTTTGCATAACGTGCTTTTATAACCTTTTTTTTTTGCTCTTACTACATCCAAATAGTCTGCTGCTATCCATGTTTAGTAAGAATATCCATCATCTGTTCAATGCACATACAATATTTGCAAAGTTTTACAAATTTATTCCAAAGAAAGCGCAAGAAAAAAACTCTCAAGAGAGAGAGAGAGAGAGAGAGAGGGAGAAAAAAAGGAAATAGCTCGTAGTAACACTTTACATTTTTTCTGTGCATAAAATGCATATTAATTGCATGACCAGTCATTGAAATAATACAGAAGTTTGTTGAACATTATGGTGCAATAAGTTTAAATGAATCGATTTTCTTATGCAAATGAAATCAATGATTATATCCTTTAAAATTGGCTATGAAATTTTATCAGCTATGATACTTTGTAGTAAACTTAAATTCAATATCAATTCCCTGTTTAGATAGTTTCTTATACTTTTTGTCTTTTCTTTTCCGTAAATGTTACAATTTACACGTAATGTAACGTTCTATCATCATCGTTTGCCATCGATAACAAATCAAACATGAAATTGATTTTATTCCCCATAAATTTATGGTCGACTCTGTGTTTTTTTTTGTAACCGGTCAAGTCACGTCCATTAAACACGTTTGCACTGTTTTTTGTTTGTGTATTTTCTTTGTTATCTCTCTCTCTCTCTGTCTCTGGTCAACGTCTTGGAAGTAGTTAACAACACGTACCTGGTTTCATTTGAAGTTTAGATACTTTAAATGGGGTTTTATTAAATAAAATGTGTGAGCGACGACGATGCTATAACTTAGGGCAAAACGTTGTTGGCACAAATTACTGTGCACGTCTTCATGCAGATGCGAACGAATGTTGAACAAAGTTGTTGCCAACAGGAAAACAAAACAAGAACGTAGATGAATGTACAGGATTTCCGGTGGAATCTAGTGAAGTAGATTTGTTTTTGTTAAATGGTCTAAGGCAAAGGCAGTGTTTGGGCAATAAATTGGTTATTATTTAAAATCGTAGTAAATTTTTATAAGAATTAGATTTGTAAATGTATAGTGACCAAATTACTTAATTTGAAATTTATAGTTCACTATAGTAAAACTTTTAAAATATCGGGCATATAATAAAAATTTCAGTTGTTAAGCTTAGTTTTGTTGCTCTAACAGATTTTTCTTTTTTGTACATATGATTTACCCCCGACCTCACCGGTATTTTTATAATCCAAGACTATCCACAATATATCATTTTGCTTTTATGTATTGTTTATGTATAATTAACATCATACAGCATTATAATAGGATAAATCCCCTGCAATCAAAAATGCCTTTTAAATCTGTTAATTGTTATAGCTTAATAAAGCTAAACAAAGCTAATCCTGAAAAATCCATTCATTTTTTTTTAAATCTCATATTGTTATAATTGCTCAGCAACACAGAACAGCATTTAGCTACACTCTCTCCCCCCACACACACACACACACAAAATTTGCATATGTTAAATTTAGAGATTGTCTTGTAGCTATGCATTTTTTGCCACATCTTTTCATCGTCGTTTCTTAGTGCCTTTTGTTTTCTTATGCATAATTATGTCATTTATGAGCACAATACAATAAAGACGACAATAGGTTAGAAGCAACCCATCATGGGGATGATCATCATGACAGTGATGATGATGATGTTGGTGGTTATTATGACATTTTGTTATGTGACATATTCATATGTACATCATCTATGTTAATGCCAACAGATTTGTATGTAGTCTTCCTTCCTACGTCCTTCTTCTTGAATGACTTGTATATTCATTTAGACATCGCAACACATACACTTGCACAAACTCACATACACTTGTTCGGATTCATACAAACTGTCATGTATTCATTTATTTGTTCCATTCATTGTTTACAACTGCGCCAGCAACAGCAATAAGAAAAATATCAGCAACGAGTAAAAGTTTGTCACTGTGACTTGAAATCATAAATCAAAAACCCGTCAAGGAAGTCACAATGGCAAAAGTTGTACCACAAACACAAGCACACATACAAAAGCATCCTTCCCACCGGCATTCTGTCAGTCAAGTACCAAAAATAAAGGAGCAGTGAAAAACATGAATTACTTATATTTTATAAGTGGGATAAGAAATAGGTCTATGTACTACAAATACACGTCAGATGGAAAACGGAACTAGCAACTAAAGAGTAAAAGGTTTTGTGGAATATGAAATATGTTTTACAGCTGGTCAACTGTTTAAATGAGAAACTATTAATAAAAACACAGACTGCAGAAGAATTGCTTAATATGGATTTAAAATATTATGAATATGGTGAACAACAACTTTGCAAAAAGAGGCATGTATAGTAAAGAGGTAATTTCCAGCTAAAAACGGACCATCATTTATGACCAGACCCATTTCGGCTGACTGCTTCTCAATGTTCGAGTAGGCCGTAGTAACAGCCCACAGTCCACGGTCAATGATATCTTTATCATCGGCACACGCCAGCAAAATGTGACTTTAATTAAAGATGGTGTCATTCGTGTTTAATGCAGCCTTCCGAATTATCATCTCCATTACGATGTTAAAGAGATCGCTTGATAGACCATCGCTTTGTCTAAAGCAGCGAACCGCGAGAGGTAGCCCTTGGGCAACATAAGCGAGAGAGCCACACATGTATTCTCACACACATTGAACGAAAACAAACAAATCCATTCAGTCTCGCTTGAGCATTCGTCCGATGCGGTTGTGTCGACGTTTGTTGTTAGCACGGCAATAAAAGAAAAGCAGATTTTCAACAAAAATTAATTGTAATATGTTAATTTTTATATTTTAATTTTGTTCATAATTATGAAAAAACTATATAACAATTTCCTTCATCACAGTGAGAGAGGGAAGAGAGCAACTCACAAACACATATTGTAGTTGTATTGGGCTGCCGTTCACTGGTCTAAAGCCTCTCTGGAAAGAAAATGGCTCGGTCAGATTTTTGCATATTTTTACTTAAAATTTCGTGTGAGTCAGTGTCATCCCGCGTGGATACCAAACTCAGTCATAGCATCTGCATTTCACGGATATTCCTATAGGATTTGTTGGTCTGCAGCCTTGTCAAACCTTGTCAGTGTTCAATCAGGTTCGTTAGGATGGGCTTTTATTTTTCACACAAAACCATGACACCCAGATTCCAATAATCTCATGAATTTCTTAAGCCAACTCATATCAATTTTGCCGGCAGTCCATCGGCTGTCCCAGCTGTTTTGTTTTTAAACCGTGCGATTACCATGCTGATCTCGATTTGGCTCGGTGCTGGACAATGTACTCCGTCGCACAGTGGCGCCATTTGAGTTTTATCGTTGCAAAAATCATAACTTTTGAACCAAACGCAATAATTCAAGGCATATGAAAGATAACACAAGGGAACAAAATTAAACTTTTTGAGTGTTGTTTGGAATTCTATAGCAGTTTTTTTTTACTAATTTGAGGTCGCTGATTTCAAATGTAATCTCCATCGGCTCGAATTTTTAAGTTACAGGTACTAATCGTATTTTCGACTTTTTTCAACAAATTATAGTTCAAAAAATCATAATTTTTTTTTCATAAGCCGGATTTTAAAATTGTGTTTTTAGTTAAAAGATATCGTTGTTACCTTTGAAAAAAAAATCAATTTGTTAATATCACAAAAAAATAAACTGTGTAACGGCTGTTTTATTTAAAAAAAAATTACACTTTTAAATTTTCTTCACGCTGAAAGTTAATCGGTTGGGGGCAAATCGTTCTTTTTATTACATTTATTAAATATCATATTAATGTAGCTTTCTAAAACATGTATGTACATAATAATCGATTGAAAATTGAATGAGTTATGCTTATTTCGGTGATAACAGATTTTTAGCCTTTTTTTTGTTTCTAAATTTTGTATTTTTAAAAATCATGACAAATTTGCAAATTTATTGATAGTTTAATTTATAGTTTTGCCTCCTATTACAATATTAATTAACTGGCCAAATTAAATTGATCGGCAGGTGTCAATTTGGAAGTTAAGAGAGAAATATTAATTTTCCAAAAACAGGTCATTTTGTATGGGATGTACCAGAAGGGGTGATCCGATATAGTGCAAATTCATTCCTGATTCATATTTTCATAACCGTAAAATTTAGGCATAGTTTGACTGAATTCAGTGTACTTACAAAAAAGATATGTATGTAAGACTATTGGGGTGAGTTCGGTCATTTGTTTGGGAGGTACTCGACCAGAAGGGGTGTGTCAAATAGTTAGGTTTTCTGGGGTTTTGCCTCCTATAACAATATAAATTAATCGACCAATTTTCATTTATTTCATTATGGGAGAAATATCAATTTTCCAAAAATATGTCATTTTGTACGGGAGGTACCAGAAGGTGTAAGCTCCATATTCATTTCTGAGTCCCATTTTCATAAGCGAACATCCTACTCAAAATTTGAGTGAATTCAGTTTCCTTACAAAAAAGAAATGTAGGTATGTAAAACTATGAGGGTCAACTAGGTCATTTGTATGGGAGGTACCAGAAGGGGTATGGCAAAGGTTTCGGTTTTCTTAGGGTTTGTATACTTTCGCAAGATTAATAAACTGAACAAATTTAAATATCCTCCGGTTGTCTGTTTGGCAGCTTTGGAAGATATATTAATTATCCAAAAATAGGTTATTTTGTATAGGAGGTACCAGAAGAGGTGGGGCTATTCCGCCCATTTACAATCCTATAAGTTCATTTCGAAAAATATGAATACTGGTAAGTTTTCATAACGATCCGTTAAGGTTTACTCGAGTTATCCTGCTGACCAGCCAGCCAGCTAAACAGACAGACGGACATAGCTCAATCGTCTTAAAAAGTCCTAAAACGAATTTGGTCTTAAGAATCTTGGGGTTTAACTCGTTCCGTTTAATGCGTTACACTTTCACAAACATATTAATAAATGTTATTTCTGAACGGAAAACGCAATTTTTGTAAATTTAGTTATCTCAGTAAATTGTTGACAAAATCAAAAGTTGTGCAAAGATTTCAATGAAATAAAGCTCATTTGATTCAAACTATATTAAAATAAATGTTTTAAGACCAACACTGTGATTTTTGTTGCATTATTTTTTTTATGAATTTTTATAAAACAAAAAAAAATTTTTTTTTATAAAATTTTTGGTTTTTTTCAAAACTACAACGATATCTCTGAAACTACTAAGCCAAATCAAAAACAATGTAGGTACGGATTAAAGATAATTTTGTTGACGAGTTTAAGTTTTCTTTTTAATTGAATATGGTAAACCGTTTTCATGTTATTTAAATATTTGTAGTGGATATTATAGTGGATATATATATCGCGAAAAGTCGAGCTGATACAAAAAAAAAACCAAGTGCAGATTTGGATTCAGCGTCCCAAATTACTTTTAAAACAATATTCAATTCTTAAACAACAAATACCTTGTTCCCTTGTGTAATTGATCAACATATGATATGAGTGTCTGAAAAGGGTTCTACGCCTTTGAGGTGCCTACTTATGGGTTAGCAGTATTGAAATTTGTTAAAAAATCAATGTTAGGGGAGAAAATTAAATATTTTTTAAATTTTTTGATTTTTTATGTTTTTAAAGTTTTTTATAACTAAAAATTATTCCAAAAACGAAATTTTTTTTTAAATATTTTTAAAAAAAAAATTTTTATAATTTTTTTTTATTTTTGTTGTTTTTCTTACCTACAAAGAACGAAACAATAACAATGAGGATGGCTTCTGCACCGTTATATGTCATAAATTGCCTAAAAATGCATGCAACACAAATTTGGAACCATGTCTTTTTTAAAAAAAGGGCAAAAGCGGGCAGCTGGAAATTTTTGCATTAGGTAAAGGAAATATTAAATAACTTAGTTTGAAAATATGCCAAATATAGTTTTTGATAGTTTTTTATTTTTTATAAAAATTGAGAAATATTGAAAAATAGATTGTTGGTAAATATCAATTTACCTGGACAAACACAAAGCAAACAGTAAAATTTTCTTATTATTCTTCTTGTAATAAATAAAGAAAGAAAAATAGTCAGAATCCAACGACTTCGATGGCTGGGACATGTTCCCAGGATGGATGTAAACGCTCCAGCGAGAAAGGTGAAGGCGAACCTGAAGGACGGCGCAGAGCAGTGAGACCCAAACTCCGTTGGAGGGACCAAGTGGTAGGTGACGTGCCATCATAGGACTAACTGGAGAACACGACCGAAGCGTGTGGAATTCTTTATTACTTCAGGCCTCAAATTTATGAACTACGTTTCGTAAATTGTAATTGGCCTCTTAAGTAAGTATGTAAGCAATAAATATCATCAATTGTATCAAAAAGTTATCTAGTTTTCGAGATACTATATCTGAAAGCGGACCAAATTACCTAAAAATTATCTGTTTTTTTTTAACACTGAAAATCAGTCAACTTTGAAGGGCTATATCTTCTGAACCAAAAATCTTGTTGAAGATCCCGGGTTAGATTCCCGCCTCCAGTTATCTATATTTTTCTTTCATTGCGGGCCCCCTCGATGTTGTCGACAGCAAATTTGCAGTATAAGTGTCGAGTCAATAGAGTAAAATCGAGTAAAAAGCTTCTCAAACAGTGACGTTCGCATTCTTCGATAAACCAGAATGTGCCGTTAGTTGAGAATTTAAAAATAGAAAGCGTGTTAATACACAACTACCTCTTGCCTCTCATTCATGGAGTGTAAATGGAATTTAAGTTTTTTTCTTTTTTTTATTTGAAATCGTTGGAAAATTTCCTATAAAAAAGGTTTATTCAATATTCTTTAGGGGCACATGGAATTTTTGATTTTTGCAACCTCACTTTTTCCACAGGCACCGCTGTGCGTCGTCGATCATTGGCGTAATTTTGTCATTTTCGCAGCTTTCGGGAACGAGTACAGTATGAAAGTGTTGCCTCCATATTTGCCGTACTGTGTGCCTGTTCGTGACTATATTTGCTCGTCAGTTCTTCTCTGTTTCAAAAACTTAGCTATTAACCTTTTGGTAGTTCTTTTGGGCCTCAGCTCTACGCCTGATATTTCCGAATTCCTGGCTCTCTCTCTTCTTCTGCTGAGAAAAAGCATCTTCTGCCTGAAGAATCGTGTCATCTTCCTCCTCTTCTCATTAAGCACGCGCTGCCAATAACAGCAGTTGAACTGTATTTAGCATCCTTTTCCTTAGATATTGCGCGACATTCCTCATCCTACCAAGGCTTGTTTGAACGTGGTTTTCCATAACCCAGTACCCTCAGCAATATGCTGTCACTGTGTGTCGGGAACATCAGAATGAGGGTGATTTGTTTGAATCAATTGAGAGAGTTGGTTGTGTAGAGAGAGTTGGTGTAGTAGGCATTGACTATCTCGATGATATGCAGCTTTGTGATGTTTAGCTTCCTTTGCGTTTGGTTAAGAGTGTTTTTGTTACTACTTAATCGCATGCGTACCTTGGCTGCAAATAGGTAGTGATCCGAGTCAATATTTGCACCATGCATCGCACGCACGTCTAAAACGCTTGAGACATGCCTTCCATCAATTACCACGTGATCAATCTGGTTTCTTTTCTTTTGATCTGGGCATATTCAAGTTACCTTGTGGATATATTGATGTGGGAATCTGGTTCCATTCACTACCATGTTAATTGCCAACGCGATGCTGACTACTCTGAAGCCGTTATCGAAGGTGTTGTTGTGTATACTTTATTTTCCGACTGCTAAACCAAGAGCATCTTCCCTTCCTATTTTAGCATTAAAATCTATCAGAAAAATTTTATGTCAAATATTTCCTCCAGACCCTCTTATAATGCATCTTTAATGTCCTTATCCTTATCAGGGTTAAGCCGCGAAGTCTCTTGCCGACCATGAAACCACTTCCAAATTCGTGTCTTTCTGCATGGCAGAACTGTCACAGTTCTTTCGTCGTGTGTATCTATGTCCCGTCCATCGCATTTCCTGTATGGTGGTGATGTCAGCCTTGTATTTGTCGGGAACATCCGCCAGTTGGATAGTGGCACCATCTCTGTGGAGAGTTCCGACATTTCCGTAGATCAAGGTCCTTAAAACATTTGCGGCGGTCGTCAACATTCGGGGGATTCTTGTTATTTCTGCTCTTCGTGTTTTCATAATAGAATTTTTTAAAGATCCAACTCTACCCTACCCTAATCCCACATGTCTTATTCTACAGCCGAGAATCCTGGACAGTGACACAAGCATACCAATATATTCTTTTAATCTTTGAGACAAAAATACTTCGCAAAATATTTGGAACCGGCATCATTAACATCAGTAACATCTTCGAATGTACCATGGATGTAACATGAGCTATATAACGACTTCGACGTTGAGTTGAGCATATAAAATGAGGTCGATAAAAAAGATGTGTGTATTATTAACACCTTTCACTACAAGTCTAAAAAAAATTCCTAGGAGTTGCTTAAAATTAGAGTTTTATGGCAAATATCTGATTCTGTTGATTTATAAAACGTATTTGGGACATTTTTTTAAAAATTACTCTTGTATTATGTGTGAGGTGCCATGCCCACCAAACCGATCTCTCGTATTTTTCGGTCAGTTAAAGTCTTTTCAACTAGTATAGCGAATATAAAATTTCCGCGTACATCGATTTCGATTTTCGTTATTGTGGTTCTCATGTCCGTCACTTAAGCTGACAAGTTTGGCCATTTCGAATCGTCAGGTAATTTTTGCCAGCTATTGTGTTGGCACGTATTTTGTCTGTGATTTTTGTCTATTCGAAAAAATGGATCAACAAATTCTGTATCATTTATCGCAATACAATAAATATGGTTCTGTCTGATTTTGTAAATAAAGTCCTTAATAAAATACTCCTATAGCCAACATAGCACGATTTAATATTTTCTTTTATGCTCATGCTATTACTTACTAGAAGAAATCCTAGTGTTTACCCCGTCCACTATCAGTGTTCGAAATGTTACGCCATTCAATATCTCAATGCCAAACAAGTGTGTGTGTGTGCAGAAAAACTTAAGCCAAAAAACCAAACAACGCGAGGTTTTTGTCTGCTATTCGTTCGTATGACATCAAATCGATATTTCGATATATTACAACTATTACTTTTGATAGCCCTTTAGCTAAAAACAGTTAGAGATGAAAAACAAACAAAAAAAACCATACAGATATGTTACGATGTAATAAAAGAACACTAAACCCAAGAGCCTATGATAGTCCTAGTTGAAGGATAAAATAAAATAATTCTGGCCAATAAATGAAGCGCCATAGCGCCAGCACACACTTTTATTAAAGATTTGTGTTGTCGAAAAAACAGCAGAGCATAATAAAAAAAATTACAATGGAGTGAGGCAGACAAAAATTACTTAACTCAAAAGATACTCTCGAATTGAAATGAATTTGTGAGTGGTGCACAAATAATGTTAAGGAAACAATGTGTTACGTTTTGAAATGAATTCCAAAAAAAAAAATGTTACCTTTTTAACGTATGAGAGCTATTGTATCAAAAAGTTACTCATACGCTGCAAAGCCAATGTGTGTTCCATTTTGCGGATGGATGGATTTTCCCTTTTTTTCTTCAGGCACAAAAACTTAACCACAAAATATTACCAAATCAGCGAAAACACCTCTAGTGGAAGATCAATGATTTATATGTGGGAGAGTGTGTTGCTGTTCCACACACACACAGCGGTTACCGGGCGAAATGTACACATCTGTGAATGGAAACAATTTTCTAGTATGGCGAAAGACGCAAAAAAGTGTTTTGCATAAATCAGCAAAAAATTTCGCCAGCAACAAAAAAAAAAACCCCAACTTTGCCATACAAAAGATAAGAAAGTTGTATGCAACGACATGCAAGTTAAACAGAAAAGAAATGAAAACCGCCTCTACCTCATGAAGCACAAAATTCGAAACCAGGTGACGTTTACGTTTGCTGTAGCCGCAGATTGTGCATTGCGAAAATAGTCAACGGTTTGAATACATTTCCAAATTGTATTAAATTAAAATAATTTCAATGAGTTGGTTTCGTTCGCCTGAGGATTATGTCAACTTTGTGTTGGTCTTTTTTTCCAGTTGGCTTCCCAAATTTCCGTTTATAATAAAGTCATTATAATATGAGCAACTCGGTTTAAGTTTGAGTGCTTGTTTTCGTAGGAAAATCAATATTTGTGTATTTATTTAGGCGTAATAAAAGCAAGGGTTATCTATACATGTTAAGGAAATATTTCCCATTTTAATTTTAGATTACATGAAAATTATAACCATATGGGTCAAAACTTTTTATTAAGTTAATAAGGGTCGTGGAGGCAGGATCGATGGCAATCAATATCCCCATCGCATAGTACATAAGTTGATTTGGCTATCTCAAGATTAGAAGACCGAATATTAAATATATTAATAGATTACAAGATTACAGGGACCGGCCGTGGCATAGTGTTTAGAACACGCGACTACCATGCGGGAGATCGCAGGTTCAGACCTGGCCCCAGTCATCTTAAAAAAAATTATTCTTTCATTGTCGGCTCCCCTCGAATGTTGTTAACAGCAACTTCGCAGTATTAGGTGTCGAGTCAATCGGCGTGACTAGTAAGAGCTTCTCAAACAGTGACGTTCGCATTCGTCGATAAACAAGTAAGTGCCGTTAGTTGTGAATCTAAAAATAGAAAGCGCGTTAATTCACATCAATGCGAGAAGCTATCCCATACCTCATTCATGGGGTGCAAAGGGAAATTAATTTTTTTTTAAGTAATAAATTACAACACTACAAGCTATAGGTTGGGAAGATCTCTTTTAGACGTACATAATATAAGCAGAGATAATATCGCAAGCGTCCACCACGTGGTGCTCAAAACACAACGCATTTAAATTGCAGCTATTAAAAAAAGTATCAATGTTCACAGAAAGGTTCAAAAAGGATAATCTTAAGAAAGTAGCCATTGCCGGTGCCTATGCAGATGCATTGAAAGAGCCGCTACAACAATATATCAATAGCGCAAATTGCAGTTGGCGGAGACAACTTTGTTAAAGTAGCTGACCGTCATGCCGGTTTTAAGATCAAGGAAAGTAAGAATGTACTAGTAACGCCGGGAATGCAACCAAAGCAGCCTTTAACTCTTGTAATAGGCGCGCTGGCAAAGCTTTGAATCAGGCAAATATCAACCATCTTGATCGTAAAGTGAAACGTAAAGCTCCAAGGATCTTGTAATTATAATATGAGCGCTGGCAAAGCTTCGAATCAGGCAAATATCAACCGTCTTGATCGTAAAGTGAAACGTAAAGCTCCAAGAAACATGCAAGTAGCACCGTAATTTTTACTGAAAAGCCATTAAAAACTATTCAAGGGGAGCTAACATAACATCTAAAGATGAACAACTGAAGTTTTGGCAAGAATTCTATGCAAAAATTTTATCATATCCTTCCACATCAGAAGGTACACACAATGGAAACACATCTACCGTTTGCAATTGCCCAGACATTGCAGAGATATGTGAGGCCATAAAAGCACTCCAGAAAAATACATCGCCTTTATAAAATCTCTCCTTAAATGCTATCGACAGATCCAACTATAACTGCCCAATAGTTCCCAACATAAAACAAGAGTAATACCTTAAAAAAATTGATTGCGATTGGAACGATTGTACGTACAATAAAATAATAACCGGATATCCTTTCCTATTACACAGTACAACACATGATTTTAAGACTCAATTCTGAGAACTGCACGTGAAAGTATCCCCAAATAGAAGAAGTTCTACGTCATTCGTTTTGTCAAGTTACTTGCCATAATAATTTAATATCGATTTGAAGATGGTAAGTATCATGAGATCAGCCGTGGCATGATGGTTAGAACACGCGACTACCATGTGGGAGATCCAAGGTTCAACTTCTGGCTCCTATCATCTAAAACATAAAAAATAAATTTTTTCTTTCATTACCAGCCCCCTCGATGTCGTCAACAGCAACGTCGCAGTATTAGTGTCGAGTCAATCGGCATGTCTAGTAAAAGCTTCTCAAACAGTGATGTTCGCATTCGTCGATAAACAAGTAGGTGCCGTTAGTTGTGAATCTAAAAATAGAAAGCGTATTAATTCGCAACAACGCGAGAAGCTATCCCATACGTCATTCATGGGGTGTAAAGGGAAATTAAGTAGTAAGTAAGTATTATATAGGTGCATTTGTCACGTTTTAGGCTCTTTTTTATATTTCTTAATGGTGACGTATGATTATCATAAGAAATATTCCACGTAAATCATACGCCACGGAATACAACAGTTTTATTGTAACTGCTACAAAATAAACCCAGTTCAAAATCATTTAATGAATGGAAAAGTGAAACTATTGCTTACGTAGGGAAGCGTTATATGAACAGATTGAAGAAATTGTAATTCTTAATTTATTTAAATTTGTTTCAACTAAATCGGACTAGTGGTTCTCGAGTTATGTCAAACAAAAAACCTAAAACGTGACAAATTTCCCTATACGATACTTACTAACTTCAAATGGATAGTAAATTATTATGGCATGTAACTTGACAAAACGAATGTTGCATAACTTCTTATTTTTAGGGCTACTTTCATGTGCAGTTCTCAGAATTGAGTCCCAAAATCCCAAATCAATGAGCTGAAAAATGTTGTACTGTGTTATTATCTTAATATATATAATTTAGATTTACAATTCGGTCCAATTGGATAAAGGGGCGTGGCACCGCCCCATACAAATTGAAAATCAAAAGGGCTGTATCTCATGAACTATCAGAGGTATGAAGATGATATATGTTGTTGGAGCAGTATTAATGACAACCAAGGTGGAAGTGGGTGGTGCCACGCCCCCTTTTCAAAAATCGCTCTAACGGCTTTTCTAATAGACCGATTTATACGAAAATTTTACCAAGTGCTACTGTTGACCTGTTGATAGTCCCTGGCTATGTTTGGTTGTGATTGGATAAAGGGACGTGGCACCGCCCATACAACTTGAAAGTAAAAAAGGCTATATCTCATGAACTATCAGAGGTATGAAGATGAGATTTGGTATATAGGTTGTTGGAGTAGTATTAATTACAGCCAAGGTGGAAGTGGGTGGTGCCACGCTCCCTTTTCAAAAATCACTCTAACTGCTTTACTAATACACCGATTGGTACGAAAATTTTACCAAGTGGTACTGTTGACCTGTTGATGGTCCATGGCTATAATTGGTTGTGATTGGATAAAGGGGCGTGGCACCGCCAAGACAACTTGAAAATCAAAAGGGCTATATCTCATGAACAATCAGAGGTATGCAGATGAAATTTGGAATATATGTTGTTGGAGCAGTATTAATTACAGCCAGGGTACTGTTGACCTGTTGATAGTCCATGGCTATAATTGGTTGTGATTGGATAAAGGGGCGTGGCACCGCTCATACAGGTTGAAAATCAAAAAGGCGTTATCTCATGAACTATAAGAGGTTTGAAGATGAAATTTAGTTTATATGTTGTTGGAGCAGTATTAATTACAGCCAGGTTGGAAGTGGGGGTTGCCACGCCCCCTTTTCAAAAATCGCTCTGCGGGCTTTTCCAATAGACTGATTTATAAGATTATTTTATAAAGTGGTACTGATGACCTGTTGTTAGTCTCTTAGTTGTGATTGGATAAAGGAGCGTGGCACCGCCCATACAACTTGAAAGTAAAAAAGGCTATATCTCATGAACATTACATCTATGAAGATGTAATTTGTTACATATGTTATTGTTGTAGTATGAATTACAGTAAGGGTGGAAGTGGGCTGTGCTGCACACCTTTTAAAATAAGTAGTTATAAAAGCGAGTTTTAAAAAAAATAACATGAGTAAAAGAAATTTTAAAAGACTTGTGAAAACGCAAACGAATGTGTACAAGAATAGAGCAAATGCTGAAGCGGAGAAAATTGCTAGAGAGAGTCATTTCAGTGATAAACAACTAAGTATTTCTTTGTCTACGTTTTAACAGATACGGCAAATCACCTTGGCGGTGATGCCGAACGAAATTTACACCAAATTTTGGGGCATGATATTATAATGAATTTTAATGTAGATGGTACATTCGGCAAAAAACGATTGCGCGATTTCAGAAGAAAAAATACTTCAAACAATCCAGCAGAAGCAAAGCAACTAATAATGATGAAAACAATGCCGACTTTACAGAATAATTTTTATCGCAAAACATTTTTTATTCGACTTTTAGATACCATTATTTTTTTCCTTTAATCAATAATTTAATAACTCCCAATTTATTGAGCCGTTTTTCATTATTTTTTGGGAATTATTTCATTCCTCATTTGGGGTTTTTAAATTATGAAATAATCTTCAATGAAATAACACCCAACCAATTTTTAAAATTCGGGGCTTGTTTCATAGCGTGTATAATTTGGCTGTTATTTAATTTTTTATTCGGGGGGTTATTTCATTTTTAAAGCTGTTGGTTTTTGGGGAATATAACTATATAAAAATAGGTCTTTTACAAGAAAACTTTTAGCCTGTGAATATATTACAATATCTTTTGAATGTTTACAGATATTTCCATTTGTGTTCATATTGACGGATAGAAAATCATTAAAATGCTACGATCATTTTTTTATTTTGAGAATGATATCGAAGAATGGACATTTTTTTTAAATTTGTAAGAGTTCTTCAGAAGGAAGAATTCAATAAAAGCATAGAGTTTGATTGCTTGTGAAAAGTGGAGGTGGTTGTGTAAAGGCCAAACGTAAAAGGCAAGTTGTCTTCCGAACTGCAAAAATAGAGCAGGGCTACAACGATCTACGATTCACACGATTCATTTCAATAATTTTGCGACTTTGCTGTTAGTCCATATTGACTTCATGAAATCCTTGCTGAAACTGACTCTTTTATGAATTTTGGGCATAATTTCATTTTTGTTGCTGATGGGGTTTATTTCATTGGGGGTTATATCATTTTCATCATTGGGTGTTATTTCATATGAAATAACTCCCAAATATTGGGGGTTGTTTCATCTTCGCTTTAGGGTTTATTTCATTTATTTTGCGATGTTATTTCATTCGGCTCCACGAAAAGCCCCCCAATGAAATAACGCCCAGGAAATAACCCCCAATGAAATAAACCCCAAAAAATAGGAAATAACACCCAAAAACTGTGAATGAAATAACATCCAAAAATAAATGAAATAAACCCCAAAGCGAAAACGAAACAACCCCCAATATTTGGGAGTTATTTCATACGAAATAACACCCAATGATGAAAATGAAATAACCCCCAATGAAATAAACCCCATCTGCAACAAAAATGAAATTATGCCCAAAATTCATAAAAGAGTCAGTTTCACCAAGGATTTCATGAAGTCAATTTGGACCAACAGCAAAGTCGCAAAATTATTGCAATGAATCGTGTGGATCGTAGACCGTTGTAGCCCTGCTCTATTTTTGCAGTTCGGAAGATAATTTGCCTTTTACGTTTGGCCTTTACACAACCACCTCCAGTGTTCACAAGTAAATCAAACTCTCTGCTTTAATTGAATTCCTTATTCTGAAGAACTCTTACAAATTTAAAAAATGTCCATTCTTAGATATCATTCTCAAAATGATAAAATGCTCGTAGCATATTGTTGATTTTCTATCCGTCAATATGAACACAAATGGAAATATCTGTAAACATTTAAAAAATATTGTAATGTATTCACAGGCTAAAAGTTTTCTTGTAAAAGGCCCATTTTTATCTAATTATATAATTATGAGCCCCAAAAACCAACAGCTTTAAAAAGGAAATAACCCCCAAATAAAAAATGAAATAATACCCAAATTATACACGCAATGAAAAAAGCCCATAATTTTAAAAATTTGTTGGGTGTTATTTCATTGGAGATTATTTCATAATTTGAAAACCCCAAATGAGGAATGAAATAATTCCCAAAAATAAATGAAAAACCACCCAAAAAATTTGGGAGTTATTTCATATGAAATAACACCCAAAAATGTATGAAAAAAATTTGGGGAATATTTCATTTCTCGTTTGGGCGTTATTTCATTGGGGGGCTTTTCGTGGAGCCATTTCATTCACTGCTTTTGGGTGTTATTTCCAATTTTTTGGGGTTTATTTCATTGGGGGTTATTTCCAGGGCGTTATTTCATTGGGGGGCTTTTCGTGGAGCCAATTGTACCTAATATTACATTATCTGTGAAAGGTATGGCCAGCCTTGAAGAAATAGAGCCCACAAAAAGACTGATAACATTTTTTTAATGTAATTTAGATAATAAATATGATTTTAATTTTGAATTTTACGTCTTTTTATTTAGTAAAAAAATCACAAGTGTTGACATAAATAGCGACAATGGACTACTAATTCTCTGGTTCCAATGTCTCCAAGTGGTTCCAAAAGTACCATCTAGTCAATAGTTATAATGTCAGTACTGACGCCTGAATGACAAGCTCATATTAAATGTCAATAGAAGAAAGCATTGCCTGTCGCAATAAAGGTCAGTAGTACTGTTGACAAAGTCAATATTGAATCAGTACAGTGTTACTATAGACATTTCCTGCTGGGAAATTATACGAGAACCCAGCACATGTAGCTACAAGTGTTGGTTGTGTTGGGTGCTAGTTATACTTGTCAAATTTTTATTACTATACCGTAGAGTATGGGAATATACAGGAGTACTTATGCCTCCCGAAGTGTATGTAAGAACGATCCAAAACGATGATCTATGATGATTATTATCATAGCTAAAAAACTTCATAATTAAGTTGAGACTAGCTGCCTACTGATTTCGTGTGCGTCGAGTGTATTTTGTGTATACTTGTGTGATAGAAACAAAAGTAAGGGTGGGTAGGCAAAGGTTCGTTATTAATATAGTGCAAACATGTCTTTTCAACGCAAATAAGAGTTTGTAAGCATTCTCAGTCTGTTAGGTCTAGTTCCACACAAGTATACAAATTATGGGTATGTACTTAAGTATACTTTAAAGCCGAGTACTTCTTGTCATTCTCTGCTCGACAATACGAATATAAATATGCAGACGACATTTTAATTTTAGATCAGTAGGCAGAGGAGGCGTGGCAGTACTATATTTTAGTCCTAGAGATATCACATTTGACAACCCAGATAGTTCAAGGCAACACGAATATGTATATGCAGACGACATTTTAATTTTGGTTTAGTGGGCGGAGAGGGCGTGGAAAAACTGTATTTTAGCCCTAAAGAGATAAAATTTAGTACTCGACGATTCGAGTACGAATATGTAGGCGAAGTTTAAATTTTGGATCAATGAGCGGAGTGGGCGTGGCAAAATTGTATTTCACACCTAAAGAGACAACATTTGGTAGACAGATAGTACTCGACAACACGAATATGAATATGCAGACGACATTTTATTTTTGGATCAGTGGACTGAACAAACTGTATTTCAGCCCCAGAATGATAGAAATTGGTACAAAGTTAGTACTCGGCAGTTTAGGTTAAAATTTGCAGACGCAATTGATATTCTCTAACAGTGGGCGAATTTATTGTATTAAAGTGTACTTTTTTTTACAAAAATTAACAATTAATTGCACCACAGAGTACCTTTATGGTACTACAAAGTTCTTTAATTGTGCCAAAAATTATTTTTTTTTTGTATAAAAATTACTTTTATTTTAACAGAAAGTATTGTTGTTAAAAGACAAGGCAATGAATACAGTGGTTTTTTTTTCTTAACTTAATAATACATTTAATTTTTACACTTTTTCAGCATTTTGCATTTTGACTAGATGTTTTTCAGAATTGTCAGTAAATTTTAAGGACTATTTAGGCGGTGACAGTTTGTTTTGTCAACAATTTTGGCAATAATTCGTTATAAAAGAGTATGTCGACAAATTCTGACAAAACAACCTCATTTTTACGTTACAAACACAATTTGCGGGGAAATACTGTCAATGATGTCAGTATTGTACATGAGCCTTTATAGTACTCGGCAATGTTGACATGAATATATCCACAAAATATTTATTTTCGGTCAGAAGAAATATGAAGACGAACATTTGATTGCCGATCGTTGGACAGAAGGGAACATGCGAAAAATGTTTTTAGGACTGTATAAGGTAGTATATGTATACTGATAGTACTTGGCGCTACAGATCTGAATTTGCAGAATTTGATCAGGTTAAGGAGTAACTTGGGGTAAAGAATTGTTTAAAGAGCGTACAAGATCGCTTGAACTTAGCCCTTAAGTCATTTAAGGCATCTCCCAGGTAAATTTTACAAACTTGTTGCGAATGGTATTAATACTAGAACCGTATCTTTTTTTCTTATCGATCTTATTTTTTATGCTTAACTACGTCGAAGTCGTTATACAGCTCATGCAGCTCATGCTGGCTTTTCAATTAGCAGAAAATATATAGATCCGCTTGTGTTATTGCCCAGAATTCTCGACTGTAGAACAAGACAGTTAGGATTAGTGTCGAGTAGAGTTGGTTTTTGTTTATTTCCATCTCTAATTAGCAATATTAACAAACACAATTCCAAAACTTCGTGGGCATACTTAAGTTTTGCCTTGGCATATCTGCGTCTCACTTTGCACCTTTCTGCATTGAATACCCTTGCACAAGTCTGTGGATTAGATTAAGCATACAATATCAACACCAATTTATTCTTTTAAGACGTTGAATATCGTTTCCCCCAACAACAACAACAACCACAAACCAAATGTCATACTTACACCCACATTAAAGATATGTTTGCTGCTTTACTAATCGTAACCCCCAACATTAATGATTGCAATATCAATCCCATTATCAGATCAATAAAAACAAATCGAACATATTTTCAGCTTCACCACATATCTTTATAGCACTCGAATACACACTCGGACATTTTCAAACACACAACTTAACGAAATGTTTATATTTTCACATGCAACCACATCTTATTTGTTTTTCTCTGTTGTCTAATGCTGCCACCCCACATTTCCTCCAACTTGCCATCACCTAATCCAGATGGCAATCCATGAAATTGATCCCAGTCTGAAGTTCGTTACGGACCAACTTTTATTGTTGTTGTTCTGTTTATTTTTCACAAGTGGATTGCATTTGGTGGCCCATACAGTCATGGTGCCATATCAACACTGATAGGACTAGCGAGTGCCATAGCTGCTAGCTATGGTAGCAGCAGCGGCTAGCAAACGACTTCTTTGGGGAACTTAAATTAACTTTATCTGGTAGTTTGTGGAGCAGCCACCAAAAGTACGTACTTTAAGACCAACGACAGCAACAATACCAATGCCACCAAACCGCACTGAACAGCAATATTACTGTTACTGAGTTGCATGTATGTATGTTGTTGTTGCGAGTATTGCAATATATACATTCTTGAATATCATTGATTTGCAAACACACATATACGCACCTACACATGCATGCACAGTCGGATATTCTCGCAAGGATAACAAAACATCAAGAAGCTGATTTCAATGTGTTTTGCTCATATCCGAGTGTTTGCATTTCTAGAGTTTTATGCTGCTTCCCATGCACAAATACAGAGACCGTAGAGAGTGAGGGATGTTAGTGGTGTTAAAATGTATTTGAACTACCGGGAAAAGCAAAATGTAATAAGCGAAGAATCCAACAGGAAATCAAAAAAATAGCATTAGTACATAAGAATTTTCATATTATTTTAGTAAGTTAACTCGTATTGCTTAAACCCTTTTTGGCTTATATGTGACTATTTTTAAACTATAGTAGAAATTGTGTTTTTATAAGACTCATTGATCTAATTTTTTTTTAATTTAATTAATTTTAATTATCTTTACACCCCATGAATAAACTATGGAATAGCTTCTCACGTTATTAAGCAAAACTAAATTCCAAATTTTAAATTAAAATATAAAATTTTATTTCAATAATCATCACAGTGTAACCCCAACTTTTCGCGTCGCTATATAGCCAACATCTAGCATTTGTCTGCGTATTCCGATATCAACAACAATTGCATTGTCAACAACTACAAATGCAACCGCAAATAGTTGCAGCAAACACAATTTTCCCAACCAACGAAAAGAAAAAAATTATGCGAAATATTTCGTCGAGCAAAAGAAAACATAAGCAGAAAAGGATAAGAGAGAAAGCAAGAGGGAGACCAAAGGAAGTTGTTTAAGAATTCCTTTGAGTTTTCCCTATTTAAGGGTTAATTTAATCCCATCTTTGATTGTGGTTGTTGCCCGTTGATTGTTGGCCATGAAAGGATAAAAGAGAGAATACAACACAACTCTCTTGCAAATGAAAAAGCAGGAGTTGATTTTCCAAATGTACATTTCAGTTCATTTATGGTATTTCATGTGTTTACGGTGTTTGTTTGTCGTTTTGTTTTTTTTTTGCCACAAAATATGCTTCATTTAGTTGTTCCTACAGAGCTTCAGCTTTGCTCATCTCTTTGCCCAAAATGTCCTTCGAGTATAGTTTGAGTTTATGAGGGCAACGCTTTTGTTAAAAGATACCACTATTGATGGTAGATGGTAGCGTAAGTTTAAGAATGTAGTTGAATAGTTAAGCAGTAATCATTGGCGGCCTAAAGGTTGGGTGATGCAGCTGCTGTGAATGGTATTAAACATCCAAGTTTAGATGTGACTTTCTTACGAGTTTTGCCATTTGGTCTAAACGCTGCGACTTACCTTTTTAAGTATTTCGGTCTTCTAAATGCAACAAATTATAATAACAAAATGGTTTATGGCTAAGTATTATTGTACATTTTTATGTCATGCCTTGGACTAAATTTCGAAACCATCCAACAATCATCAAAATCGTTTTCTTAAGAAGTTCGAAGATGGTTTTTGACTAGTGGAACAATATCTTAGGCTCATTTTAGATTAAATAATGAAGCCGATCTCCGTTACAAGTTTTTTGGATTTTGAGTTTTGAAATCTGTATACATAAAATACAGGATCACAGGTTTGATCAGATGCTTAAGCAAATATAGAAAGAAGATAGAATATTTCAACAGGTGATGCTGTAGGCTGTAATCTATATATATAAAAATGGTGGCAAAAATGTATAGTAATTCATCAATTGAGAACGGCTGGGCCGATGTGAAAGAAAATTTTTCAAGCGTCGGGATGGTAGACAACTGAGACATGACTCATCGGTCATATGATGCCCTTTAATACCCGTTGATCACCTTAATTTAAAAACGATCAATTGAACAAAAGGTTTGTTTACAAGTCGTCACTTCTTTTTCATTCTCCATTTAAGTTCGAATATCGATCTTGAAATTAATTTCTTATCGAAGACATGTGCGTGCTCATGTGCGGCAGTCTACTGTCGAAATTGGAATCCCAGCGTCAAATCCTTCGGTGCACGATGCATTCAATCACGAATTGCAACGAGATCAAGCATTGATCGAGATGAGCTGACTGAAACAGTCCGAAAAAATGTGCCGCCATTGAATGCCGAGCAAACAAACGTGTACGATTCGGTGATGGAGGTTGTTGACGATGGAACTTTCTCGATGATCCCCCAGGCAAAACATTCGTCATTTCTTTGATTCTGGCAACATTTGGTCAAGATCGCAAATTCCGTTAACTGTTGCATCCGCTGGTACTTCTACCACATTGATGAAACGCGGTCGACCAGAAATTTCCGCTTTGAAGCTGCCGAGTTTTGGAGGCAGTTGACCGAACGATTAAGGTTTTACGAGGTGATACGAGATGATTTGGTGTGGCTATGGTATTTTCGTCAAACGCTTTCCGTCATGCTAAAATCTACTGCGGCTTATGAAATTAACGCATGCCTGAAATCGTCATCTTTGTGTTACTGAATTTTTAAGACAGCTACTGGCACTTGATAATGGCCAAATTCCAGTTGATGTTTCAACTGGATTGATAACGTTCCCAGCAAATTTTCTAGAGTTTACATCGTCAAAGGAGAGGAACTCATCACCAAAGTTTTCACCGGCATTGCAAAAAATTATAAAAATCTAGATTGGATAAGTGAAAGGGCCATACTAGCAGCGAAGAATAAGGACGTCGATAGCTTGAATGCTATGTTTCAAAGTCGAATCGATGGAGAACTGCATTCATACAAATCCGTTGACAGCGTGGCCAACGATACTGAGGAGACCAACTACCCGACAGAATTTTTGAATTTGTTAGATGTGTCAGGAACTGCGCCGCATAATTTACAGTTGTCGGTGGGATCGATCTTAAGCATGCTCCTGAATCTGAATCTTCTTAAATTGTGCAATGGTACGCGTTTGTCGGTCAAGATACTGATCATCAATGTGATTAAAGCGACGTTCGTCAGGGGCAAATTCTAAGGAGAGGAAACCCTTATGCCACGAATTCCTATTATTCTAACCGATCTTTCCTTCCAAATTCAAGCGAATTCAACTCCCCTATTGGCTTTTGCGATGACAATCAATAAATCGCAAAACCCCTCAATAAAGATTTGTGGGATCAATCTCAAATTTCCCTGCTTTTCACAAGATCAGCCGTACGTTGTCTGTTCGCGTTTTGGCTAACCGTTTTCATTGTTTGTTTTTTATGTGTTCACTAATTTCGATTAAATCCAAATAAATCACATTAAAACTTGAACTAACTGTGTATTACTATACCACTGGACCTTATATGAATTCGTTACCTTAGGAGCGAAACGAAGTTTACCGGATCCGAAGTTGTATGGCAGAACAACGTTAGCCATGTCAGCTAGTAAGATATGTTTCGATTTACGTATGAGTAATACCATTGTTATAAGCTACATAAATATCAACCATTCATGATGGATAAACCAAAATCTATTTAAAAAATTTCCCGAACTTTAAAATCCGTATATATAAAAAACAGGATAGTGATTTGTACGGATGACTAAGCAAAAGAAGACAGAAGATAGAATAGTAGGAAATTATCAACATGTAATAAAAAAAACTTACTTAATTTCCCTTTGCACCCCATGAATGAGGTATGGGATAGCTTCTCGCGTTGTTGTGAATTAACACGCTTTCTATTTTTAGATTCACAACTAACGGCACCTACTTATTTATCGACGAATGCGAACGTCACTGTTTTGAGAAGCTCTTACTAGACACGACGATTGAATCGACGCTTAATACTGCGAAGTTGCTGTCAAACAACATTCGAGGGGAGCCGACAATGAAAGAAAATTTTATTTATTTTTTCTTTTAAGATGACTGGAGCCAGGTTTGAACCCGCGATCTCCCGCATGGTAGTCGCGTGTTCTAACCACTATGCCACGGCCGGTCCACATGTAATAAAATAAGTTTAATAAAATAGGTTTTGTTTGACGTATGAGTAATAACATAGATAAAGGCTACATAAGTATTACTCATTCGTAAAGAACAACTCCAAAATCTATCTAAATATATAAAATCGTTTGTGCATATGCTTGTCTAAGCATTAAATTGTAACGATAAGAGCTACAGAAGCCATATTCACACCATAGGTTCGGCTTGTACTCGAATCATGTGGTTTGGACCCGGTTATTGGCGCTAGAGTGTATTTATACCATTAATTTTAATCTGTATACAAATTTTTCTAAAATACAAAATTTATATTTGTTTGATCATCAAAACCAGTACAGAAATTCCAATCAATGACCGGCCGTGGCATAGTGGTTAGAACACGCGACTACCATGCGGGAGATCGCAGGTTCAAACCTGGCTCCAGTCATCTTAAAAGAAAAAAAATAAAGAAAATGTTCTTTCATTGTCGGCTCCCCTCGAATGTTGTTGACAGCAACTTCGCAGTATTAAGCGTCGATTCAATCGTCGTGTCTAGTAAGAGCTTCTCCAACAGTGACGTTCGCATTCGTCGATAAACAAGTAGGTGCCGTTAGTTGTGAATCTAAAAATAGAAAGCGTGTTAATTCACAACAACGCGAGAAGCTATCCCATACCTCATTCATGGGGTGCAAAGGGAAATTAAGTTTTTTAAGACTGATAAATATCCTCACCCTATAATTGTAATTATTTAGCTTTCGAGCTTCTGAAATTAACAGATTTTTTATATATTATTATTTGCCTGCTTGAGTAGCGCATACGTGGAAGAAACGAAGGGTGTAAAAACCAGCAGTTTTGTATACTTTTACAAGACAATGCTGAATCTGAAAAAGTTCAAATATAATGCAGTTATCCATTTGGAAGTTATAAAGGAAATATTATTTATCCAAATATAGGTAATTATGTATGGTAGGCAGCAGGAGGGGAGCGGTAAGACTTTAATTTTTTTTTCAAAAATTTATCCTGTTAAGACTTTTCTAAATTCATAATTTGGGCACGATCGTGTAGGGTGTATTAATATTATTACTCGATGTTAAGCACTGGAAGAGTGCGGGAAGAAATAAAAGACAACTGTTTTCCTTGAAAGTTCTTAGGGAACACAATATATTTAATATATTTTCTTACAACTAAACATTCTAAATTCTAATCTAGGTTAGATTAAATACAAAAACAAAATACATAAAATATTTATTGCCTCATAGTTTCTGTCGTATCGGACTGTCGAATGCAGCTTTGTAGTCGATTAGGAGACGGTAGATGTCGATCTGCATTTCTTGGTTCTTCTTCAGGGTTTGTCGTAGTGTGAATATATGGTCGTCGTGAATTTATTAGGTCTAAAACCACACTGATAAGGTCCAACCAGGTTCGCTAAAACGGGTTTTAGTCTTTTACATAAGACACTAGACAGGACCTTGTATGTGATCCCGCGATAATTGGTACACACACTTGGAACGCCTTTCTTAAGCATAGGACATAGAACACTCAGATTCCAATCACTGTGTTTATGAGCTGGTGCATGCACGTTGCTAGCCTATCGTCTCCGGCATTAAAAACCACTTCCGGCAGGCCATCGGCTCCCGCAGCTAATCTCGTTTTGGCTCGGTGGTGGACAGTCTCCAGGCAGTTTCTTTTCTTCCATAGACGTTTATTCCGCCTGAAGAGGTGTGTCATCACCCTCCTCTTCTCAATATACCGCTCTGTAACTGCACGCTTTGCCATTGCCTGAAGTTTTGCCCTGTATGCAGTATCCTTTTCTTCAGACATTTCGAGACATTCTTCATCGTACTAAGGTTTGTCTGAGGATGGTTTTTTATAACCCAGTACGGACGGACTTTAAAAGTCATGAATCGAATTTAGTTTAAAGAAACCTAGTGACTCCTCTATGTGTTACATTTCTGAGTCGTATCAAATGGTTTACAAATTTATGTATAAATGGGCCCGGTAGGTGGCGCTGCAGTGGACTTATGGTTGGGCGTAAGAAAATTTTGCATATATGTTTGGATCCACAAGGTGGCATGTAGATTATGATATCCATAATTTGTATACGTAATTCCAACGTTCAGTAAACCTTAATAGGGAAATTTAAATATTCCAAAAATTGGTTATTTTGTATAGGAGGTACCAGAAGGGGTCGCCCAATATAGTCTACATTCATTCCAGAATCAAATTTTCTTTAACGTACATCTTGCACCAAAATAAATTTGTGAGGGTGGATTCGGTCATTTGTATTGGAGGCGCCAGAACGTGTGCGATAAGACTTTTGGTTTTCTGAGGATTTGTCTAGAATAACATGATAATTAAACTGACCGAATAAAAACCGGCCTGGCATGATGGTTAGAACACGCAACTACCATGCGGGAGATCCCAGGTTCAACTCCTGGCTCCAGTCATCTATATTTTTTTTTCGTTGCTGGCCTCTTCGATATTGTCGACAGCAACTTCGCGGTATAGTGTCGAGTCAATCGGCAAATCTAGTAAAAAGCTTATCAAACAGTGACGTTCCCATTCGTCGATAAACAAGTAGGTGCCGTTAGTTGTGAATCTAAATATAGAAAGCGTGTTAATTCACAACAACGCGAGAAGCTATCCCATACATAATTCGTAGGGTATAAAAGGAAAATTAAGTTTTTTTTTTAATACAGAATAGAAATACAAATTTTTCAAAAAAAAGTTTATTTTGAATAGGAGGTACAAAAGGGGTGGGGCTATGCTGCCCGTTTGCTATTTCATAACTTCATATTGGAAAATAGTAATTACAATAAGATCATTGGAGAATTTAGAGTTACCGTGGTCTACTACCAGCCAGCCAGACAGACGAATATGTCTCAATCGCTTAAAAAAATCCTCAGCCAAATTTGGTCTGAAGATACCATTAACTCAATTAAGTATTATTCCATTTGTTAGAATACCAAATATATATCAAATTTAGTGATGAATTTCATTAAATACTAAGAATTGCATGGAATAATAACTCAACCCTGCATATGTTTTAATCGGCAGTCCATATTGATGCTTGTTCTTCTGTTCATATTGTAAATGTCCCAAATATTTGTGCAGCGCACTATTATTCGTCCTCAAACCTTTTTACTACATAATGCACTCTGCTCTCTTCACTCCATGGACTACTTAACATTTATTTTAGTTTTAATTATAATGCTTAAAGCGAGCGAGTGAGAGAGAGCGCGCGGGAGGAGAATGAGGGAAATAAATGTTTGCTGTCATGTCCTATTATCCTTTTGTCCACATGACAAATGATGTCTGCGTTATGCGTTCTTGTACTTAACACTCTAATTCCACAATCATTAATTTAATTTTTATTAAATGGCAAAGCAAAAAGGAAAACTGACACCAGGACATTCCACAGCATAATACGGCAGCAAAGGGTCAACTAAACTATTAACTCTGGTGGACGACAAGGCAAGAAGATAAATTACAAACAAAATTATGAAACAAAACTGTAGAAAAATAATGGAACAACATAATATAATGAGAAAAGAACTTTAATTATTAAATTTAAACACAGGCTTTTCACTTGAAACATTATGTGAGTTCAAAGGACATTCAATGCGGTAAATAGACTATAATTGATTGGAGGTCATGTAGATGTTTACAGTACTTCAGCTCATTTATTTATAAATAAGCGTAATTGAACAGAAAATAAGCGTGGTGGAAACTGTGGGTGGGCGTGGCACATCCCGTACAAAATTCACGGTGAGCCAAAAGTTCCTTTACATTTTAAATGGTTGTTGCTTAGAGCAACCATGGCGCCATTGTTGGCCTGAGCGGTAACGAAATGCAAGAGCAGCCAAAAGGAATTCAGTTCCACACTAATCCCAAATGGTGACTACGATTTCAAATAACATATCACAGTACAACACATGATTATGGGACTCAATTCTGAGAGCTGCACGTGAAAGTAGCCACAAAAAGAAGAAATTCTTCATCATTCGTTTTGTTACGTTACATGCCATAATAATATAATATCGATTTGAAGTTAGTAAGTATCATATAGGGGAATTTGTCACGTTTTAGGCTCTTTTGTTTGACATAACATAAATACTATATGGAGGCGTATGATTTTCATAAGTAATATTCCACGTAAATCAAACGTCACGGAGTACAACAGTTTTATTGTAACTGCTACAAAATAAACCTAGTTCAAAATCATTTGAAGCAAGGAAAAATTAATTTGTTGCTTATGTAGGGAAACGTTATATGAACAGATTAAAGGAATTGTACTTCTTATATTTTTAATTTGTTTCAGCTAAATCTGACTACTGGATCTCGAGTTATGTCAAACAAAAGAGTCTAAAACATGACAAATTCCCATATATGCTGTTTACTTACTTCAAATTGATATTAAATTATTATTACATGTTACTTGACAAAACAAGTAATGGAGAACTTCTTCTTTTTGGGGCTACTTTCACGTGCAGTTCTTAGAACTGGGTCCCGTACTACGTATATTGTGGATAAAGTTCGGTCTTTCATTTTTCGTCAGCCTACTCAATTTTCGAGCATCGTTATTTAGACACTTATTCATCAATTGAATCACTTTAGATAAATATGTGAATATAACATAAAAAGTTCCACCCTAAACTTTATGTGCCTATCAAATAGTCTCAATGGTAACTGCACCCGCTTTTAATTAAATTATTTTGTTATACTTCGTTTTAATTCATTCTCAATAATTATGACCACTTTCTTATACGTTACTACCATCATCATCATAATTTCATAGTTTTTTCTCCGATGACTTCATCAAAAACCGAAGTTATTGAAATTCAGTTGATATTTCCTTCTAATAATATTAAATTTCACCCTCAATGCACGCTATTCAATAGATAGCTGGGGAAGTATTTGCTACTCTTCAATACTTTTTTTTATAGCCACAACAAATATTTGTACATAAAATTGACTTCATGTTGGCAGCGAGCGAGCGAGCGAAGAAAACTATAAAAAAGTATCCCCCCAAAAAACTTTTGCATACGAGACGCAATACATAGAACGTCATCCGAGACGAGGACCACCCCGAAATATCGTCTAGTGCGATATTGCCGCCGTCAAAGCCAAACACTTAGTCATATACGAGAGTCAAGTGTAGTCGCCACTTTTTATAACACCAATTCCATTTGAAAATAGATGATATTTACTGGTTGGACGCCTTCCCTCCCTCTCTTCTCTAAAAAGTGGTATGAAAACTAAACACCGCTTATGAAATGCATAGGACAAGAATTGGCTTAGGGTAGAGAACACGACGACCAATGTAGAAAGTAACCAAATAATGGATAGGAAAAAAAACCTTTTAGTAAAATTAAAAACGTAAAAATTTTAGTTATTGACCTTTAAGCAAACAAAAAATTTCTCTGCTTCACGCTGATGATGATGATGACGATGACGATGATGATGATGGTGTGAAATAAAAATGGGTTGCTTGCAACTCTTTTGGGGTTATTTAAATATAAGCGTAGCGATGAAAATATATAAAATTTAGCGTGGATTGCTATGAAAACAAGCTCTTTAAACAAAATGTTGCAGACGTGTAGGAAAACATTGTAACAAATTAATTTCACATTGGTTAAGCGATTACAGCCAAAACGAGTTGCAATCAAGTGTGTGTGAAATTACCATGGGGAACAGTGGTTTTTATATGGCTAAAACTAAGAAAAAGGTTTATCACTGATTCCTCATTAGATGTTTAAAGTTAAATGTTACTTGTTATTGCATTAAATCTTCTTATATATAAAAATGAATTGCTGTGCAGTTGTCTCGCTAAAACTCAAAAACGGCTGGACCGATTTTCAAAAATTTTTTTTTGTTTTGTTCGCTATAGCTTCCGGATGGTTTAAAAGGTTTTATTTTTTCAAAAAGTGGGCGGCGCCACGCCCCTTTTTTTCAAATATCGCTCAGACGGCTTTTCTAATAGACCGATTGATACAAAATTTTTACCATGAGGTACTGTTGACCTGTAGATAGTTCCTGACTACATTTGGTTGTAATTGGATAAAGGGGCGTGGCACCGCCCATATTACTTGAAAATTAAAAAGGCTATATTTCATGAACTATCAGAGGTATGATGATGAGATTTGGTATATATGTTGTTTGAGCAGTATTAATTACAGCCAGGATGGAAGTGGGCGGTGCCACGCCCCCTTTTCAAAAATCGCTCTAACGGCTTTTCTGTTAGACCGATTGATACGAAAATTTTAACAAGTGGTACTGATGACCTGTTGTTAGTCTCTGGCTGTACTTAGTTGTGATTGGATAAAGGAGTGTGGCATCGCCCATACAACTTGATAGAGAATAGGCTGCATCTCATGAACTATCAGAGGTATGATGTGTAATTTGTTACATATGTTATTGTTGCGGTAAGAATTATAGTAAGATTGGAAGTGGGCTGTGCTACACCCTTTTAAAATAAGTAGTTATAACTGTAAAAATTCCACAGTATATTGCAGTTCGCCCAGATATATGAATAGTAAGGTGGGCCAATTTTTATATTCGCATCGTAACCAAAATCGGAATCTACGATGAATTGTTAGAAAATTTCACCAATAAAATTTATGACTAAAATCAATTCCTAGCTCGCGCTGGAAAGCAGGAAGATTTCAGATAGAGATTTTTTTGTTTTTAAATGAGCACAAACCGAAAACTTCTGCATAAAACTGACTTCCCAAGAAACTAAATGAAGTATTACAGAAGCAAATCTATGTATTGGTTAAAAAGTTATAGCCTCTGAGTTTTGGCATACAGAAAACAATGTCAAAAATATACTATTCTCTTCGTCTTGGTCTCCAAGCATCGGAATAGTAGGTAAAAATTAGAGCCGGGGCCCATAGGTCTAAAGATTTCAATAGTTGCTCATTGTTAAAAAAATATGTCTACCTGAAATCTTCATGCTTCTCAGCGCGAACTAGGAATTGATTTTATACATATTGTTTACGCAAAAAAATTGATCCGCCCTAATGAACAGGCTATTTCGAACTAAATAAGTTAAAAATGCTTTTTAACTGTACCAAATAATGGTCCGTACACCAAGCAGTTGAGAATGTGCAGCCTAAAATATTGATTTTTTTAAATTTACTTTACAGGTATGTATTTTTCAATTACTTTTCAGGAGAGTGAATCGGTAATAAATCATATAGGTAGAAAAATTAAGCAATATTCATTGTAGTATTACTACAAAGGTTACATTTTTATAGTATATCAGAGGTAACATTGAAAAACAATTGTAAATAAATGCATAGGTTATTAGGGGTATTTTTCTTGACATATAGAACTTCTGATAGGTATAAGTGCAAATTTAGCTGTCATACTAATGAAGTGTGATAGACTTTCTTTTAGTATACTTTGCAAAATGTAAAAACTAAACAAGAACAACGTTTACAAATCTTGAAAATTTATTTCAAAACGCACGTTCTGTTCGCCAAACTTATGGAGCCCTTTGTGAAGTTGAGGGTGCATATAATGATCCATCTGAGCAGCTAATAGAATCCATCGACGCTGTAGACGTAATTGTGATAGGGGACTCGCATTTATCGAACCAACACCATTCTCAGCAACTCGGTCTATGCAAATGCTGAAGAAGGATCTTGGCCTACATCTATATAAGATCTAACTGAAGGAAGAATTTGAGCCAGTGGACGATCAATTGATTTTTTTTATTTACCATGTCATTGCACATTATTTGAACGAGAAATGGTTCCAACACGATGGTGTAATATGCCATACAGAGCGTGAGACCATCACTTTGTTAAGCCAAACGTTGGTGACCGAATTATCTCAAAAAATGGTAATACGAGTTCAATACAATAGTATTCCGGAATATTCTTGATCCGTGTGAGAAGAAGACATGACAAAGGAAGTTCTTATGGCCAAAGGCATAAAGCTTCAAACGGAATTTTCATTTGCAGTCAATAGGAGAAGGCATAACAAAAGTATTTTTTTATGACCAAAGAGATAGTTTGTATACAGATGGTTCACGCTGCTACGGATCAAAATAAATAATTTTGATCTTTAGAGGAATGTCTGTTTCCGATTTGTGGAAGAAGTGGTTTTTCGCCCTACATACAGAAAAAACTTAATCTACATGTCGGCACTATAGATATGACTGCTGATGAACTTTTTATTAGCATTTACGACAATACATCTTAATTGGTTAAATTTAATGTTAAGGAGTTACTTTAAATAAGTTACATAAGTAAATAAACTCAACATGTTATTGTCGAGCTTAAGTACCGTTTTCAAAGTACTTTGTAGACCTAAATGTGAAATATATTACAAGTTAATATGCAATAGCGAAGCATTGCCGGGCCCACTAGTTTTGAATAAATTCAAAAATACCTTTCGGTCATACTATTTATCAGGGGTTTTGGGGTTGAACTTTCTAAGGAGTCCCAAGCCGCAATTACGAGACATACTGAAAACTTATTTATTGCCCATCTTGAAGCTAAACCAAGAAATAAATTACAATTTCCTGCATGAGAATGTGTCTACTCACCCCAGTAAACAAACAAAAGGTTGGGTTCGGTCAGAAAACGATGAAGTCTTAGAGGGGCCAGCGTGTTTCCATGACATGAACCCTATTGAAAATGTGGGGGGCATACTTGTTCATTAAATGTACTCCAACAACAGGCACTACAATAGCGTTGCAGAGCTAAGATCGGTAGTAATTGCGGCTTGGGACTCCTTAGAAAGTTCAACTCAAAATCCCCTGATAAATAGTATAACCGAAAGGTATTTTTGAATTTATTCAAAATAAGAGAGGTCATACGCAATATTACAAAGTTTTTTTATTATAAACTTGCATTTTGTTTTAATAAAAAAAAATTTATTTCGTAATTAAAAACCAATGCGTTTTATTTCATGATCACCCCAAAATGTAAAGAAATGCAAAAAACATAAACTGAACTAAATACAATTTTGTTGTTGTTGGATGTAAAAGTGTAGTTTTTGATTCTTTTTCATTCCTCATATTCGGTTTTTGTATTATGATCCCTTAAGTACATCTGCATCGAAATACAGTGGAGCTTATAATTTTCTGCTCTCCAGTATATGAATAACTAGACATTTTAATTTTCGATTAGTGGACGTATGTTGGTGGCTAAATAATTTTAAGGTTAAGACTAATAAAATTTGATATGTAGATATTATTTAGCACAACAGAAATTATAATATAGCCGAAATGTTTTTTCTGATCACATGAAGATGGACATTTTATTTTAGAATAACGTAACGTAATATTTGTATATGAAATGTATTCGCAGATGATTTTTCTAATATCGGTAATGAAGCGAAGTGTGCGTGTGAAAAGTAAGCACTGGAGAAGGTCAATGTTATCGTAATCGTAATTCTTAGCAAATGAAACCATAGGTATAAAATCCAAATCGAGCCTCCGGTTTTTAAAGAGAATCTTTTCTTATTGCGGAAAAAAATCCACAACATGCACCGCACCAGCCCCCAAACGACCCCCCGTTATTTTTAAACTTTGCTCCGACCGCTCTAACTGCCCCTAGGGTAATAAAATGTATGGCCGAACCCCAATATGTTTGCAACTCCAACAGTTTCTAAGATCATATCTTCCCTCTTTCTTTAACCCTTAATGAGGTCCCCATACAATTTTTTTTTTTCTATTTTTTTATGAAATCAGCTTCTGTCGCTCCCGACCCCACTTAGTATTTCTATCCAAACATTTTTCTTTTCACACCCTTAGGGGGCTCCCATACAAAAATTTTCTAAATTATTCAAAATTTCTTGACAAATTTTAACGGCGATATTATTTTATTAAGAATTTTGTTGTTTTGGTCGTTTTAACTGCCCTAGGGCTGTTAGAAGTACATTTAATAAAAATTTAATTTTTTTATGGGAGCCTCCTTAGTGGTTGGGATTGGGGGGGTAAGGATGTTTGGGAAAAATGTTAGGTGGGAAAAATGAGTGGGGGTCGGTTATACATTTTACCCCTCTAGGGGCGACTCCAAGGCAGTTAGAGCGGTGGTTAGCAAATTTTATAAAATATATTTTTCGGGATGGTATCCCTCTTAGGGAGTGAAGATGGGGAGTAGATATGTTTGGAAAAAATGTTAGGAGGAAAAATTGACTGGGGGTCAATCAAACATTTGAACCCTCTAGGAGAGATTCCGGGGCAGTTGCGGGGCTTGTTGTAGATTTTGTCCCCAATACGAAAAACCAGGGGCTTGATTTTGATTTTAGACCCGTGGTTTCTTGGGCAAATATGCTTAGTATTTATCGTAGATTACGATTTTCATAACCGCTGGGGGCATTTTTTTACTCCATACAAATTGACTCACAACTTCAGCTCGGTAGCTCTTAATTAAGGCTGTAATTGCGAGGACAAACAGACTGACATCCCCAAATTGGGGGAGTATGAATGAAAAGTGGTAGTAGATTTTACTCGATCGTGCCTATCTTAGAAATTAATCTCCATTAGGAGTATAGAAGCTGGTATACTAAATTTCAACGCAATAGCTCTTAATCTTCAGCTGTGATCGCGGGGACAGACCCAAAAAAGGTACAATTTGTACCCAAGAAATGTTCGAAAACGCTCTTTGGCGACGCTTAAAATCAAAATAAATATCAAAATAGGATTCCTCGACCCCAAAAACAGTTAGATACCGCAACTTTGCTGGATAATAAAAATAAATAAGTATTATTTTCATGATTTTTTCTTGTTAGCGTTCCAAAATCGCTTACTTAACTAATGCGCACTAAACTAAGAAAAACCCTCAAGGGTTTTGTTATACAAAATGTCAACTTTCATTTGCAATTGGTCTTATCCCATTCCGATGTTGGTTGTTGCACAGTGTAATCAATCTATGAAATCCATATTTTCCCTCAAAAGTGTCTCAAAATCTCCAGATAACAATATCGGCCAGATCACCAAGGTTCCTAAAGACAAAACAGCCCTGTATTTAACACCGACTCTTCGCCAGGGCAATTCAATTGCAGAGAAGTTGCCCAATCACTCTTCATCCCCACATTATCTGCAGAAATCACTAGTCGCAATCTTCAGTCCCATTGCGTGTCATTCAGTCAGATAGTGTCTTATCTTGATTTACACAAGTAAAGAAACGACGGATCATGATAGCGACAACATTGCGTGAGAGTGATTTAAAACCAGAGCTCGCAAAATATGCTTTTACTGCGCGGTCTCCTCAATTAAAAGACCGAAAAAATGAGACGGCATCGCTCAGTGTCTGAACAGAAACCATTTTTTCGTTTTGTTCGTGTTCTTGCTCTCAGGTTTCGGGTTGAACGTAAGACATGAATCGGTCTCTTACTGACCGCTCGGTACGAACAGAACCATCCGTCGCTCAGCTACTGAGAATCAGTAAGTGAGCAAAGCAAGAAAAGTGTCCGCAAAAAAGGTCTTTATTTTTATTGTTGCTTTGGCTTATGTTGTTGCCTTAAAAATTTCGTCACAGGCATTAAAGAGGAAGGGAAAAAAGGAGAAAGCGGGCCCATTACAGTGTATATGTGTATGCGTATGTTTGCCTATCTACATGCGCAACACACATACATGCTCAAAAGACCGTTTGCCAAGTTTTTACGAAGTAAATGATCTCGAGTAAACCCATGCGCCGATCTAGTGAACAAACACGCTCGTCGGTTGAGCGAAGAGCAAGCCAAAGAAGAACGTAGTTTGAGGGTTTTTTCGCGACAGTTTCGCATTGTGTCAGTGGATGAGTGGTTTTTTTTTGACAACAAGTACGAGAGAGACCAATTATTGCGAGCTCTGTTTAAAACTAATCGAAGCCACATCTGTCTGTATTGAATACAATCTCGGACAAAATCCGACCTACCGTTTGCTGCTAGCCTAGACTAGACATTTGAAGAGCCTTCTACTTGACGATTACTCCATAGAGCATGGTCAGTTTTACTACTGCAGTATCAATCCTTGAACAAAGCTTTCCTATTTGCACCTTGTACGCATTCAGTACCACTGTGGCCCTGTCTTCGACAAAACCCCGTTTTTTTGTCACATGTGAGATCAATTAACCCCATGGGTTATAAGAGAAATTTTTCTTAGAATTTTTGGTAGATTTCGGTTTTGGAATGTGCTTTATTAATTTTTTTTCTTCTATTATCAATTTACAGTAACCCTCACGTATACGCGATGACTTGTTCTCACAGTCATATCGCAAATGAAACTGCTCATACGTCACCGTGACTTTAAATGTTTGCTAACCTTTTACCCAAAAAATATTTGTAAACTCAATAAACAACTAACCCTTGTGTGTGTGTGTGTGTGTACACAATGCATAAATTCCTAAATCAAACATAAATATTTTCTCGCTTGTAGCCACTTATTAAGCTATCATGTCCAGTCGTGTAAACATTCCCATAAAAAAAAAGTTCTATTCCTCCAAAAAATGTGTTTCAATGTGAACATGTGTGTGTAACATATATGTGTGTGCGTCAGTATGTGCACACTGCTGATGAAAACCAAACGTAATTGATGGTTAAGTGATATGTAAATTTTTGTGTAGTTACGAGAATTTCAACAAATTACAACATTTCTATACACATTTCGACCAGACAGCCCTCGAGTAGAGTTCAATTGTTTTCGGGGTAACATGTAGCTATGTATGTATGTACTCCTATACATACATTGTTTTTTTTTTTGTTTCAAAACTGTTTGGGCGTGTTTTTGGAAAATAAAAATAAAATTTACATTTAAATTTTTGGTTAGATTTCAATTGAAATTATACAAAAAAAACACACACACAAAGAAATGTAAGTGGAAAATTATAGGGCGTTGCACAGCAATTTATTTAGTATGTTACTAAATGCAACGTATAATTATTAAGGTTGAATAGCAAGACAAAGAGAGAATTTTAAGCACAAAAATCCATTGTGGGAAGTCATTTAATTTAGTTTGTGGGTATAGTTCTTTGTTGTTATTAGTTTAAAATTAAATTTTTAAAATACATTATGTAATGGTCATATGCGGAAGTAAAATAACGACAAATGTACAATCCTAATTATAACAATAATATTATTTTATTATTGGGTTTCAATAGAATGTAATGTGAGTTTGTTGGCACCGGTTTTGGCTTTGAAGTCAAATAGGTTGATGACGCCATCGAAAAAATTCGATTTTCTTGGGATGTAATGGAGTCTCATGGGGGTTGTGATAATTCTGCTTGTTTACATAAGCCAGAAATGAACTTCATCACTGAAGATGATTTAACAATAAAAATTAAAATAAAATTTGGATATAAATTTTTACTAATTGTAAACGTTGTTCTGTCTTTGTATGGATGATTTAAAAAAATATTTTTCTTCTTAATTGACAGCAGCAATAGAAACTCATCTATCAGTAGCCTCACGCCTTTAACGATGATGGGTCTAAATAATTTGCAAAGTATTTTTTTCTCGAAGACTACCAGACTAGTGTAATGTATGTATGTTAAATTTGTGCAAAATCTAGTTTCCACACTTTGTTTTGCCTTTAGTTCCCATACTTTGTTTAATTCCATTAATAAATCCGTTTTAAATGTCAAAATTGTGTTCCCACCGTCTGTGGTAACATTAGATCCGTATTAAATGTCAAAATTGTGTTCCCACTACAGACGGTGGTAACATTAGACGCGTTTTTCCATCGGGAATTTGGATACATACAGACTGCACTTACACACATACATTATCGTAGTTTTAGAATATATGTAATTAAGACTTAATCGCAATTTAAAAATAAAGAACAGTTAATTTTGAGCCACTGGACAGCACACTTTCGTTTTATTTGTCAAGAAGGAAATGAATAATTTCACTAGATTGATCCGCTTGTGTCATTACCCAGGATTCTGCGCTGTAGAGCAAGACAGGTAGGATCAGAGTCTGGTAGAGTTTGATCTTTTTTCATCGAGAGATGCTTAGGGCATAGTAGCCCGGTTTGCATTCAATGCTCGTCTCTTGATTTTCAGGCTTACTTTATTATTTTTGTTTATGGCAGAGCCAAGTTAGACAAAATCATCTACTACTTCAAAGTTATAGTTCTCAACGTTCGTGCAGCGTCCCAGACGAGTTGACTCTTTGTTCGTTAAAACAAATAACTTGGTTTTGTCTTCATTTATCAACGACCCACTTCCGCCGACTTCTTTTCAATGCTCGAAAAGGCCGCAGTATCATCCAGCAATCCACGGCCAATGTTATCTACATCATCATCATACCATTCCTGTTTACTCCAGCCTTCCGCATGATCATCTCCCTTACGATGCAAAAAGAGATCGAAAGACAGACTATCGCCTTGTCTAAAGCATCGTGTTCAGTTATGTACTGATCCTATGTATTAATAGATTCTGTTGCTTATTGTTGTTCCACACAATCAACAAATATTGAGTATTTTTCAATGTTGATGATGTTGATAAGAAAAGGGACCAACGTTTGTGTACACATTACAACAACATCAGATAATAAATATTGTATGTATTTTGTTTAGTTTAGGTTAGATTAGAATGTAGAATGTTAAGTTGTTAGAAACGATATTAAATAAATTGAGTTCCCTAAGAAACTTCAAGGAATACAGTCGCATTTTTATTCTCTTTCTTCCAGTGCTTAACACATCGCTTGGTAGAAAATGTCTCAGACATGATTTTTGCCAATTTTCACCGAAGACTTCGTGTCAGTCATTGTCATCCCGCAAAGTCGTATAAACTTCGTGGGGATACCAAACTCAGCCATAGCATCTAACAATTCCTGTCGTATCGGACACTCAAACGCAGCTTAGTAGTAGATGAACAGATGGTAGGTGTCGATCTACATTTCTTGGGTCTTCTCCACTATTTGTCGTAATGGGGTTGGGCATTTACTAGGTCTAAAGGCACACTGATAAGGTCCAATTAGGTTCGCTAGACTAGGCTTTAGTCTTTCACATAACACACTAGAAAGACCTTATATGCGATGGGTAAAAGTCTGATCCCGCGATACTTGGTACTCACACTTGAATCGCCTTTTTTAAGCACAGGACATAGAACACTCATATTCCAATCATCGGGCATGCACCCCCTAAGCCAAATTGTGTTTATGAGCTGGTGCATGCATGTTACCAGCTCATCGCCGCCGACTTCAAAAAGCTCTGCCAGCAATCCATCAGCTCCCACAGCTTTATTATTTTTAAGCCGTGCAATTGCCGTGATGATCTCGTTTTGGCTCGGTGGCGGACAATCTGCTCCGATGTCGATTATTGGCTTAATTTCGTCACTTATCGAAAATGTTCCTACCATATTTGCAATACACTCTACATATTCGTGACCAGATTTCCATCTCTGTCCTTACAGGTAAGGATCGCTGTACCAAAACATTTAAATTTTACCTTTCTGTAGAACTTTCGGGCTTCACCTTTATCCCTGTAGTTTTCAATATCCTGGCTCTCTCTTTCTTTCCACAGACGCTTATTCCGCCAGAACAGGCATTTCACCTCCCTCCTCTTCTCATTATATCGCTCCGTCACCGCATGCGTTCCTATTAGCTGCAGTTATGCCTTGTACTCAGCATCCATTACTTCAGACATTTCTCAACATTCATCGCAGTACCAGGGCTTGTCTGAGCATGGTTTTTCATAACCTCTCCGATCGTTGCGGCAATGGTCAAAGAATTCGCAATATGATGCCACTCTGTGTCGGCAACATCAGAACTAGTGAGGTTTGTGTGAAGTAATTGAGAGAGTTGGTTGGATTAGGCATTGGCTATCTCGGTGATATGTAGCTTTGTGATGTTGCCAATCTCCACTGAAGACTTCGTGTCAGTCAGCGTCATTCCGCAAAGACGTATTAGCTTCGCTGGAATACCAAACTCAGCCATGGCTTCGAGTAATTTCTGCCGTATCGGGCTGTCGAGTTGATTTTCCAGGCCTAAAGCCACACTGATAACGCCCGATCAGGTTGGATAACACTGGCTTTAGTCTTTCACATAGCACACTCGACAGGACCTTATATGCGATGGGTAAAAGGCTGATCCCGCGGTAATTGAACATCTTCCCTTCCTATTTTTGCATTAAAATCTCCCAGAACAATTTTAATGTCGTGGCCAGGGCAGCGGTCATATATTTCCTCCAGGCGCTCATAGAATGCATCTTTAATGTCATCGTCTTTGTCTTCCTTAGGGGCGTGTACACATATCATCGTAATGTAAAAATATTTCGCCCGGATTCGAATAGTGGCTATTCTTATAGGGTTAAACCGCCAGACCAGGTGTCGAAGTCTCTTGCTGACTATGAAACCACATCCAAATTCGTGTCTTTCTGCATAGTAGCTGTAAAATTAAAAATTATCAACATCTTGGGGGTTCTTGTTTTTTCTTTTCTTCGTGATTTCATAATATTTTTTTTTGTTTAAGGAGAGTGGCTTGTTAGGGCACTGCGGCCGATCCTAGTTGCTTGGGGCGGCCAAAACTAATAAGAGAGTCTCTGTGTTGAGCTTCAGTAACTTCTGTTACCTACTTCCTAAGACGCATCGGTGGTAGCATACCGATTAGGCTACTCAAAATTTCGCCTTCTCACATTTGCTACCACTAAACGGATGTTCAGCAACATTGCCCGGGGAATACGTGATCACATGGACGTTGTGAGCTGCTTGGGAACCTCCAAAGAGATCTTCTGGTTATTCCCAAATAAATAACAATCAGAAAGACTCAAATTAGAAAGTTCCCCATTCCCCAATATAATGTGATACTTTTTACAAAGAAAATCTTTATCTTACACTTGGACGACTATTGTTTTTATAAACTATTGCCCAAAACACTCAGTTATAACGTAGCATTATACTGTTAAAAGAATTTGAAAATTAGGTTGAGTAGTAAGAAGATTACCCCTTACATGCATAATAACAATCTCACAAATATCTCCTAATTACAATATTAGTATAAATGTTTATTATTCATTTGAAGTTACCAACAACTTTCTACTTGCATATAATATATCTACTAACTATAGCCCTTTAACAATATTGTTTAAGTTGTCCTTAGCAAAATGTTAAACATGCTTGCATACATATATAGAGCCATCTTTAAATGTTTAGTAGCCAAACATTAGCATTGTTCACTCTATTATTTCCGCCTTTTTGTTTTAGTCTGCACATTGTGTTCGTTATATTGTCATCATTGTCCTCCCCAAAAAAGAAAAAAAAACAATTTGTTAAGATTTAATTAAAACCACACACACATGCACGCGCACACCAATGCCCACACATCAAATCCCAACTAATTTGTTTTACAGTCTAATACCTACAAAACACATGTATCTTTTTCAAAAAGCGACACCCCAGTAAAACGTGAAAATGTTTTACAACTCTAATTTATGTGCTATGTGTAGCCCTTAGTGAAACTATAGTACTGCTACGCTCGGAGAGAAAAAAAAACAAAACAAGTGAATGCGAATGTGAATCTATGCAAGCACCAACTATAAGTGTACGGAGGCTATGTAATTTCACTATGGCAAACACCAAAATGACGTCATCATCATCAGCACAGGTACTAATGCTCTCCAGCACATAAAGTACTTTTACTTTATAACATAAAGGTCATGTAAAAGCCGTTAAGTGTTGTAAATTAAACAAAGCACACACACAGCCAAGCACTCTATCACACACTCGTCTACACTTTTGCACACCACAACACAAGGTTAACACCAATTACAATACTCTCATACTCGCACTACTACATTGTGTAGAGTGCTTCTTGCCATACAGTGTCCTGTGACAGTTGCCTTGAATGTGTGTGTGAGTAGTACTTGTACACGCTTGTATGCGTTTGTATCCTGGCACTCTTTGCATGTTATATTGCGACCAGCCAGCAACGCCTCCTTCGCTCTGATGGTGTTGGTGACAATGAAACACTGTTCCCAGCAGCAAAAACTGGGGCTTTGCATGCCTTCTTACAGGCCTGCAAAGGCAGTCAGAAGCCCTACCCTTCAAATGCAGTCTTCATTTCAAATTAACATAGGGTGTCATAGGCAGGCAAGGCCTGCACATTCCCTTTCTCATTGAAGGCGTTTCAGTAGGCATGCCTAGTATGTCCTGCTTGGAGTCCTAATAACAAGGGCCTTCTATGAGGCATTGCTACTGCAGACCAGCTTGCAGGCCTGCAAAAGAGCATTTATAGAAGGACTTAAATAAAAAAAAAACATATGCGAATTATTTCCATATTAAATGATTTCCTACTTTTTATAAATTGTTAATACAATATTTAGTACAATTTCTAATAACTATTTTTTTTAACCTCCAGCAGCGGGAATCGAACTCGCGACTTAAGCTCTCATAGTTGGGCATGCTACCTACTCGGCTATCACGTGATATAGTTGTTGTACGACAAATAACAAACATGTGGTTTCATAAACAACAGCATCTGTCTTACCTTCCCTTAAGAGGCCTGTCAACAGGCCTAATCGGAGAAGTGACAAGTGCATGGCTATGAACGTCAATTCTGTCTTCTACTAATAGGACTGCCAACAGGCCTGTTTAAGGCAAGAAAGTTTGCATGCCCTTTGTGCACATCTACGGTATTTTTGTGGGTACATAGTAGGGCTGATCACAGGCCAGTTTTAAGAAGGGAAAGAGGCATGTCTGCGGGATCTTTTCTCATCCTAGTAAGAGGCCTCATTGCAGGTCTCATTTGAGAAGCGAAATGTGCATGGGTATGGAATTTTTTGTTAGGCTTAGTGAAGGACTTATTATAGCCTGTATACATGCCTGGAAAAAGAAGGCGTATTTGAATGTCAACAAACTGCCTTTGAAGGCATGTTTGCAGGCATATTTTTACAATGCCTCGTCTTTTCCGCTGCTGGGTTGGAGTGCGACTCTTTGTGTGTGTGTGACTGCAAGTGTATAATTAAAATATTATGTGAGTGTGTTAATTAAGTGTCATCCTTTTATTAATGTTTATTTGCGCATTTGGTTTTTAATTAAATATTTATTTCAACGCATATATGAAATGCTTAAAGTCGTTACAATGCCATAGCATTCGCTGGCATTGTACAAGTCAAATGTGCAGCATAGTGCGAAAAGTTTAAAGGTCAGCCAATATGAGAGAATATAATGAAAATAATAACAAACACACAAGGAGATAAGTTTAAAGTATGCTATAAATAGTTTATTAACTGAAGAAGTAATTGTGGCGTTTTGATTCTGGGTCTGTAGTAAGAGAGGGATCGACAGATAGACAGTTGTTACTTGGGTAATAAAGGAACATGGAAGCCATGTACGTTTTTTATTTGTGAATAATTTTTCTTCGTCTTCTTCAACAGAAATTCATTCAATAGTAGCCGTAGGAAGAACAGAATTCCAAGCGCATCGGTCTTTTGCGCTCAGTAGACAATTCGTCACATCAACCTTAGCTAACAGCTCCTTCACCTGCTTTGGTCACCCACTCCAGCCTAGCCCATAGAGCATTTTCATTCATTCGTACATGTGCGTGTATTTGAACGCACTTCACTTATTCGATGTCGTTATACAGCTCATACAGCTGATGGTGTTTACTACAGACTTCAGTATTATCATATCCATTTCGCTGCAGAATGTGTGTCAGTCAGTGTCATTCTACAAATTCTACCGCAAAAGAATTAAGGACCATGATTTCAAATGTTAGTATACTGTATAGCTCGGCAACTCGCACATGAAGACCTGCGACATCTACTATAGTGAGCACAAGAGATTGCGACACCTAGTCTCAAGGTTTAACCCAGCGTGTGAACGTATAGCCACCATAATAGTCAAAACAAAGTTTTTCCACATAAATCTTATATGTGCCCATTCTCCGACAGAAGAGAAAAGCGATGAGGACAAAGACGAGTTCTACGAGAGCCTAGGAAATGTATATGACCGTAGCCCGAGCCATGTCATCAAAATTGTTCTAAGGGATTTAATTGCTAAAATAGGCAGGGAAACCGCATTTGAGCCTACCATCCGCAAATTCAGTCTGCACACCAAACGTCGAACAATGGCATCAGACTGATTGATACCTCTGCGGCAAGAAATATGGTAGTTAGCAGCACTAGATTTGACCACAGAAATATTCATAAGACAACATGGCTATTGACGAGTAATTACATAGATCATGTGGTAGTCGATGGAAGGCACGCATCGAGTGTTCTGGACGTACGAGTAATCAGGAGTGCGAACATTGTCTCAGATCACTACCTTGCCGCAGTTAAGGTAGGCAAAGGCTAAGCATGGGGAAAAACGTACGTAACCAGGCACAACGAAAGCTGGACATCGGTAAACTGCGGACCACAGAGGAAGCGGACGCCTACTCCAACCACCTAACTCAACTGCTACGGAATGCTCCAATCCCTGATAATATTACCTCGCAGTGGCAATATATAGCCGACTCCATAGAACGGACTGTGAGAAGCGTACGTACGAGAGAGACGGATGTTGCATACATGGCGAAACTGCAACCAATGGCAACGCGAGGTGTTTGTGAATGGCACTGGGGGAAGAGACGAGAGACAACTCGTCTTTTTAGACGGAAAAAGAAGGAGCTCAAGAAGAGACAGGATGAGTGCCCAGAGTTACTCCAAAGTAGAGAGGAAGCCCGAAAATTCTACCAGAGAGTTAAGGCGAGAATGCGTGGAACAGGGTTTCCCTCCTGCAAGTGACGGACCCGGATACCGTTCTGAAGATATTGATAGATCATTTCAGAAATTTACTGAATACGGACACCACTCCAGAAGACCCCGCTCCAATCCATGACGATGGTATTAACTGTCCACCTCCGAGCCAGAGCAAGATACGTGTAATCCGGCAAAATCCCGCCTTTAAAATAACAAAGCGGCTGGAGCCGATGGTTTCCCTGAGGAATTGTTTAAGGGAGGCGGGGAGGAGCTGATTAGGAGCATGCATCAGCTTTAAAAACAACAAAGCGGCTGGAGCCGATGGCCTCCCGGCTGATTTTTTAAGGCAGGTAGGAAGGAAGTGATTAGGTGCATACATCAGCTCGTTGAGAACATCTGGCTAGAGGAGAGCATGCCCGGGGATTGGAGTCTCAGTCTGTTATGCCTCATCCTATTAATATTATAAACTAGCTGGCCCGGCAGACTTCGTCCTGCCTCCAAATTATTGTAAAACATGTTGAGTGTAGTTGAAATCTAATAACGATTGGTTTATTTCTTTGACCTCTAAAATATTTCAATTTAAAGGGCGAGGTTTTCCCGGACAAATTCTGTTATTCATATATCATAAAGATTATTATATATTATTATAAGAATTGCTAAAACGGATCAGCAGTGTCGTCCATGATGTGATGAAAACTTACTTATTGATAGGCATATATTCTAAAACCACATTTTAAAGCCGATTGACTGACATATAACATTCTGCGTTGGTGTACTGGGTGATTGTACCTTTTTATCCTAAGGAGTACCAATTTCCAAAAATGCCTTCATTAGGCTCAGCAACCCCATTACCGTATGGTCTGGGTGATATCGACAGTTATTCCTATTTTCGTTATTGTCCCCTTAAATTGCGAAATGGGAAAAACTACTTTGTGAAGCTCTTTAATTCTGTAGGAAGTGCGCCATTATAAAAGTTAGTCATTCTTCTTTAAGCCTTTTTGCGGTCTGAGTGACCATCTACAGCCAATCCCCAACTTTCACTGAAATTTTGGGACAAATGGGGTCAACCGTTTTCACAATTAGTGGTGACATCAAAATGTACATCTTTTTTTTATATAAAGGCTTCTGAATAACTATGATGTTAAAAAAGTGACTAAATGGCATTCTAAAAATTAAGTGTATCATAAGCTAAACACTGGAAACTGGTTCCAAACATACATTAAAAATTTTCTCATGCCAAAAAAATCATATATTTTAAGTTTAAGTAAAATCGGACAATCGATATTAATTTTCGAAATAATTCAACCCCAGCCAAAGCAACTGCGGGTCCATATATACAAAAAAAAAATTCTCATAATAAAACAAATATACATTCTAAATTTCAGTCAAATTGTTAATTTCGTTTAAATTTTCATTATAATTCCACCCTAGCGACACCTACCGGGTCAATTTATACAAAAATTTTTTTCTCAAGGTTCCACGAACATAAATACTAAATTTCAGGCTAATTGGAACATGCAATCAAATTTTCGATATAAATCAACCCTAGCGCCATCTACCGGGTCCATTTGTACATAAAATTTTTTCTGATAATCAAACAAACATAGATTCTGAATTTCAGTTAAATTGGCCCATTCGTTAAAATTTTGATTGTAACCCGACCCCAGCGCCACCTACCGGGTCCATTTGTACATAAAATGTTTTGTCATGATCAAACGAATATCCATTCTAAATTTCAGTTGAATTGGTACATGCATTCAAATTTTCGATATAAATCCACCCTAGCGCCACCTGGATTTGATTTTTTTCAACACAAACAATCTACGGAAAATTTCGAATCGAATAAAAAAAAATCAGCCAAATCGCTCCAGCCGTTCTCTAGTGATGGTATGACATACGTGGACCATTTCATTTGTATATATATAGATGTGAATGTCTGTCTGTTTGTTTGTTTGTTTGTTGCTCAATCACGCCTAAACGGCTGAACCGATTTCAATGAAATTTGGAAGACAGTTAGTGTACTATATGGAAATTAGTATAGGCTATATATTTAGTAATTTTTTATCCTATGGGCGGAGTGGGCGTGGCAAAACATATTTTTTGAGCTAGGGTGATAAAATTTGATACACAGATAGTACTCGGCAATACGAATATGAATATACGGACGAAATTTTAATTTTGGACCAGTGGGCGTGGCAAAACATATTTTTAGAGCTAGGGAGATAAAATTTGATACACAGATAGTACTCGACAACACGAATATGAATATACGGACGAAATTTTAATTTTGGACCAGTGGGCGTGGCAAAACATATTTATAGAGCTAGAGAGATAAAATTTGGTACACAGATATTACTCGACACTTCCGATTTAAATTTTCAGACGAAAATTTTATTTTCGATCAGTGGGCGAAGTGGGCGTAGCAAAACTGTATTTTACACCCGGATAGATAAAATTTGATACAGTGATAGTACTCTGCTACACGAATATGAATTTGCAGACGAAATTCTAATTTTTGACACAATGGGCGGAGTGGGCTTGGCATAACTATTTTTAGAGCTAGAGAGATGAAATGTGATACCCAGATAGTACTCGACAACACAAATATGAATGTGCAGACAAAATTTTAATTTTCGACCCAATGGGCGGAGAGGGCGTAGCAAAACTTTTTTTAGAGCTAGAGTGATAAAATTTAATACCCATATAGTTCTCGACATCGCGAATATGAATATGCAGACGAAATTTTACTTTTGTTTACAATAGGCATAGTGGTATGGCAAAATTTTTGAGAGATACAATTTGATACCAAGATAGTACTGGAAAATACGAATATGCAGACGAAATTTTAATTGTTGACCCAATTGGCGAAGTGGGCGTCGCAAAACTTTTTTAAAGTTAGAGAGATAAAATTTGATACCCATATTGTTCACGCCAACGCGTAGTGGCGTGGCAAAACTTTGTTTTAGAGCTAGAGAGATAAAATTTGTAACACAGATAGTACTCAACAATACAAATATGAAAATCCAGACGAAATTTTAGTTTTGGACGCTATGGGCATATTGATTGCGGCAAAACTTTTATTTAGTCCTAGAGAAATAAAATTTGATACTGACTCGACAACACGTATATTAATAAAATAACGAAATTTAAATTTTGGATTAGTGGGTAGAGTGGGCGTTGCAAAAATTCATTTTGATCTGAGAGAGATAAAAATTGATTTACAGATAGTACTCGGCACTTCAGGTTCAAATATGCAGACGAAATTGTTATTCTCAATCAGAAGGCAAAGAGGGTAATAAAAAGCTATAATATTTGGCATACAAATAATATCCGATACCAAAAAGTTTTTCAAAAAGTACATTTATTGTGCCAAAAATACAATTTATTTTGCCTAAAAACACACTTTTATTGCACTAAAAAGTACATTTTATTTTTCTTAAAAGGACATTTGTTGTACTCAAAAGTGTTTTCATTATATGTATAAATAAGTTAATTAATTATACCAAAAATTACATTAATGCTTTATTGGTACCAAAAAGTAGAATTTATTTTATTATAACGTGCCTTTTATTCTACACAAAAAGAACGATTAATTGTAGCACAGAGTATCTGTATTGCACAAAAAAGTTCTTTAAATGTATTAATAAGTACTTTGACTGTACCAAAAAGATCTTTAATTGTGCCAAAAATTACTCATATTTATCAAAAAATACTGTTGTTGAAGCAAAGAGCAAGGACTAGAAGAGTTTTATCTTAAATGTATAATAGTTTTAATTTTTATTTGCTGACACTTTTGACAACGTGTTTTTCAGAGTTGTGTCAGTAAAGTTATTTGAGGTAACAAATTGTTTTCAGAGCGTACAAGGCCGAAGCCTAAGCTTAGATCTTTAAGTAGACGAGCCAAACATATTGTAATTTTTCGTCAAGTCAGCAATAGCGAAGCATTGCCGGGTCCACTAGTATAGAATAAAAGAGATTGTAGTGAGGGTAAGAACTAACGTGGAATAAACCTATTAGCAAATTGGATCAAATATTCAAATATTCACTTTGGATCAAATATTCACTTTACGAGAAATCCTGCAAAAAAAATACTGAAAAGCAGATCGACACGTACCACCTCTTTGTCAACTACAAAGATGCCTTCGACTCTCCAATAAGGAATAAGCTATATGAGGCAATGTCTGAGTTTGGTATTTCCGCAAAACTACTTTAACTTTGCAGATGTACCTTGGGAAACACCAAATTCTCTATTAAGATTGGTAAGGATCACTCTGACCATTCAACCGGAAATTAAATTCCATAACTATTAAATAGAGTTATAGAGAAGGTGATTAGAAAGGCTGGACTGGCACCATAATCCACAAGGGCCACATGTCACTAGCCTATGCCGTTGATATAGACATCATTGGCCGAAATCTGCGGTATATTACTGCAGTTTTCTCATCGCTAAAAAGAGAGTCCGCAAATCTTAGGATAGATACTTTTGTGGCAATTGACATCCCGTTTTCCAAAGGGATTGAAGTATAATTTGTTTTCTTTGTATGTGGTCATTTTTACATCTAGTGTCATACAATCTCCCAAAATGTTCCTATTCTTTTTTCAAATATTTAAATTTATAATATTTTATAGTTTGGTTGAAGATCATTTCATAATCAATAGTTACCAATAGGTTTTTGTTCAAGAGTTGTGTTAATTTATATAAAATACTACGCTTAAACTATATTATCCACAAATTTACTTAAATTACGATATTCATACAATGATAAATTTTCAACAGTCTCCATGACTTATATAACGATGTATGTTTATAATGTCTTTGTTACGTTCCGTAGCAAACGCAATTTGTACACTTGTAATATTCAGTTTATCTCTATTTTATTGTTTAATACTCGCAAAAATATTTCAGTTTTCCATTAATCTGCCCTTTAACTAAGACCAAAATTCCTTCTTCAATGGGACCCTAAGTGAATTTAAAATTTTAATATCTCCAACATCCTTGCGTCCGCCTCCGCCACCACTATTACGACCAGGGCAGGCAGAACGACTCCTCATTAGGAACATCTGTAACCGAATTCCAAACACCAACCAACTAACAACAATAACAACAACGACAACAATTTAACCGTAAAAAGGAATTTCTATATGTCTAAAGGTTATATTTGCACCCTGGCGGCACACTCAGTGCACAGAACGGGAGGTGCGGGGAGAAGAGGAGAGGCGGAGATGGTGTGGCGGCAAACGAATAAAAGAACATTGGCCAGAAAATTTATACACTTTATGTCTTTTCAGGTTGGATACTTTTATACATCTACCATTTTATGGTGCTCTGACTTAAAAATGTGTTAAATTATGTGTTCATACACAACATTTTGTCATTCTTCCTCTGGTTGTTTGTTTTTAGATGTTTTTCTGTTTCTGTTTTTTTTTTTCTTTGTGGACTCTCTCTCTCTATCTCTCTCTTTTCTTTTCATTCCTTTGTTGGTCCTTTCAAGGAAGTGCTGCTTGAGTGTGAAATTTGATGCTGCCAACAGGAAAAGAAAATATATTTATGAGTTTAGGCCAACGAAGGTTAGTCGGCACAAATGTTTTACCCATAAAGACGCCATAAAACACAACACAAGAGGGCTCAGGAAATGCCAATGGAATGGAAAATGTGAATCATTATGAAAAATATTTAATTCGCATGGAGAAAATATGGAAGAAAAGACAAGATTGTGTAGTTATGTATATCATAACTTAAATAATTTGTACAATTTATGATGCTAACATACTTTGTTGTTCTTGTTTTAATAAATTTATGATAGCAAATTGATTGGATAACAATAAATGGTGTAAGAATTGTGGGGCTTTCAAAAGGGGTAAGGATGATGACACTCTTAAATGGGGAAGAAGCTTATTTATAGAAATTATGAATTTTTAGTTGAAATTTTAGCTTTTGTTGTTAAAAAGGTCCCATGTGGGAGCTATGTGTTAAGTTTTAGCAACACTGAGAATACTGTAGTTTAATACGGCATCTTTCATAAAATTGAGTAGCTACAGTTCCTCCTTCACCTTAGTTATACGCGCCCTACATTTAAAAAGAAGTTTTTCTAAAACATTTTTTATGTAGAAACTTCGCTTTTGTCAATTGGCTATAGACATAAATCATTGATATGGCATTTAAAACACCATAAGTCCTTTTAAGTTTCCTCATTTTGTTGTTAACCAACACCTGAGTTGAACGTTTTGATTTCGCATTTATCTAATAGAATACCTCACAAGAACCCTTAACATACATAGTTCTTTTTTTACAATACTTCCAAACATTTTTTGTTTGCCCACCTTACTGCGTATGTGGTTCAACCACAAGCAAACTCTTTAATAGCCTTAGCTTCTTTCTGTAACCCATATCCTAACGAAAAAAGTTAAGCACATGTTTATAAATCATCTTTTTTGTGTCTGCATATGGAATAAAACTCTCTACTTAAGCTCTAAGCCATGGCCACCTAAACTTTCCCTAAGATGTTGCCCACCTGCTACATCTAAGTCAGGTGCTAACCTTTTGAGGTTACATGGATACTTTGAAACTTCTACCATAGTTGGTTTTTGCCCACAGTGTGTTGGAAATATATTCTGCTTGTACGACCATTCCCCCTTAGATATCAGTCTTTCCGTCGTCAGGTGTTTTGTTTGCTGTTTAGTTTTATCATAATTTATGCACGGAAAACCTATGTTCCCGTCATGTTTTGTGTTGGTTTTTGCCTTTCTATTTCTTTGGCAGGACAAAAAACATACCAGCAAATATTATTTATGGTGTCATGATTTATTTAAAAGCGGGCATATTAATGAAATGATTTCTTGTGAACATTTGAATAGAATACACGATTTGTAAAATTTTCCAGATAATTTATACACGATTGCATTCATGAGAAATGAGACCAAATTGTGGGTGATTGGTTAAGAGGCAGACAAAGGTCGTCATATATAAGCAAATGGAATAGTACGAGAAGTGAAACAATGTACATGAAGAGAGTGAAATGGGAATAGATGACAGTGTGCACACTTCTACCGATATTCGGTAGATTCTACCGATTATTTTGGTAAATTTTTCAATCTACCGATTCTACCGCACAGGGACTGAAATCTACCTATCTTCTTTTTCTGTGGCTACTTTCATTAGCAGTAAGTATTGTTTGTAGCAAAACTTACTTACTTAATTTCCCTTTGCACCCCATGAATGAGATATGGGATAGCTTCTCGCGTTGTTGTGAATTAACACGCTTTCTATTTTTAGATTCACAACTAACGGCACCTACTTGTTTATCGACGAATGCGAACGTCACTGTTTTGAGAAGCTCTTACTAGACACGCCGATTGAATCGACGCTTAATACTGCGAAGTTGCTGTCAACAACATTCGAGGGGAGCCGACAATGAAAGAAAAATTTATTTCTTTTTTTTTCTTTTAAGATGACTGGAGCCAGGTTTGAACCTGCGATCTCCCGCATGGTAGTCGCGTGTTCTAACCACTATGCCACGTCCGGTCCCGTAGCAACACTTCTTAATACTTGCATTTTTTTCATACGATGTCTAACATCACTCTTATTTCTTGTCATTTTCTTCAATGTATTTTGAATTTAAATGTAATGAATTTTTAGAAACGCATGATCTCTTCAATAATATTATTAAAAAGATTTACTTTATTATTAGATGTATGTGTGATGAACTAAAAAAAAGATTTGAATTCAGTAACCATAAATTAAAACTGTTAGAATATTAAAACCCAGAAAAAATTCAGTCTTTTGATATGCCAACAATTTTACCATTGCTAAAAGCATTTTCATCCCCTGGGGATTGTGAAGAAACATTAAATTGAGTGGCGATCGTTTATTTTATTTAAAAAAAGTAAAGATTAAAGAAATATTTTAAGGAAATTTAGTCCGAGTTCGGAAAACCTTGCGCGGAGAAAATAATATGTTTAACGAATTGCTATCTAGTAATTTAAGTCTACATGTGTGCAAATTGGCTATTTTGCCGCATAGCAGTGCAGCCACAGAGCGGTCATTTTCTGTCATGAAAATAATAAAAACCTAATAAAGAAATCGGTTAAAATGCTAATATTTGCGTTGGATATGAATTATATATTTCCCCCAATGACTTAATAACTTTGCACAAAAGTTTAACTTTACAAATGGATCATACATATAGGGTCTCATGCATAAAACGTGAGCTTGAGCTCGGACTCGATTTTTTGAGTAAAAGGTGCTTGTCGTATGCATAATAAGATTTGATGTAATTGCTTTTACTCACGGCTCACGTTTGATCTCGTCTTGCTCAGTTTGAACTATGTTAGATGTGCTTGTGCTCATTTTCATATGCACAAAAACAAGCTTTTGCTTTCTTTAGTGAGCTCTTGCTCAAATTTTGTTGAGCATGCCTTATAGTTGACTCGCGTATACTACAAAGGAATCATGGCCGAATATTTTGTGCCACAAAGAAATACAAAATGTTATCAACAGCGAAAAAAAAATTTAGCAAGTGAGGAAAAAAAATTATACAGGTTTGTATTCTTAATTATTAATTTTTTTTACCCTCACCCTACGGGTAGCAGGGTATGTATCATTTGATTCGGCCTAAAAGTGTAACAAATAGAAGGAGTCACTTTAGACCCTTGGTTTCTTTGAACCGAATTCGATTCATGACTTTTAAGTCGTTTGAGCCATGTCTGTCTGTTTGTCCGTCTGGCTGTCCGGCTGTTGCGTACGATAACTTTCGAAAGACGCAACCAAATGTTTTGAAATTTAGCACGGGTTCATTACGGCATTGCAAATGGGCTACTTGGCCCCGCCCCTTCTGGTACCTCCCATACAAATACATCATTCCGTCCACTTTAGAAATCGAGTAATAATATCAATACACCCAACGGAATCGTACCCAAATTCTGTATTTCGTAAAGCTTTAACAGAATAAAGTTTTGGAGAAAAAAAATGGAAGTGTAGCCACGCCCCTTCTGGTACCTCCCATACAAATGCACCTTTCCGCCCACTACACAGAAAAAAATTACGACAAACTAGTTGTCATATTGAATACCATTTCGTCAATACAAATAAATATTTAATTAAAAAGGCGCCAACAACCAAAATTGTAAATACAATAAACAGTTTTGTTATAGTTACAATTTGTGTATTTTAGTTAAATTTGAAAAGTGGTTGAAAATTTGTCAACATGACAATTTACAAACATGTTCAAATGCAAAAGTTGTTATAAATCGAAATTGAATGCCAACAATAATATTTAAATACTTAACAACAGTTGTGTTTTTTCTGTGTATAGAAATAAAGTAATAATATCAATAAATCCAACGTGATCGTACACAAATTCTGTATTTAGTAAAGCTATAACAGGATAAAGTTTTGGAGATAAAATCTGGAAGTTTGGGCACGCCCCTTCTCGTATACCCCTGTACAAATGTACAACACCGCCCACTTTGGAAATAGAGTAATAATAATACGCTCGACACGATCGTGCCCAAATTCTGTATTTTGTGAAGCTTTAACAGGACAAAGTTTTGGAGAAAAAAACTGAAAGTCAAGCCGCGCCCCTTCTTGTACCTCCCATACAAATGTACCACTCCGCCCACTTTAGAAATCGAGTAATAATATTAATATAATAGAAAATTTTATGTTTTACTAAGGGTGAGGGTATATGTATGTCGGGTTGCCCGACTAAATCTTTCTCATTTGTTTTTATTATATTTTTCCCCGTTAATTCAATGCCAAATTTTAGCTTATTGGTAATGCTTGGTAATTGTCTTTTTTCTAGTAAATATTTTTTTTTTTTATTTTTCTATTAAAAATTTTGAAATGACGTCATTTCTATTTTATTATTATTATATGATTATACTTCTACTTCACTTTCACTTGACGACATGTTTGCACTTCAATAACAATTAGATGTTTGATCTTCATTTGCTCAAGTAATTGCAATTGGTTTGAACTCATTTTTATGCATACGAAATTGAGCAAAAGCTGTTGCTGTTTGATTGAACTCGACTTACGAGCAATTGCTCACCTGATTCAACTCAGCCCTTTTACTCGTTTTTATGCATGAGACCCATAATCTTCCTAGTTACAAATGTTTGCTAGTCAATTAAAATTTATGTTAGGAACTTTATAAAACCTACATATGTACAAAAACAGAGTTTCTGTTATTTATATTTTTTATACATGCAATAAGTACATATATACGTATATATTTTGTTATTTTTTTACGTTTCTTTAAATAAAATGTACTTTCTACCGATTTTTATTCAAATCTACCGATATTTTTTGTCGATTCTACCGAATTGAAAAAAAATTAAGTGTGCACCCTGATAGAAGACAGAAATTTTTAAACTAAATCATTTGTAATTTTACTCACCAAATCTTCCCGTTTTTACCTGCAAATAAAGAAAACAATATATTAATGAGAAATCAACATATTAAAAATATCTGTTAGAATATTTGAAAACTCTACTTTGTACAATTCAACTGTGTTAATATTTCTGTATTTCAATCTTAGTATGCTTTGAATTATTAATATAACTTGTACAATTCAACTATGTTAATATTTTTGTATTTCAATCTTAATATGCTTTGAATTAATTTTTTTCTGTTTGTAATTTGTCTTTGTACTATGATTGAAATTTTTTTTTAGTCGAATAAAAACAAAATATTAAAAATATTAAAAATATTAAAAATATTAAAAATATTAAAAATATTAAAAATATTAAAAATATTAAAAATATTAAAAATATTAAAAATATTAAAAATATTAAAAATATTAAAAATATTAAAAATATTAAAAATATTAAAAATATTAAAAATATTAAAAATATTAAAAATATTAAAAATATTAAAAATATTAAAAATATTATAAAAATTAAAATATTTTACTAATTTTCTTATCGTCATTTTTTCCTTTACCTGGTCAAACTATCTTAACTTAAACAACATAATTTTCCTTTACACCCCATGAATGAGGTATGGATAGCGTCTAGCGTTATTGTAAATAAACTCTTTTCTATTGTTAGACTCACACAACGGGACCAACATTTTATAGACGAACCCAAACGTCAGCTGATTGAGAATCTTTTATAAGACTTTTAGTACGAAGTTGCTGTCCACAACGTCTAAAGAACTGCCAATGAAAGAATTGAAGTCGTATCTTCCAAATATAGTCGCAAGTTGAAACCATCATGTCAAAGTCGCCCCCAATTTGTAAAAAAACGCGTTTCCTAAGCCCCTCCGTCTACTGACCGACAATAAAAATTCCGTCCGCAAATTTAAGTCGGTAGTTCCGAGTATCATTTGTATATCTAATTGTATGTCTCTAGGGCTATAATACAGTTTTGACATTCCCCCTCCGCCAGCTGATCGAAATGTACAATTTCGTTATGCTGTTATACATTTATGTATATGACAATATCATTATCGAGTGCTTTCTTTGTGTGTCGCTAGGAATTTTTGTGTTTTTTTTTTTAGACCATTTTCCCTATAATAACGGGGCTACAATCAAGTACCTTTATGTCAAAACCCTCTGAAGTTTCTTACCTCGTGTCTTTATTTCAAATATTTGTATTTGTTTATTTTATATACTTTAAAATATATTCAAGTCCACTATTCATCAGTTACAGAAAAAAAGAAAACTTCTCAATCTCTTCTTTGTATTTTACAATCAATTTTCAAATTCAATAACTTTAATCCGTTTTATCAAAATTAAACTTTACATAACAATGCTGCCTGTACAAACGCACTTGTATCTTTCAAATGCAAACACACTCCCCACACACACACACAACCCAGCCTGCACCCAACTGCTGGTAACAAACTTCCAACTTTTTGTTGACAATGACTGACCAAGTTCCAACAAGTTATGTCATTTTACAAACCCTTTATACACCCAAGCCATGTCATGCCCCCTTCATTGCTATGTTCATTTGATATGATAAAAAGTTCTTGTTGTTGTTGGCTGACTGTTGATTGTTTGGTTTTTGTTTTTTTTTTTTGTTCTTTATTTGGGGTTTAGCTTGAGTGGCATCAGGGACGATGTGGGTGGCGATATATACAGTCTATAGTTAACGTATTCGAAAGCATTGCATTGCTAATTGACAAATAACAAACTTCACAAACAGATCACTTTCAGCTGATATGCGATGCTACTAGTACAACTTTCATTTAACACAAAACCGAAAAACCAACTAACAGACAACAGATTTGGCAGTCTAAGCTTTTGTTTTTATGCAAATCTCTAGGATGCGAAAAACAGCAAGAAAAAAAACTAATCATTGTTATCTGATGGCATGGTACAGTATGTGGCACAAGAATGGCAATGATGTAATTGAATGCAATTGAGGAGAGAGGTTATTAATATCAAAACAATTAGTTTATTTGGAAGGAATATAATTTGTATTTATCTAGTATTTATTTAACATATTTTATGACATAAAAACAATTCATATCATATTAAGTAGTCACCTATAATAGTTAATATCCAACCACAAATATAATAAAACAAACACCCCTCCCTTATTACACTATGCAACAAATTACGACTTTTTGTAAAATACAAAAACGGGATAGTATAGGTTCGATTCCACTATCTGAGGGTAATAAAACCCTATACTCAGTTTGGCGAGATTGGTGACCAATTTTTTTTATGGGCCCCTAAAGATTCTCAAAATCAGTGAGCCCCATGAAAAAAGGTGTCATCAGTTTTTGTCCCACAGCTAACTCACACTTCGTTATAGCGCTAAACTATATTCGGCAATAATGCAGCTGGGAATTTTGCGCACTAACTTTATTACCAAAGTTTGTCAAAAAGGTTGGTTATTCCTGCCCTTTTTCAAAAAAAATTTAAGAAGAATTTATTATTTTTTCACTTTTTTGAGCATTACTTTGATGGAGTCCAAATTTTTCTCTAACACTGTTCGCCAAAATTGTAGCCCTGATAAAGATAAACAACTTTCGGGAATATATCAATCCAATCTGAACGTGTCTAGGCAACCTAAATAGCTCATAAAGTCCACGTTGATACCGGTTTTTCGAACCTTTACGAACTTATGAGGCAGTAACGTGGTTGGATATCAACCGATTTTAAATTTTTCAGTGGATTTAGAAAGAAGAGACTGCGGCCTTTCCAACCATATATATAGTTATATTGGTAACTTGTCGTACCTGTTTGTTTTTTGCCTCGAAATGTCAAACTTTTGTAATTTTTTCACTATTTTTTAAGTTTGATGAAGTTTGTAGCCCCTATTTTATAAGGACACCCTAATGTTTACTACTTTTTTCAGAAAGTGCACGCTTTCACGAGTTAAACGCATACTTGTTTGTAAAAATCTGAATGAATATTTATTTAAAAGCGGTAGAATCGGGTGCTTGGCATTTAATTAACACCTTAATCAAACGCCTCAATTAAGGATTATGCAATTTAGTGTGGTTTTCCCTTTAAGAAGTAGACTTCAGCTAATAAGGCATTATTGAATATCTAAGTTGGGAGCGGAAGCAATAGTCGAGGCACTAAATTTGATCAAAAAAAATTAAATAAATTACAATTAATTATTTGTCTAATTATTGGTCCATTAATGGACCAATCGTTAGTAAAATATAACAGTACTCAACATCTTTATCAATAATATTGCAGGCAGGACGAAGTCTGACGGGTCAGCTATTTGTGAATAAATTAAAGACTTTTTCCTTGATTTTCAGTTGGTACTTAAGACCCTCTCGCTATTTCCCTTTAAAATAACCATGCGCCAAGAGACACTGAATTTAACTTTTTAAATTTTTTGCCGAATTTATTAACATTTTAGGCCAAGTTCTATCTGTTTATCAAATCTTATTCAATTAGCTCTAAACAACACTTTTGTCGTAGGCCACCGACTCCAAGATCTTTAACCTATAACCAAACAGTCCACCGTGTCCCAACAATATCATGCAATGCATTGTAATCGTGTGAAATGCTATATATAGCATTGAAATGCAGCAGCATCAGAAATGAAAGCCGCAGAAAAACATAACCAACAGCAACAACAAAGTTTATCTAGACGAGTTAGTTTTTTTTCCCAAAACTTTTTTATATCCTTTTTTGCTGTGTCCAGCGAACTAATTAAAAATTCGTTCATTATTTTCAAATGATTTCGAAAGTAATTCGATGGTATAGATTTGTGTTAGTATTTTCCTAAAACAGCTCAATGTAATGGACTTTAACAATATCAAAAAAATCTGAGATGTGAGTAGAGCTTGTGGCTGTCGAACAAAAACTCGAAATTTTTAACAGAGTGCAGATACATTCATTATGAATAATATCAAATTTTCTGCATCGATTTCATTTATTGTCGGTTTCATTTTATTTATATTAGATGTAAATTCAATTTTCAATGAATTTACGAAAAAAAAACACAATTTAACGGTACATGCTCTAAAAAACTGACATACTATTGATCAGACTCGATTAATTTTGTAATCGTTTTTTAAAATTTTTTTAAAATTTGTTTGCATGTTATTATCAATTTATCTGATTTTCGATCATGACCTTATTAATAACATAATATGTAAAATAAAAACTCCTTAGAATCATAATTTCACATTTGTCATTATCATCTGCAATAAACATCAACATTCCACCATTTTAAAAAATCGAAATTATTCAAATCATATTTTTGTATGCTACTGCTGCAAAACTTTTACCTAGATTTGATGTTGTCAAGTAACCCGACAAAAATTCAACTCACAACAAAACTTTCAAACATCTGCAAAGTGAATAATCTAACTAAGCAAACGGAATATTATAACAACTTGAAAGTAGAGTCCTTATAAGGATATTTTCTACCTCCCCACCTCTCTCTCTCTTACTTTTCTCTTTTCAAAATACCGAGAAATAAAAATCTCTACTTGATAAGGACTCATCATCTTTGCAAAACTTTTTAAACAACTTTGGCATGAGCAAAGCGCCGGCAAGGAAAAATAAACTATTTTTGTGGCTAATATTTTTCTATGTACGAATATGTGAATCCTTTAAAAGTTACCCAAACTGCTGCCACCAAAAAAAAAACAAACGACAAAGAACCGAACTCGTATGACGGAGAGGCAAGGTAAGTGTTTTGGTATGGCTGCAAATGCATGTGTTAGTGTGTGTGTGCGTATAAAGGATAAAGTTACAAATTAGCTTAGTATCACGGTATTTACACCTGACGTTCCAAATACAAAGATAACAAACTCTCTCAGCCTCTGTCGCTGTTACTGTTGCTGTAGTTCTGATGAAAAATAAGAAAACTAACTTTGGTATAAGTTACTTAAGCAAAAAGTTTCTCATATCTTGTCCTTTTTAGGGGATGAAGACGTTGGTCGTTTAAGATAACTGTTTGGTACAGAGTTGGCTAAGTCTTGACAAATTTAAACTGACCTTTGAGAAAATTTGTTACTTGGCTGCACGAATAATAATATGAAACTGTATATATTACAATGACCAAGACAGTGAGATCAAGCACGATTTCTGTCTGAGTAAATTTGCCAACAATTAAGGCCATTTCCATAATGGGTTATGAGAATATTTAATGGAGAGATTATCATAATTGGCTGTTGGCATTAACTATTGTGGCAGTATGAGTTGCGGTTGCAGACAATGGATTGGATTGTAAGATATGTATTAATTATATGTTTGGAAAATGTTTGTAAAAAAAACTAAGTTCCTTAGATATTTAGATAGTAACAGCAAGTTTGGATAATAACTTCTTAACTTGGCACTTCCAGCGACAAGGTTTTGGTTGGTTCCTCATGCGTAGCCTATTTAGATTATTGCCGAAGACTTTTAGAGCTGAGGCATTTCCAACCATCATGCACACAATATGTCCCAACCTACGAGTTCGTTCTATTTGGATCCGCTTGACTACGTCGATGTAGTTATACAACTTATACAGCACATAGTTCATACGATGACAGTATCTCCGTTAACGATGATGGGACCAAAATATCTTTCAGAGTATTTCTATCGAAATCTCTTAGAAGAGTAACATCCGCTCAGTGGTAGCAGGCGAGAAGGCGCAATGTTGAGTAACCTACAGACATGCTACCGCCGATGCGTCTTAGGAACTAGGTCTCTTAGTGGCTTTGGCAGCCCCAAGAAACTAGGATCGGGCGCAGTGGCCTAATAAAAAAAACAAAAAGAAAAGAAAGAAAACAAGAACTCTCCCAAATGTTGACGAACCCCGCAAACGTTTTAAGGGCCATGATTTAAGGATATGCGCCTGGAATGTCCGAACTCTTTACAGGGATGGTGCCTCGATCCAACTGGCGGATGTCCTCGACAAATACAAGGCTGACATCACCGCCATACAGAAAATGAGATGGACGGTGCAGAGATGCACACGACGAAAGAACTGTGACATCTTTTACAGGTACCATGCAGAAAGACACGAATTTGGATGTGAATTCGTAAGTGACCTGTAAGTTATCGAATAGCCACAATTCGCATTCGGATGAAATACTTTTACATCACGCTCATTTGTGTACACGTCCGGACGGAAGATATAGACAAGGACTTTAAAGTTGCGTTCTATGAGCTAAACTAGGAAAGAAAGATGCTCTTGGTACAGTAGTCGGAAAATTCAGTCTACACAAAAACTTCTACAATAACTGATTCAGACTGGTTAGTTTCGCTGCGGCAAGAAACATGGTTGTGAGTGGAACCAGTTTCCCGCATTAGGATATACACAAGGCAACCAGGATATCTCCCGATTAAAATACAAGATACTTGATTGGTCATGAGGTAATTGATGGACGGCATTCCTACAGCGTTATAGACGTGCAAATATTGACTCGGATCACCACCTAGCTGCAGCCTAGGTACGCACATGATTAAGTACAGCTAAAAACGCTAGTAACCAAACGCAAAGGAGGCCAGACATCACTAAGCCGCATACCACTGAGATAGCCAATGTCTACTCCAACCAAATCTCTTAATAACTTGAAACAAACCCCCTAGTTCTGATGTTCCCGAAACACAGTGACAGCATATTGCGAAATCTATGACACTGCCGCAACAACCTAACAAGGTTATGAGAAACCTCGCTCAGACCAAGCTCTGGTACGATTAGCAACGACGCGCAATGCCTGAAAAAATGATGCTGCATACAAGGCAAAATTACAACCAAAGGAAATGCGTGCGTAATAAGAAGAGGAGGGAGATGAAACGGCTCTCTAGCCGAAAAAAACGTTCTCTGCTCGTTTCCGAAGGATAACACAGTAATTACATCGTGCACAATTCAACAGCGCTGTCGCTTCTTTTGCGACCGCACACAAGCACACCATATTGTTGTGTTCGTGAGTTCCGAAAATGCCTACCACTGATATAAATTGTGAGCGTTCTTTTATGGGCAAGATCGGTCAAAACCACTCCCTCCTTCCACACAAAATTCTCTTTTAGGAGGTGTCCGTCTGTCTCTACCCTCTATTACAGCCGTAGTTAAAGAGCTATCGAGCTGAAATTTGGTATTCAAGTTTATATCCTCTAAGAGAAGGTTAAGTTGCAAAACAAAAACAAATTGCCTCTTTTTGGGGGTCTGTCCCTGTGAGTATCGCCATAGTTAGGGAGCTATAGAACTGAAATTTGGTAAATTTGGAATGCAAGCTTCTATCATCTAAGAGCAGACAACCCTCTAAAATTAGCAAGATCGGACAAAACTACTTCCACCTCCCATAAAAACTCCCCTTTTTTAGGAGTGTCCGTCTATCTGCCTTCGCGATTACAGGCGTAGTTTATAAGCTATCAAGCTTCAGTTCTAAGATGAGCAATATAAGACAAAAACTACTCCCACCTCTCATGCAAGTTCCAAGAGCTAGATCGGACAAAAACTACTCGCAGCTCCAATACCAACACTCTGTTTTTGGGGGGGTGTCCGTCCGTCTGTTACCATTATCACATTTTTAGGGCCATCAATCTGAAATTTGGTAAGAGAGCTTATTTCCCTTAAGCGAAGATTATGTTCTAAGATGTCAAACTCCCAATAAAAAACGCCTTTTTTGGGGGGTTAAATAATGCATAACAATATTCTCAGGTTATATAAAAAATTGGGGCCGGCCGTTTCGTGATGGTAAGAACAAGCGGGAGCTGTCAGGTTGGACTCCTGCCTCCAGTCATCTACATATTTATTTCATTAATATTGATATTGTCGACAACAACTGCGCAGTATAGTGTCGAGTCAATTGTCATACCTAGTGAAACGCTTCTCACACACTGACGTTTGTATTCCTCGATAAACAAGTAGGTGCTGTTAGTTGTGAATCTGAAAACAGAAAGCGTGTTAATTTACAACAGCGCAAGAAGCTATCTCCTACCTCATTTATGGGGTGTAAAGGGAAACTAAGATTCAGTATGACATTTCAATAAAAAGTTTAAAAAAAATGGATGTGAGAGGCTAAAAGTAACGTAAAACTCTGCATACAAACATACCTCTCTTGTGACACAAAGTATAATAGAATATAGCTGTAGTGAAAATAATCAGTATTATCACCATTTTTACAAATGATGAAGTGTATCTGAGCTTCGGCATAGCCAAAAACAATAACATTATCAGTTTGGGGTTATAAATGCAATATCAATTTTTGTATAGTCAAAAAGTTTACTGGATATTGACTTACGAATAATAATTGGCCACATTGCGGTGTCCCATATCATACCAAAAAGACAGTTTCCCGAAATAAGAAAATTTCCCTTCTATGCAAATAAGACAATTTCCCAAAAACTATTATTGCCCCAATTATTTCTAAAATGAACTCTTCAGGACGTTAACAATAATTTATTTTTAGTATTTTGTATTTTAAGTTAAACTTACGAAACTAGGCAGTAAACACCACACATTAGGCTACTCTCCTTGAAAATGATAATGATCCTAAGAAAAATGAGGATAGCGAGCGTCAGTTCATCAGTCAGTTTGCCTGACTGGGAGTGATTTTTGTCCGATCTTGCTCTTCTTTTAATTTAACCTTCTCTTAGAGGATGGAAGCTTTTGTGCCAAATTTCAGCTTGATAGCTCTTAAACTACGGCTCTAAATGGAATAAAAACAGACGGACACTCCCATAGAGAGAAAGTTGGTATGGAATGTGAGAGTAGTTTTTGTCCGATTTTGCTCATCTTAGAACATTATTTCCGCTTTAGGGATAGAAGCTTGCATACTAAATTTTCGATTGATGGCTCCTATACAACGGCAGGGATAGTGGGGACAAACAGACGGACCCCCACAAAGAGGGAGTTTGTATGGAAGGTGTAAGCACTTTTTGTCCGATCTTGGTCAGAGTAGAGTGGTACAGAGTAGTAAAAGGTTGGTTCCTTGTTATACGCATGTATCAGCACGTGTAGTGCATTATAAACTATTAGTTTATCCTTCATATAGACCTCGCTCTTCAAAGGTCCCATAAATATACAGACCCAAATAAAACTGTGTGTTTTACAGAAAGACAAACAGCAATTATTTACTACTACTCCCACACTCTCATTGCAACTTCCTTTAAACTATATTGCAACTTTTTAAAGGAAATATTTATACCACAAACTTCAACGGCATTCGACAGATAAAAACTTAAAAACCTATTTATTTTGCATGTAACCACAGACATACACAAATGCCTTCTCATATACAATCGTTTAGTTTATCACTATTCAATAATTTTCGAGCACATCAAAATATCACTGGCAATGGAAATGGAAATGGAAGTGCTACAAAATGCTCATTAAAATAACATTATTCTAAAGAAACATCAGCAACATTAACATTAAGAGCAAAATCAGCAACAATGAGAAACTTTGCGCGAGAAAAAAAACAACATACCATTCTAAGGACTCCAAACACTATTTTAATAATTACATCTTTGCGTACTTGACTCATTCGCACCGTTTCTTCTTTTTGCACCCTCTCTCGCTCTCTCTTATAATTTTTAAGTGAAATTTAGTGTAAAGAATGCAAACATTAAAATAGCTTACACACAAACGTAAAAAAAAGGTTAAGAAGAATTTAAAAGCGATAACAGCGACAAAATTTCACTTGACACACTTAACTATGCACTGATGTAAAACAATTGCTAGAGTTAGGGAGGTGGGGTGAGAGCGTTAAAAACTCCAAGACCAGAGAAAATGAAAATGACTTAATTAACACATTTAAGCGATGCTAATGTGGGGTGCGAGAGTCATATCATCATCATTATGTTATTACCAAATTATAGCACTGTAAAAATTAATTATCGTTAACTCGGATGCCAACAGATTTAATTAAATCAAATTAAGCCATAAAATAAAATTAATGCTGTTATTGCGGCTAATAATGTTGGTGGTGGTTGTTAGCATTGCCATTGCGTTAAAAATTTGTACTGAATCACAATTTTGCCGGTCCTTGTTTTGTGAAACAGAACAAAGTGTTACACTGGCATAGTAAATTATTCAATTTGGTAGATAAATTATCTTGCAAATGCCATTTCGTTTTTAATTTACATTCACTTATGTCTATAGATTAAGATTTGTTGATGTTCGGTTGCAGGACGTAACTACATATTAGTGCAGGGGCATTATTGGGAAGGACAAGCGGACATAACTATTCGGCTTTATTGGTAGACCGATTTACAAGTCATCTTATCAACTTAATAGTGGGGCTGACTAAGTAATGGAACACGCGACAATCATGATGGAGATCCATAATTCAATTTCTGTCTCAGTCGTCTATATTTTCTGTCATTGGATGCCCCCTCCATGTTGTTCGAAAGTCATATCCATGAGAAGTCAGCAGTTGGCCCGTCTACTAAAAGATGATGTCTATAGTCCAAAAGTGTTCATATATTGATATTGATATTGATATTGATATTGATATTGATATTGATATTGATATTGATATTGATATTGATATTGATATTGATATTGATATTGATATTGATATTGATATTGATATTGATATTGATATTGATATTGATATTGATATTGATATTGATATTGATATTGATATTGATATTGATATTGATATTGATATTGATATTGATATTGATATTGATATTGATATTGATATTGATATTGATATTGATATTGATATTGATATTGATATTGATATTGATATTGATATTGATATTGATATTGATATTGATATTGATATTGATATTGATATTGATATTGATATTGATATTGATATTGATATTGATATTGATATTGATATTGATATTGATATTGATATTGATATTGATATTGATATTGATATTGATATTGATATTGATATTGATATTGATATTGATATTGATATTGATATTGATATTGATATTGATATTGATATTGATATTGATATTGATATTGATATTGATATTGATATTGATATTGATATTGATATTGATATTGATATTGATATTGATATTGATATTGATATTGATATTGATATTGATATTGATATTGATATTGATATTGATATTGATATTGATATTGATATTGATATTGATATTGATATTGATATTGATATTGATATTGATATTGATATTGATATTGATATTGATATTGATATTGATATTGATATTGATATTGATATTGATATTGATATTGATATTGATATTGATATTGATATTGATATTGATATTGATATTGATATTGATATTGATATTGATATTGATATTGATATTGATATTGATATTGATATTGATATTGATATTGATATTGATATTGATATTGATATTGATATTGATATTGATATTGATATTGATATTGATATTGATATTGATATTGATATTGATATTGATATTGATATTGATATTGATATTGATATTGATATTGATATTGATATTGATATTGATATTGATATTGATATTGATATTGATATTGATATTGATATTGATATTGATATTGATATTGATATTGATATTGATATTGATATTGATATTGATATTGATATTGATATTGATATTGATATTGATATTGATATTGATATTGATATTGATATTGATATTGATATTTTGATTTCCCAAAAACATCTATGATTTCCAACAAAAGATCCTACCGAAGTAATCTTACAACATTGCGTTCGAAACATCCACGATAATTCTTTCAACCAACCGCAGAACTCTTCGGTTGTACACCAACTCTTTGCTGTGTGCCAACCGAATATCAATAAAGTGTATAATTAGATAATTCATTACACACTAATATGTGTTTGCATATACAGACATACACATTACTTGCACTGACACATACATAAATATTAAAGGCGAACATATTATTCTTTGTAGACGACGCCAACATCCTCAATGTTACACATTCAACGAAACTACATTAAATATCTCTTTGTGGACATAACCACAACCGCTGTGACCCAATGAACCGAATGGACTCTCAACCAAATGTACTTGTGTCAATGGACTAATGAAGACTCATTACATTGGCGTCTATGAGTGAATGTTGTGAATTAAGGAGTTTATATAGCTAACTACACACGAGTATCTAATGGTGGAATCTATTCAACGCATCGTATACAGTTGATGTTGTTGGTGGTAAACCCACACACACATGCACTCACTCTTCCATATAGCGACTCACACATTGGACCGTGACCACCAAAGTCTTTAAGCTATTTGACATGTTAATCGGGCATAAAATTAATTTGTGCCGCATTGCTTTATTAAACATTAATTAGGAACACACTCTCACTCGCATGCGCACACAAGCACACACACAAACCCTCTGAGAAATGTTGCATGTGTAAGCTGTTATGTAAGGACGCGCCTGTGCCTGTGTCATCTTGTTAGTGTTGGACATTGTGTGTTAGTGTTGGACAAGTATCTATTTGGACATTTCGAGCGTTTTGTTACATAGTATCCTTAGTGGACTTAGTGTTAATTGTATTATTAAGTCCATTTGTTATTGGCCATTAGTGTTTGAGTTGTTGGTTTAACCAAAAGGTCATTTCAATGTACATACATACGCACACGTATAGGCAAACACATGTCACAGGAAGGTATTACATATTCAAGATCACTGAATAACACCTATAGAATTAAGGTAATATTTATTGGTATTGTAATGTTGGATCCTAATTATGAGTTGGGGATAAAAACGCGATTAAAAAATAATGTTAATAAAATAAGAGTATTCAAAGCAAATATACATATGTATAGTAGGGGTATAGCTTTTTAACAATTTTTTAAAATATCAAAATTGGCATAGCACAGTCGAATAGAGCATAAAAAACTATATGGGAAAGTATATTTATTTTTTCGCTAAGGTCAAAAAAGTTCACGCACCAATCGCGATGAAGTTTTGAAAAATTTTAATTTTAGTTTTGGTTAAGAAAAATTAATAATATGTTTATTTAAAACAAAAAATAGCTCAAGTATGAAATTTCATTAATATTTAGAGATGGTAAGAGATTTTTTCGCAAACCAAAACGTATCTTTAACCTTTTTTAACGAAAAAAAAAATAAAAAATCTCCTCGAACTTTTAATCTTAAATCTTAAAATTTACTCATCATTTTTCTTATTTTTATTATACTAGTACATATGTAACTTTCAGTAATTTAAAAAATAATAAAAATAAAAAAAATAATAAATTTGTAAATAAAAAATTTTTTATGCACCTGTTAGAAAAACCAATTGGTGCGTGAACTTTTTCCAGAAAAATTACAAAAGATTATGATTTTCGTGGTTACTAGGGCATGGTTGACCTCATGGTACTATGCCAAAAAATTGGTTATACCCCTAATGTATAGTTTAAATGTCAATGCCCAAGAAATAATGTTACTGCCGATATCGGAGATTGACATCCCTCTCTGATACTTTTTGGTTCTGTGGAATAATGAAACCCTTAAGGTAAAATACCCTTGCGAATGGGTAGTAGGGTGGAAGCGAAAAATCAACTTTGGATTTTCGGTAATGTCCGAGTACAATATTATGTGTTGTTATAAAACGGCTATGGTCAAAATTTTACAACTTTAAACCATGCCACGTGCCACTCAAATCTATATTAATGTGAAAATGAGTTTGTGTTTGTTTATTTGCATTATTTAGTACCGTATAGAACAGTAAACGGCTTGACCGATGTTTTGAAAAATTTTCACAGAATGTAGGCGTGGTTCCGTCCATTGAACCCTATTTTTAAGCCCGCAATATCTGTAGAACTGTTCCGCCAATCGCCTTGAAAATTTGTGTGGAAGCATTTAGCAGCAAGAATCGTGGAAATTCAATTCAGTTTGGATTTTGGTAATGTTCGAGCGGAATATTATGTTATCAAATGGCTATGATCAAAATTTGAACAAAATCGGGCAATTTTAAGCCGTGCCCCAAAGAGGTCAAGTGTCAAATCTATATATATGAAAATGAGTTTTTTTTTGTTTATTTGCATTATTTAGTACTGTATAGATCCGCAAACGGCTCAACCACATTTTTACGGAATGTGGCTGTGTGGTCGGTGGTAAAAACAGGGTACTTGCATTTTTTATATATCAAGAGGGCGTGGCCCCGCCCATTGGACCATATTTTTGTCCTCCACAATATCTGGAGGAAAGTTTCTCAAATCGCCTTGAAAATTTGTTCGTGATTCAAAATGGGCGGGATCGGATCTGTGGGCGTGGTATAAAACTTAAAACTTTAGAAGGCTGTATCTCATGAACTGTAAGAGGTATAAAGTTGATATTTGGTATATGTTGTTGGCACAGTATGAAGAACAGCCAGGATGGCAGTGGGCTGTGTCACGGCCGGTTTAAAATTAATAGAACATTGGTAAAAACAAAGGATTTTCTAAGATCCTGACCTTTGACATCTTGGGAGCAAGGGAGTTAGTTGTCTGATGGTTAGTCATCTTGTCGCGATGCGAAGGCTTAACTACAAAGACGTTTTAGAGTCACACTGGCATTTAGAGTAGTGAAAAAAGACACAACTGGTAGAGTGGGGCGAACAGTGGGGCCTGAACTGAGTACATACTAAGAACTACCCATCCCCTGTCTTCTATTTGGGGCGGCTAAGAAGCATACGTCCGCTGACTTTTGAGGGTCACTTGTCCGTCCTTTTGTGATAGTAAGTCCGTTATTAAAAATCCTTAAGTGTCTTAATTCGTAGTGAGCGACAGATGGCCTGTGTCTGTCTCCAGAGGGGCGGCAGTCACTCACGACTGCAGGTTGGAAGGTTGGTTTAGGATGTGGGAGTAGTTTTAGTCAGATTTTGCTCATCCCTCCGGTTGAGGGATAGAAGCTTGCATTCAAAATTTCCGACTGATAGCTCCTATGTAAACAACAGCTGTGTTAGTGGGGACAGACAGACGGACATCCCAAAATAGGGGGTGTTTGTATGGGAGGTGCGAGCGATTTTTGTCCGGTCTTTCTCATTTTGGAACTTAACTTAGAGGATATAAGATTGCATATAAGATTGCATCGATATTTCCTAAACTACGGCTGTAATCGGTGGGGTCAGATAGATGGACACCCCCAGTTAGTTTGTATGGGAGGTGGGAGTGGTTTTTTTTCCTGCTCATCTTAGAAAGTGAACTCCGCTTAGAGGATAAAAGCTTGCATTCTAAATTTCAGCTTTAAAGCTCCTTGCCTGCGGCTGTAATCACCGGGACAAACCCCCAAAAATAGGCAATTTCTATGAGAGATGGGGATAGTTTTTAACCGATCTTGTTCATTTCAGAACTCATCCTCCGGTTAGGGGATAGTCGCTAGCGCACAAAATTTCAGCTTGATATTTCCTAAACTACGGTTGTAATCCCATCGTAACTCCCCCACAAAGGGGGAGTTTGTATGGGAAGTGGGAGTAGTTTTTTAACGATCTTGCTCATCTTAGAACTTAACCTCATCTCGATATCTCTTAAACTACGGCTGTAATAATGGGGACAGTAAGAAGTCACCTTTAAATTGACTCAGTATTCATTGCTGATCATTTATATATCCGCATTGTCATATCTATCACACCTCGTTATGGCAAGCCTTCGAACCCACGGAAATCCTAGAATTTCTTTCAATTCAGTAATCCTCAACTACCCACACAAGACTGGAAAGAAGTTAAGGTTTCTAAGGCGGTGGGAGGTGGAAGGCTTTGGAAGGCTACAGGAAGACTACTATCATCTCAAAACAGTGACTATTAGAGAGACACATGGAAGAGTGTTTTATGGATTTGTTTCGATATTTCTTAACTTAAAAAAGAACTTAATTTCACTTTACACCCCATGAATGAGGTATAGGATAGCTTCTCGCGCTGTTGTGAATTAACATGCTATCTATTTTTAGATTCACCACTAACGCCAACCTCTCGTTTATCTTCGAATGCGAACGTCATTGCTTGGGAGCTTTTACTAGACTTGCTGCGATTGACTAGACGTTGTACTGCGAAGTTGCTGTCGACAACATCGAGGGGCCGGCAATGAAAGAAAAATGTAGATGACTTGAGGCAGGAATCGAACCATGGATGGAACCTCATAGTAGTCGCGTAATTTAACCATCAATCCACGGCAGGTCCCAGTCTTTCTACGTGTCTATATAAGCGACGATAAAAATAAGCCTTTAGCTTAACAGAGCACCAAGATCGATGACGCGCGTTTATCTGTCAGCAAGACGATAACTTAGTCTCCTTTCTGACGAGTGAATTTCTTGGCAAGATTATTGAAGCAGTAAATAAAGACGACCTCTTTGTATCTGAGGACGCCAACATAACTATTGCTTACAGCGATCAACTATAAGTTACACAAATTAACCTTCACTACTTCACTATTGACGGTAACTGAAGCGCATATAATGCCTTTAGTTGGGCCCCTTGTGTAAGCCTAACACAAGAAATGTGTTAACTCGGCTCTACCATATTTCATACTCGTATATGACATGTAAATGGAGAACAAGTGTTATGTTAAGTGCATGATTTGGATACCGGTCGTATAAGAAGTCCACCTCAGGGGCAACAATCTTGGTTATTGCTATAATTTCCCAAATTTCGTTCTCAAGCTTATTTCCAATACCTGCAGCCAGTGATGGTATATTTGACGATTTATCGTCATTTTGACGATTTTTTGTCCAAATAACAGAAATGACGATTTGACGATTTTTACCCCTTAAATGACGATTTTTACAAATTACAACTTTACGCTTGGTAACCCCAATCTAATCAGCACAAAATGAAAGTGATGCCAAAAAAATGCTGAATTCATTACAATACATGGCAACAATACTTTTTGACACACTTTGTAATCAAGTTCTGAAACGATTTGAATTTAAAAATAAATTCAGATCATTTAACTTAATTAATCCGTATGTATTAATAAATGGTCCAGAACAGTCTTCCTCTATTATTGTAAAAGAGTATCAACATTTTATTGAATACGACGAATTGCAAAGTTTAGACTCCGATTTCCGCGAAGTATTAAGATTTAGATTTAAGAAATATATTTAGTAGTAACAACGATGAGTTGTTAAAATTTTGGAAAACAGTCTGTGAGCTAATTTAAATAAAAATAAATATTGAAACCAAATAGAAAGAGATTCAATGAAAAGTATTCTCTTTATAAAAGGCTTCCTTAAATTAAATAAAGCCAGACGTACTTAAAAAGTTAATAGTGACATGTATTTAAAAAACAGTACATCTGCCTAAAATATTAAATTATTTTTATTAATAAGTTTTTAAGACTGAGAAAACTAGAATGGTAATAGCACAATGTAATACAAATTATATCTAATATATAAAATTTCGAGTCACGGGATGCGTGATTGAACTCCTCCGAAACGGCTTGACCGATCCTCATGAAATTGTGTGAGCATATCGAGTAGATCTGAGAATCGGCCAACAACGACCCGCTGTTGAGTTGGCTGGAGTTGAATTATTTCGAAAATTTATATCGATTGTCCGATTTTACTCAAACTTAAAATAAATTTTTGGAACTCAGAAAATGTTGGATGTATGTTTTTATTCAGTTGCCGGTGTTTAGATTATGATATACTTAATTTTTGGAATGTCATTTAGTCACCAGTGATAACATTACATATAAATATATTTAAAACATCAAAATTATTGATAAGTCTGTATATAAAAATGGATGTACATTCTGATGTCACCACTAATTGCGAAAACGGTTGAACCGATTTTTACCAAAATGTCAGTGAAAGTTGGTGATGGACTATAGAGGATCACCCAGACCACAAAACAGCTTAATGTAGAATGTCAAACATTTGTATTGGCGTATTTCCTATAAAATTAAAGAGCTTCACAAAGTGGGTTTTCGCATATCAAACTTTAGGGGACTAACCCGAAAATGGGAAAAACTGTTTCTATCACCCAGAATTTTTGAAAATGAGGGAATTTTGAAAATTAACCCAAAAAGGGGCAAAGTGCTATCATGGCTCAGACCAAACACCGAAAGATACAATCACCCAGTACACCAATGCAGAAAGTTATATGTCAATCGGCTTTAAAATTTGGTTTTAGAATATAGGCCTCTCAATAAGTAAGTTTTCATCAAATCATGGACGACACTGCTGATCCATTTTAGCAATTCTTACAATAATATATAATAATCTTTTAGGTATATAAAGTACAAATTTTGTCCGGAAAAATCTCGCCCTTTAAATTGAAATATTTCAGAGGTTAACGTAATTAACCAATCGTTATTGGATTTCTACTGTACTTAACATGTTTTACAATAACTTGGAGGCAGGACGTAAAAATATATTAATATGTAACCTCTCACTTTTTTTTGGTTGTTTTTAGGTTTTTTTTAGTTTTTGTTTGTTTTTTTTATGTTATTTTATTCAATGAATTATTTTATTTAAATTAATTGTTAATGTATTTTATTGTTTTTTTTGCATTAGTTTGTTACATACAGGGTAAAATGAGTAAATTATTGTGTTAAGATTTTTTGACGATTTTAAAATCAGGTTTTGACGATTTTGACGATTTCGAAACCCAAAATTGACGATTTTGGACCAATTTTGTATACCATCACTGCCTGCAGCACTGAACTGGACACTTATGTATACTTTTTATTAAAATAAGATACTTTTGTACAATATTCATACGCCCCCAATAAACGACCAAAAATTTCAAAATGCTTTTATTGCTGTGCACCATCTTATCTAAACAAGTCATGAAACATACTAGGAAATTTCATATATTTCTCTATATTTCCTGCTTATTTTTTTGTTTTTTTTTTTTTATTGCACATCCCCCAGATGTTGCCGAGGCACATTCACTTTATGGCAAGGACGTGTTCTTCTTCAGCATTGGCTGCACAATGCACAAAAACACTCGCAAGTTGCACAATGCATCTTCGTTACTGTGGCACAGACATTTTGATGAATTTATGTCTTATTGTTTAAAGCAATTACTCAAAAACGTTTGTGGCAGCAGCAGCAACAGCAAAGCATTCTGTTTATGCTCGGCAACATAAAATTAGGAAATTTATTATAAAAAAAATAAAATAAGTACTATAGAAATATGGCAAACAATTTTACGGTTATTAAAGAAATTGCAATTGTGGTAAATTGCAAATGCCAGTGAGGTTCCTTATCAAATGTAAAGCAAATGTGCGCACAGGGAAATTTATATAGAAATACATTCATCTTTATGTAAATAGTATTTATAATACTAAAACATAACGCCACACAAAAAGTAGTTCATGTGGAAAAACCATGCTCTTGTTAATTTATACACTAATTAGTTACAACTTAACTTAGCAATTACACACCCAGGCTATCGTTATTTGCTCTACCCAAAAAAAAAACAAAAAAAAACTTTATAAATCATCTGCTAATACAATTCTCAGTAATCAAAGTTCGACGAAAACAGGTCCAAAGTAAACTTTGTTAATTAGCCAGTGATTGCAACCTCTTGGCTACCTATAGTCACAAATCGAATGTGTTCACAACACACACACACATGCATATTCTAACAACATAACTCTTTTCATTAAATGTTTCATTGGCTGCTTTTAGCACAGAAAACAAAGTACCCCATGTTGATGATTCACTCCAATACCCAGAGACAGCTGAAATATACAGTTTGCTGTACTTTTAGTACAAATTACCTTGATGCAAAGACACAGAAATCGTATTAAAGTCACTACTGTGTTGAATTAGTTTCACTCATTGTCATTTTGCTGGGAAACTAATTGCAATAGTTTTTTCCCCTTCGCACTGCGGACACATGCTTTGTTTCTGTAACTGTTGTATCTGCATGATCTCGAACTAGTCATTTCGTCGAAACAGTCTGCAATAATAAGAGTAACAACAACAATAATACGAACAACAAATAATAAAAATAATAATAATAAAAAAAAACTACAACTAATACTTATTTAAAACTCTCTATAACTGTTGCAGACATTGACACGACTGTATCTATTGTTAGACATATTATTTTTGTACGATGACGATGGTGTAATAAGGCGGTTTAATCAACGAGAAATTAAGATCGCAAAAATATCTCGATCATGTCCATTTTGCTTCATTTTATATATAACATTCATTATTTGTCTGTATGGAATCATATTGAAGGTTTGACAACGTGTCTATTTTTAAGAATTTTTTACGGAAAAAGCAATTTTTTTGCCGCTATTAAAAATGGCTCGGTACAACTATGCGAGTCTCCTATGCTTACTTGATTAAAATGTATATTTCCCAACTGTAGGAAAATTAAGTCTGCAAACTGACACAGTTCTAAACGGAATCAGACTAATTGATTTATCTGCAACAAGGAACATGGTAATAATCAGCACAAGATTTGACCACAAAAACATACACAGGGCAACGTGGATATCTCCCGATCAAGTTGCGAGAAATCATATAGAACACGTAATCGAAATCGATGAAAGGCAAGCGTCAAGTGTCTTAGACGTACGAGTGAGTAGGGGTGCGAACATCATTACTCCGATCACCACCTCACTGCAGTAATACTAGGATAAGCAGGGCGAAAACCCTACGTAACCAGGCTCAAAGAAAGCTGGACATAGCTAAACTGCAGACCACGGAGATAGCCAACGTCAACACGAGCTGTTCATGAAAAGTACAGAGAGAAAAAAACGACAGCTAAAGGATCAGAATAATGTGTGCATAAAAGAATACAGGAACAGAGGTGAAGCCCGAAAATTCTACCAGAAGGTAAATGGAAGGGTACATGGAACAGGTCTCCCCTCCTGTAAAGACAAGGGTGGTCATCCCGTTACTGACTCCGAGAGCGTACTGAGAATATGGAAAGAACAATTCTGCAGACTTTTGATGTCTGAAACTCGGCTGCTGAAGACTGTGTACCAATCCGAGACGATAACATTGAGTGTCCGCCTCCGAGCCAAACTGAGATAAAAAACTGCCGTATCCCGCCTAAAATACAACAAAGCCGCTGGGGCTGATAGTCTTCCAGCAGAGTTGTTTAAGGTGGGTGGAGATGACCTTGTTTTAAGCATGCGACAGCTCATAGAAAATATTTGGCATAAATTGTTGGGTACATGGAACAGGTCTCCCCTCCTGTAAAGACAAGCATGGTCATCCCGTTACTGACTCCGACAGCATACTGAGAATATGGAAAGAACACTTCTGCAGACTTTTGATGTCTGAAACTCGGCTGCTAAAGACTGTGTACCAATCCGAGACGATAACATCGAGTGTCACCCTCCGAGCCAAACTGAGATAAATACTGTCATATCTCGCCTAAAGTACAAAAAATCCACTGGGGCTGATGGTATTCCAGCTGAGCTGTTAAGGTGGCTGGGGATGAGTATGCAACAGCTCATAGAAAATATTTGGCTTCAAGAGAGCAAGCCAGAGGATTGAAATCTCAGTGTGCTATGTCCTACTTACAAAAAGGTGACCGCAGTGAGTGTAAAAACTACCGTGGAATTAGCCTCTTGCCGATTGCGTATAAGATATCCTCTAGCATACTGTGTGGAAAACCTGATTGTCCACGCAAATCCACGATGGATCAAATACTTACACTACGGCTGATTCGTGAGAAAACCCATGAGTAGCAAATCGAAAGTTACCACCCCTTTGTCGATTACAAAGCTGCCTTCTATAGTCCTATCAGTCATCGACTATACGAAGCCATGTCTGAGTTCAGTATCCCTGCGAATATAATTCGTATCTTCCGGTGTACCCTTACGAATACAAAATCCTCTGTGCGGATTGGCAAGGATCTATCTACGCTATTCGATACGACGAGAGGTCTTAGACAGGGTGATGGTATGTTCAACATAGTGATGGAGAAGGTGTAAGGGAAAGCAGCGGTAATCATGTCTGGCACCATATTTAATAAGAGCCACATGCTTCTCGCATATGCCGATGATATCGACATAATCGCTCGAACGATGTGAGAGGTGAAAAGGGAGTCAGCGAAAATTGGTTTCGCAGTGAATGAGGGCAAGACGAAGATAATGGTATCATCGAACAAAGTGTCCTCCCTTTGGGGACGCAGCGTGGACGTTGAGAACTACTGCCTTGAGGTAGTGGATGAATTCATCTACCTCGGATCTGCCATGGACAAAAACAACTGTGTCAGCCTGGAAATAAAACGGAGAATAGTGGTGTTTCTTTGGCCAACGCGAGCACTTCATAAACACCACCCAATCTCGAACCACCAAAGTCCAACTGTACCAGGTACTAATTCTATCGGTCATGCTGTAAGCCTCCGAATCTTGGGTGCTTACACTTACACAGGCGGATGCAGCACATCTGGCGGAGTCACTGTTTGGTGCGGTTTATGGGCTGGCGGCATCATCGGGCCGTATTTTTTCCAAAATGAGGCCGGTCAGGCAGTTACTGTGAATGGTGTTCGCTATGGTGAGATGAAATCAAACTTTTAATGTTGTCCTTTATAGGTTGTCAAGTTGTTTTTAAGGCTTATAATAATAAGAATGAAAATATTAATTTTAACCCTCCAGCTCCCACCCGGATGGGACATTTTAGGCCGATTTTTGAAAAACAGCTTGACTGTCAACTTTGTTAAAATGTACCATGTTCCGATAAAATATTTCCCTAAAAATTTTAAAATGGGTCTCCTAATACATAAACTATCCCAAATGTATTTTTCCACAAGATTATTCATATTTCTTAATTCGAATTTGACCAAAAAAAAATCAAACTTCAAACCACTGTACAACAGATTTTGACGTAGTGGAGCAATTAGGAGTTTAAAGTTTTATTACTGAGGCCAAATTCTCCCGTTTGATATTGGTTTGGTTCACCCCCGAAAAAGTGTGTTGGACTGTGTAATTCAAAGACAATTTAGAACACGAAATACTTTTTGATGAATGTACCCTTCGACTTTTAATTTTTTGTCCAATTTGTCATTTTGCGTCCTATTGAAACAAAACAAATATAAATCTGAATGTTTTGCCAAAGGCTCCATATTTGCCTTTGATCACTGTTGACTCCGAAGCCCTTTTTGACTTCCTGTATTTAATTTACCGTATCTTTAAAATGCATTTTTCTCATAACCTTCGTGAAGACCTCTTGAAACCAGGATATTATGGTTCAGGTCAGGAATGCACACACCAATACTAACACATTTGTCTGCGTGTGAGTCAAATGCATAAGAAGAAATATTATTTGTTTGTTGCCAAACAAAATAGATCTCCCATGCTTTATTAAATGTTATAAATTATCCCAGTGTACTAATTATGACGGGCGCAGACGTGGCATGATGGTTAGAATACGCGACTACCATGCGGGAGTTCCAAGGTTCAACCCCGGACTCCAGTCATCTAAAAAATAAACAAAAACAAAATTTTTCTTTCGATTTTGCCGGCAGCAACTTCGCAGTGTAAGTGTCGAGTCAATCGGCATGTCTAGTAATAGCAGTGACATTCGCATTCGTCGATGAACAAGTAGGTGCCGTTCGTTGTGAATGTAAAATAGAAAGCGTGTTAATTCACAACAACGCGAGAAGCTATCCCATACTTCATTTATGGAGTGTAAAGGGAAATTAAGTAAGTAGTAGTACTAATAAGGCACATCGTCGCTGTGATGACTAAATCAATCGTTGACAAAATAAACACATTGTACCTTAATCGTGTCAATCGTTGGCCGATCGCGTAAACAGAGAAATCAGTGCACGTATAAAAAAAAACTCTGCTACTGCGCACATGAGAGCGCTTTTGTGCATGCCTGCTGTATATACCAGCAAAACAAGTATTGCATTTAAAAAAATTATGTTGGTCACCCTATTCTACATATATTCGTGCTTTGTTATAATTTGGTGTCCTATAGGAACAAACCCCATATCGTTGTTTATGAATTATCAAACACTACATTTTACTTTTGACTCTGATAAAAATTTAGATATAAAACTTCGCATACTATCCTTTGTACTCCTGGGTTAACCACTTATTTCTAAAGCTAAAGTTGATTCTGCCAAAGTACTAAAGAACAAACGGGGAAATAATACACAGAAGGGCAGTATGTAGGGTGCACGTATCCAAAAAATGTTCTCAAGTTGTCTTTAGATGGTCCTTAAATCAATTATAGCTGATGAACCTCTCTAGACAAATTAGCAAATTAAAACCTGTAAAAGCAATCTTAAGGATTTAATTTATATACCATTTCCATTTTGTAACGATTATAATCGAAATCTTCGCGATGAAAATGGTTTATAGATGTTACGCACACATTAAAGACTTTGGATCTGTTTACTTATAGACGATCTTAATTGCTCTTCGTTTCCGGGAACCCTTAATGTTCGGCCGGATCGTGGTTAATAAAGTACATGCTTACGCAGATCGCACGTTGTGCTCCGCTGAATGAGGTTATGTCACAAAACCTGCATAGGCTGTGCTTGCATTTCGTAACTATTCCGCTCACCTCGTCGTGGTTTCTTAATGCGGCTACCAATTCAAGTGTAGTTAAACGGTCATTTACATTCTCCCCTTCCACTATTTGTTTGAGGTCACCCGCCAATACAGTAGAGACACATTCTTAAAAAAGAGTCCTTAAATTCTGGTTAGATATCTTTCAATCCCCCTCCTTAATTTATAACCAAATTTTTTAAATGCTTAAAAAAGATAACTTCAAAACCATGTGGTTTTTCTATTCACTAACTGTAGACCTAGTATTATTAACACTATGTCAATATATCTCTGATATTAATTGTAACTAAACTTATCAAACCACGCCCACTTTGAACCAAAACACGATTTTTGTGTTAATGAAAAAGTTTTGTCAATTATTTGTAAGCTTTTAGTTTTTATATTTGTTTCCTGAATCACTATTACTTTTTGTAGTTGCCGGTGTTGTTTTAGTATGTGTGTGTGAATGTGTGATGGTGTTGTTATTTTGTTTTATTTCCTGTTGATGTCTCTTTTGTTTTATTATATGTTGTAGACCTCTCACCATTCTGTTTCTCTTTCTCTTCCCCCCTGTTGCTCTTTGCCAATGCAATTACAATCCATTTGTAACAATTCTGTTGCCCCAGTTGTTGTTGTTCTTGTTTTTGTTATTATTGTTGTTGTTGATGATGTTGGTCAAAACTAAAAAGTTTAACTTTAGCAGAAACTTCTGTTGTTGTTTTAGTAATTATTTTCGAAATAAACGTGCAGCTGATGAATTCTCTTGTTGCAAAGGTATCCAACAACATTTGTCAGTCGCTGTAGTTGTATGAGTGTCTATTAATGTGTGCTTGGGAGTGTGTATACAGAAGGTGTCTGTCGTTGTATTTGTCGAATTAGTAGTCGAGTACCAGTTAGTTTGCTTTATTAATTTGTACTCTAAAAGTTCGTTCAAATTGTTGAGTGCGTGTGTGTGTGTGTGTTTGTGTGAGTTAAGTAGAAAGCAACAACTGATTAATCGGTTTCGGGTTACTAATTAAACTTTTGATGTTCTTCAATTAACTTTTTTTTTCAAATATTTCAGTCTGTTTTGTTTTGATTGCTTGGCTGCTAATTTGGAAGAGTATCTTAAAGCATTGTGGATTGTATTGATGGGTCATTGTTAGAATCCTTTTAGAATAATTACACTGTATAACAGCATATATTACGAAAAGAGGTAGCTCAGCATGCATATGTTTTATAGCCTCATCGATAGGGATAATGTAATTATGCACCTTTGGACTGCTTTATGCGGGAAAATGTCAAATATCTTGTTTATGCAAATAAACCAGTAACGACTAATCATTAAGAAGCATTCATTCGACGCACTATTGACGAAATTGGTTCAAAATTCGACCGACAAGATGGTGTTCATAGCACAATAAAACACATGATTTTGGGACTCAATTTAGAGAATTGTCGGTGAAAGTAGACCCAAAAATAAGAACTTCTGCATCATTCGTTTTGTCAAGTTGGCAGCATTATTAATTTAATAGACATAGACATTTTAGCACTTTTTGTCTATTTTAACACGGTTATACCTCTTTTGTGTCTGAAGTAAAGTTAGGGACATTGAATAGACACCATAAATTGCATGTTTTGGTACAATAAATTGTACTTTTTGGTACAATAAATTGTACTTTTTGGTACCAAAAATCTCACTTTTTGGTATAATAAACTGTGGTTTTCGGTCACATAAATTGTACTTTTTGGTACAATAAAATGCTTTTTTGTTACGATAAATTTTACTTCTTGGTACCATAAATTGTAGTTTTTGGTACCACAAATTCTACTTTTTGTTACCATAAATTATACTTAATTATTGAATAGGTACCATAAATAGCATATTTTGGATAAATTGTACTTTTTTGTACCATAAATTGCATTTTACGGTACAATAAATTGTAATTTTTGGTACCACGAATTGTACTTTTTTGTATCATAAATTGCATATTTTGTTACAATAAATTGAACTCTGGTACCATAAATTGTACTTTTTGGTACAATAAATTACTTTTTAGTACAATTAATTGTGAAAAATGGGCATTTTTGCGATTTTTAAGGCACTGGATGTACTTTTTTTAGGTAGGTTTGTTACGCATTTTTTCTCTTATTCATTATCTACAGCTTTGCTTCAGACCCAAAAGAGTTATTCCGTACGGTAAGCACACGATTGAGCAGAGCGAAAAATCTACGTCACCAAATACAAAGAAAGCTGGACATCGCGAAGCTGCAAGCCCCAGACGTAGCCACTGCCTACTCCAACCAGCTCTCCCAATTACTCCGACACTTCTGACGTTTCATGGCAACCGCCGCAACAACCTTGATAGGATATGAAAAACGGCACTCAGACGAATTCTGGTACGATGAAGAATGTCGCATAGCGTCTGAAGAACTGTATTCTGCTTATAAGGCAATGCTACAGCCAATTGTAACCCGGGAATGGCAAAAGGAGACTGTAAAACAGGCGAGACAGCTATTTAAGCGAAAAAACGTCAGATGAAGAAACGGGAGCACGAGTATACAAAGCTATACAGGGATAGAAGTGAGGCCAGAAAATTTTACTAGAAAGTAAAAGCAAAAGGCTACGGTAATGGGCACCCCTCCTGTAATGACAAGGATAGAAATCTGGAGAGAACACCTGCAGCAACTGCTGGTTCCAGAAGGCAGCGCACGTGAAGGTATCACTCCAATGTCGACGACGGCCCAGATTGCCCACCACCATGTCTAGCCGAGGTAAGAAGAGCAATATCGCGGCTGAAAAATATTAAAGCAGCCGGTGCCAACGGACTTCTGGCAGAGCTCTTCAAGTCCGGTGGCGAGGAGCTGATAACGAGCATGCACCAGCTCCTGCGCACGGTTTGGCTTAAAGAGTGCATGCCCGATGATTGGAATGTAAGCGTATTATGTCCTGTGCTGAAAAAAGGTGATCCAAGTGTGTGCTCCAACTACCGCGGGATCAGCCTTTTACCCATCGCATATAAGGTCCTGTCGAGTGTGCTATGTGAAAGACTAAAGCCAGTGTTATCCAACCTGATCGGGTCTTATCAGTGTGGCTTTAGACCTGGAAAATCAACAACTGACCAGATTTTCACACTTCGGCAAATCCTGGAAAAGACCCAAGAGAAACAGATCGACACGTACCATCTTCATATAACCGTTTTAAAATATAGAAAAAGAGGCCATTAAATTATTAATGCTGCCAACTTGACAAAACGAATGATGCAGAAGTGCATATTATTAGAGCTACTTTCACGTGCAATTATAAAAAATTGGGTCCCAAATCAATGAGTTGAACAATATTGTACTATACAGGCGCAGACGCGGAAATATATGTCAGAAATAAGTTTTAAACATTTAATGCTATAAAATGTGTGAGCCCATAAAGCCAAAATTTTGGTCAGTCAAAAATTTACAAGCAAATTTATATACGCTCAGGAGGGTTAGGAGGGTATATGTCATTTGATACGATTCAAAAATGTAACACAAGTCACTTTAGGCTCTATGTTTCTTTGAACCAAATTTTATTCATGACTTTTTAAGTCGTTGGAGCCATGTCCGTCTGTCTGTCTGCCCGGCAGATAAGCACGATAACTTCTGAAAGCCATAATTAATTGTTTTGAAACCTAGCATAGGTTAATATTTCCCCAAAACTATTAATGGTATTAGAAATGGCCACGCCCCTTCTGGTACCTCCCATACAAATGTACCACTCCGCCCACTATAGAAATCAAGTATTATATCAATACACCAAACGCGATCGTGTCCAAATTCCGTGTTTAGTAAAACTGTAGCAAGATAAAGTTTTGGAGAAAAAAAAACTGGAAGCTAGCCACGCTCCTTCTGGTACCTCCCATACAAATGTACCACTCCGCCTACATTAGAAATCGAGTTGTAATATCAACACACACAACGGCATGGTGGACAAATTCTGTATTTAGAAAAGTTAAAACACGATAAAGTTTTGGAGAAAAAAATTAGAAGTCTAGCCACGCCTATTCTGATACCTCTCATACAAATGTACCATTACCTTACTTTAGAGATGGAGTAATAATATAAATAAACCCAACGCGATCTTGACCAAATTCTGTATTAAGTAAATCTATAATAGGATACAATTTTGGAGAAAAAACTGGAAGTCTATCTATGTCCCTTCTGATAAATCAACACACAAATGTACCACTCCTCCCACTTTATGTAATATCAATATACTAGAAAATTTTAGTTCTACTGAGGGTGAGGGTATATGTACGTCGGTTTTCCCGACTGAAATTTTCTTACTGGTTTCAATTTTTTTCATGCACAACCCTATTCTGATCCTTTTCCCCTTCCATTCTCAACATTTCCTTATATTTCTTCATCATATTTCTTTCCTTATATTTCTGCTTGTGATATTTCTTGTGCCCTAACAAATCAAATATCAATATTTAAAATTAGTTTTAATAATTTCTAATTTTGTGTTTCTTTTTCACAGCATGTTTTTTACATCATCACCGTCATCAGTTGCCTTTCTTGCCGACGCTGCTTTGCACCTTCCACTAATATGTATTCTACGTGACTTTGTATATCTTTGGTAGCATAATTCATGTTCGTGTTCTCCACAACCAACCACACACTCTACCTACGCCTCACATCCGTTTGTTTTTTGTAGTAGATTTTTTTTGCCAGTTGTTTGGTTCTTTGGTCCTGTCAGGGCCCTGTGCTATTCTGCATTTCTGCAAATATATTTTGAAGCAAACAAATAATGTGTTGTTGTCTTATCATGTCGTTACGAAATTCTTCTACTCCTAAGTCAAATCACGTTTCCGTTGCCGTGTTTCCTTCTCTGCTTCTGCGTCTTCCTCACTGCTTGACGCTGTTAACATCCTTCCTCAACGTAAGTAGCAAGAAGTACTCACACTAGCACATACAAAACAGGTACACGGCGGCGGTAAACATACTTCCATCTGACATTAAAATTTCAGTAGAAAAAAACACCCAAAAACTAAAACTAAGGCAGAGTTAAAGATAAAGCCGATGTGCGGTGTGCAGTTAGGCGAATAGATTCTATGCTACAATAAGAGATTGCAAAACATATCGCAATTTAGTGGCTAGTTTATCAAAACCTTTTTCCAAATAATACAAAAAAAACCTTAACAAATTTTATTGCATATTTTGCAGGCCACAGGAACACACATTGCAATTTAACATAACAAAGATACCGCCAAAGACCATAGCTTTGTCACATTCTGTATACACCCGCCTGCACAGATACGACTGACGCACATATGGTACTGACACGTAAAATTGTGTTAACATGCCCGCGGGATTAACATCACAAATTGTACAATCTACAACCAAACCTACATTCTTTTTCAACCTTCAATGCAACAGCCATACTCTGGTACGAGGTAGCAAACACACATTAAAGCCAGAGGAAGCAAGAAGAAAAACAACTGCCAAGAAAAGTACTAAAAGAAACAAGCTATCACTCAACTTTGGCCGAAAAGTCTAAAAACAGCACATAAAGGATAAGAAGACATCCTCGGCAACGGTAACGTCAACAGCAGCAGCAGCATCCTAAAGACACCACGAATAGTTAAGTTCAATGTGGGGGAGGTTCATATGTATGTGAACAACAGTGGCAGTCAGAGACTGGCAGTGTGTTTGCATGTAGGAGCTGATTATACTTCCAGTCTAACATGTCAACATGTAATTATGCATCGGAGCAGCTATTCCACATTCTTTGGCTGTTTGTTTGCTGTTTGCACAAATAAACTCTTGTGTTTGTTAAGAACTTCTTTAAGCTCAAGTACACGAGAGATGCTGCGTTCGATGGCACACAGTGGTTTAATTGTCCGATCGAGTGGGGGGAGGCGATACAGTGGTGGTTTGAGAAGAATTTAGCTGGATGTAATTCTCAATACAACGGCTCTCTTAGTTAGTTTGGCAGGATCGGACGCGGTGGCCTAATAAAACAATCTCCTTTAATAAAAACTTTTAATGACAACACAAAGGAAAGACAAGGACCCTCTCAAATGTTGACGATCCCAGAAAACTTTTAAAAGACCATGATTTCAGGGTATGCACCTGGAAAGTCGGATGTCCTTAATAAATACTAGCCTTACATCACAGCTGCCATGCAGAATGGCACGACTTCGGATGTGGATTCATAGCACAGTGCAACACATCATTTTGGGACTCAATTCTGAGAATTGCACGTGAAAGTATTTTAAAAAATAAAAACCTCGGCATCATTCGTTTCGTCAAGTTGGCTGCAATTTAATGGCTATATGAACTTTTTTGCTCAAGCTAGATTTTTAGCACTTTTTCTATATTTTAACTCGGTTATATCTCGGTATACCGTACCATCGTACTGTTTGTCTACCTTGACTCCGCAGTAAACAAAATTAACAATATCAGCCTGGTAACTTGGGTGACGTTGGGGATATAAAGTGAATCTTGCATCTCAAGCCGACTAACAACCTTCATCGTGGTTGCACCTGGGCAAAGTTGTTCGTGATATTTTTTATCATGAATAGCAGCAGATAGTGAGCGACGAACCATGATGGTTGGGCTAGCCACCCGCCTTCAGGTCCGAGAAAGAAAAAGTAACAAATGGAACCTCCCAAATGTTGACGACCCCCGCAAACGTAATAAGGACCATGATTTAAGGATATGCACCTGGAACGTCAGGACTCGCTATAGAAAAGGTGCCACTATCCGACTGGCTGATGTCCTAAAAAATGGAAAGGTTGACATCACCGCCATCCAGGAGATAAGATGGACAGGACAAGGATGCTCGCGCCGTAAAAATTGCGACATCTATTACAGCTGCCATGCCGAAAAGCACGAATTTGGTTATGGATATGAAGAACGGCGCTCAGACGAATTCTGGTACGATGCATAATGTTGCATAGCGTCCAATTGTATCCCAGGCTATTAGAGAACGGCATAAGAAGACAGTAAAACTGGCTATATAGCTTAACTTAAAACTTAATTTCCCTTTGCACCCCATGAATGAGGTATGGGATAGCTTCTCGCGTTGTTGTGAATTAACACGCTTTCTATTTTTAGATTCACAACTAACGGCATCTACTTGTTTATCGACGAATGCGAACGTCACTGTTTTAGAAGCCCTTACTAGACACGACGATTGAATCGACGCTTAATACTGCGAAGTTGCTGTCAACAACATTCGAGGGGAGCCGACAGTGAAAGAAAATTTTTCTTTATTTTTTTTTCTTTTAAGATGACTGGAGCCAGGTTTGAACCTGCGATCTCCCGCATGGTAGTCGCGTGTTCTAACCACTATGCCACGGCCGGTCCCGATATAGCTATTTAAGCGAAAAAAACGTCAGATATAGAAACGGGAGAACGAGGATATAGAGCGATACAGGGATAGACGTGAGGCCCGAAAACTTTACCTTCTGTAAGGACAAGGATGGAATTCTGGTTACAGATACGCAGAGCATGCTGCATATATGGAGAGAACACTTCCAGCAACTGCTGGTTCCAGAAGGCAGCGCAAGTGAAGGTATCACGCCAATTGTCGACGACAGCTTAGATTCCCCACCACCAAGTCAAGCCGAAGTAAGAAGAGCAATATCGCGACTGAGAAATAATAAGGTAGTCGCTGTCGACGGTGGCGAGGAGCTGATAACGAGCATGCAGCAGCTCCTACGCATGAGTGAATACCCGATGTTTGGAATCTATGCGTATTATGCCCTGTGCTGATCCAAGAGTGAGCTCCAACTACCGCGGGATCAGCCTTCTAACCATCGCATATAAGGTCCTGTCGAAGGTGCTATGTGAAAGACTAAAGCCAGTGTTATCCAACCTAACCAGATATTTACACTTCGGCAAATCCTGGAAAAGACCAAAGAGAAACATATCGACACGTACCATCATTTCTGAGTTTGGAATTCCAGCGAAGCTGGTACGTCTTTGCGAAATGACTCTGACTGACACGAAGTCTTCAATAAAGATTGGCAAGGACCTTACGCAGCCATTCTTTACCAGACGATGCCTCTTCAACATAATGATAGAGATGATAATGAGGAAAGCTGCAGTAAACACGAGTGGCACAATATTCAACAAAAGCCACATGCTACTCGCGTACGCTGATGACGTAGACATCATCGGCCGAAAACTGCGGGATGGGACTGCAGCTATCTCAAGTATACAGAAGGAATCAGCGAAAATGGGTCTATTCGTTACCTAGGACAAAACGAAGTTATTAGTTTCAACGAACAACGAATCTACTCGTTTGGGAAACTGCGTAAACGTTGACAACTATAATTTCGAGAGGGGTCGAAAATTTTATCTACCTAGGATCCGCCATCAACAAACCAAATAATGTCAGCCTCGCAATCCGGAAAAGAATCCTGCTAGCTAATAAATGCAACTACGGACTAAGCAAGCGATTTAATGACAGAGCCCTCTCTTGACGAACCAAAAGGCAGCTATAAAAGATACTGATTCTACCTGTCTTCATGTATGGTTCAGAATCCATGGGTTGTGACCCAAGCGGATGAATCGGTTCTGCAGTATTCGAAAGAAAAATACTTCGTAAAATATAAGGGCCCATCATCGTTAACGGAGAGTATGAACGTCGTACGATTCATGAGCTGTACAAGCTGTACACTGACATAGACGAGGTCAGACGCATTAAGGTGCAACAGTTGCATTGGCTAGTTCATGTTGTACGCATGGACGAAAATGCTCCAGCTCGAAAAGTCTTTGACAATGAACTCTATGGGTTGCGCAGAAGAGGGTGAATAAATCTCCGTTGGAAAGACCAGGTTACTGAGAACCTTACAGAACTTGGTGTGACTAACTGGAGAAGAAGCGCAGAAGATCGAGGCGCTTATAATATTTTTCTACGTGCGGTATATACTCCAGTAGAATACAAGATATGCGTATTGACATCAAACCGCTGCTACTATTCGTTAATCAATCGATTCAATGATAAAGCCCACTTTCGACGAACTCAAATCCAACTCTACCAGACACTGATATACAGTGAAGAATCCTGCGTAATGACACAATCGGATAAATTTGTTCTGGGAGTCTTTGCGGCAAAGGCTTCAAATAATATTTAGACTCATCATCGTTAACCTGCAGCTGTATGAACTACAAAATGATATCGACAAACTCAAGCGCATCCAAATAGAATGAACAGATGTTGTGCGAATGGATGGGAATACTTCAGCTCGAAAACTCTTTGGCAATAGACTCGATGGACGGCGAGAGTGATTGCGGCCAAAACTTATTTTAATCGACCAGGTTAAGGAGTTTTAATCCAGGACCAAGAATTTGGAATGGCTCCTTTTCAAAATAAAAAAAACCAGTACAGAAATTTCAGTCAGGTGAATAGACTGATAAATACCCTCACCTCTCAAGTAGGTGGAATGGTATATTTGTAAGGGAGGTACCAGAAGGGGCGTGGCTAGACTTCCAGCGTTTTGTCCAAAACTTTATCTTGTTACAGCGTACTAAATACAGAAAATTTGGCCACTGTCGCGTTGGACGTATTGATATTATTACTAGATTTCTAAAGTGGGCGGAATGGTACATTTGTGTGGGAGGTACCAGAAGGGGCGTGGCTAAACTACCAGTTTTTTTCTCCAAAACCGTATTCTCATTTAGTTTTACTAAATACAGAATTTGGGCACGATCACTTTGGGTATTTCGATGTTATTACTAGATTTAAAAAGTGGGAGGAATGGTACATTTGTATGGAAGGTTCCAGAAGGGACGTGGCTATGTAGCCCATTTTTAATACCGTGAGTAATTTTGGGGAAATATTAACTTAACTTAACGTGCAAAGTTTTAAAACGTTTGGTTTAGTCTTTCGAAATTTATCGTGCGTACCAGCCGGACAGCCAGACAGACAAACGGACGTGGCTCAAATGACTAAAAAAGTCATGAATCGAATTTGGTTCAAAGAAACCTACAGTCTTAAGTGACTCCATCTATGTGTTACACTTTTGGTTCGTATCAAATGATATATACGCTCCCAAGGGTGAGGGTATAAAAATATCAATATAAGTAGGGGGTACCAGAAGGGGTGTGTTAAATAATTAGGTTTCGCCTCCTATTACAAGATAAATTAACTGACCAAATTTGATTATCGCTCGGGTGCCGGTTTGGAAGTTATGGGAGAAACATAAATTTTCCAAAAATACTCAATTTTGTATGCGAGGTACCAGAAAGGGTCAACCAATATAGTCTGTAAAATGACCAAATTCAAATATTCTCGAGTCGTCCGCTTGTAAGTTCTGAAAGATATATTACACAGTACAACATTTTTCAGCTCATTGATTTGGGACTCAATTCTGTGAACTGCACGTGAAAGTAGCCCCAAAAAGAAGAATTTCTGCATCATTCGTTTTGTCAAGTTACATGCCATAATAATTTAATATCGATTTGAAGTAAGTAAGTATCGTACAGGGGAATTTGTCACGTTTTAGGCTCTTTTGTTTGACATAACTCGAGAACCATTAGTCCGATTTAGCCGAAACAAATTTAAAAAAATTAAGAATTATAATTCCTTTAATCTGTTCACATAACTTTTCCCTACAAAGGCAACAGTTTTACTTTCCCGTTCATTAAAAGATATTAAGTTATTATGGCATGTAACTTGACAAAACGAATGATGCAAAACTTCTTCTTTTTGGGGCTACTTCCACGTGCAGATCTCAGAATTGAGTCCAAAAATCATGTGTTGTACTGTGTAATGTAATGCCTTTGCCCCAGGTTTTTTTATATCTTAACACGGTTATATCTCGGTATACCGTACGGAATATCTCTTTTGAGTCTGAAGCAAAGTTGTAGGTATCGTATGATCATTAAATTATTAATGCAGCCAAGTTCTTATCTTTAGGGCTACTTTCACGTGCAATTCTCAAAATTGAGTCCCAAATCAATGAGCCGAACTAAATGTTTCATGACATGAAATTTAAAAAAGATTCCATCCATAAACTGCTGTTTACTAAGTAGACACAATAATTTGGAATTTCCTCAATATTACCCTATTTGATTACAAATAGACCACAGTTCCCACGTCATTCGATATAATAAGGAAATCTTTTTCATGTCTACTTGAACTCGATTTCCTGGCCGTCTTTTTTTACGCTTTATCATAAGTAGCAGCAACCTCTATCTACGATTCTGTCTCTCTGAAAGGATAAAAGAGTTAGTATCGGAGGAAATTTCTTGGCAGTAATATCAATGATTGCTAAAATATCAAAGTCTATTTGCAGCAAAATCAATTTCCCATTTCATACTCCAATGATGTATGTATGTAGAATACATATACGAATGTGTAGACTACCGTTCATATCCGCATTTGTCTTGTCTTAGGCTTTAGACTTCTTTTCCTCATCAATGCATCGCATTGAATTGAATCGGAATTCAATCGGAAAAATGTCTCGTCTTTGCAGAAGGGATAAGATAGTGCAAGCGTGTGTGTATGTGTGTGTGTGTTGAAGTTTGTGTTGTAATGTCTTTAATATAAATTTGACTTAAGGCCCTATTTCGACATATCCTTACGATGCTCCCTCGTTGTTTGTCTTTGAGCGCACGGGTATGTTTAAAGGATTATCAAAAAATATTTAGATTGTTTAGTTGTTGTTAGTGTTTTTTCTGTTTGTTTGCCTCTCCGTTTTTTGTCTTTGCCATATTCCACTGGATTTGCCTTTAATAGCATTTGTGTGCCAACAAAGTTGCATTCACTAAATATTTGCTGTCTTGTACGAGTTCTGTCCTTTATTTCGTCTAGAATATTTATTTTGTTTTCCCGACATATGAATTGAATTGCAGTGAGCGCGAAAGGTTGGGAGGGGTAGGGTGTATGATTTATACGAGTATTTGTTGGTTGCATGCAACACAACTAATGGGGGGAAATCCCGTAGAAACGAGTCGACGACTTTATGTTCATTGTGTAGTTTATTATTGACTCACGTATTGTGATTTTAAATTCATTACGATTATTACGAGAGAATTGTTTGTTAACAAACAACTCGAACACATACACACAAACACACACTCGCAATTTCCAGATTGCAATCGTATGGGACATGATGTTGCCACAAAACAACATGGAATTGTGACTGAGTTGCACAAATATTTATTAAATGTATAGAGAAATCTTGGTATACATTAAAGATTGATTGTTGGAAATTGGGTGGGGCTGGAGTCAATTTGTTCGATGTGGAAAATAATGTCGGCTTTAGGTTATTTTCGTTTTGGATGGTTCGCAAAAATGGTCAGTCTGAGAGAAGAGGAGGTAGACGACACGGCTTTTTAGGTGGAAAAAGCGTCTATGGCAGAAAATAAAGAGCCAGGATATCGAAAATAACAGGGATAGAGGTGAAGCCCGAAAGTTCTACCAAAAGGTAAAAACAAAGGTTTTGGAAAAGGGATCCCCACCTGTAAGCACAGAGACGAAAATCTGGTCATGGACATTTAGAGTGTCCTGCAAATATGGAAGAATCACATTCGTCCTCTTCTCGTTGCCGAAGACAGCATAAGTGACGAAATCACGACAATAATCGACGACGGTGTAGATTGTCCGCCACCGAGACAAAACGAGATCAGCAGAGCAATTGTGAGGCTTAGATATATTAAAGCTACGGGAGCCGATGGACTGCCTACAAAGTTGCATTTAAAGCGACAGAAGTTATTAGTTGCGATGGCTGAGTTTGGTATCCCCTCGAAGCTAATACGGCAGTGCCGGATGACATTGACTGACACGAAGTTTTCAGTGAAAATTGGAAAAAATCTGACTGATAATTTTTCTACCAAGCGAGGCTTTAGACAGGGCGTCGGGAGTGTGAAAGAAGTCAGGGTTATCCTTGTTAATTATACTTCAAGTTTACTCACAGAGCTCCGTATTCGTGGTACTACTGGGGGCGGAATACCTCCACGTGGTGAAGCCTGCAATCGTGCCTTTGACACCCGTCAGAACACGGCTAACTGTGAGGGGCGAAACTAAAAACTAAGGCACGTCGGCTCAGAGTGAGCGGTACCCTGGTCAGCATCTTACCCTGCGATGTGGTGCTCTGGCCTTGCAACCCGCCACCAACGTTGGAAATATTGCAATGAAAAGAAGTACGGAAAGAATAAAATGGACCCCTCAAAATGTTGACGACCACCGCAAACGAATTAAGGACCATGATTTGAGGATATGCACCTGAAATGTTAGAACACAGTTTGGACCAGGTGCCTCCATCCATCCGGCGGTAGTCCTCGAAGAATACGAGGCTGACAAAACCGCTTTACCGAAAATCCGGTGCATGAAGACGTGCGACATCTACTATAGTGGCCATGCGGACAAGCACGAGTTTGAATGTAGATTTGTGGTTGACAAGAGATTGCAGCACAACGAAAGCTGATCATTGGTAAACTGCGGACCGCAGAGGTAGCGGAAGCCTATTCCAACCACCTAACTCAACTGCTACGGAATGCTTCAAACTCCTGATAATATTGCGTCGCAGTGGAAATATATAGCCGGCTCCAAAGGACGGACTGCGCGGAGCGTACTTGGGTACTCAAAGCCGTCTCAAGAAGATGCCTGGCACAATGATGAATGTCGCAATGCCACAAGAGAGACCGATGCTACATACAGTGCAAAACAGGGGCCAATAGCAACTTGACCTGTTCGTGAAAGGGAGAATAGACGAGAGACAACTCGTCTCTTTAGACGGAAAAAGAAGGAGCTGAAGAAGATACAGGATGAATGCACAGAGTTGCTCCGCAGAAGAGGGGATGCCCAAAAATTCTACCAGAGAGTTAAGTCAAGCGTGCGTGGAACAGGGTTGCCATCCTGCAAGGACAGAGAGTGACTGACCCGGATAACGTTCTGAAGTTATGTAGATAACACTTCAGAAATCTGCTATATACGGACACCACTCCAGAAGACCCCACTCCGAGCAACAGCGATATACGTGTGGCAATATCCCGCCTTAAAAATAACAAAACGGCTGAGCCTATGATCTCCCTGCTGAATTGTTTAAGGCAGGCGGGGAGGAGCTGATTAGGAGCATGCATCAGCTAATGGAGAACATCTGGCTTGAGGAGAACATGTCCGGGGCTTGGAGTCTCAGTCAGCTATGTCCCATATACAAGAAAGGGGATCGTAGTGAATGTAAGAACTACCGTGGTATAAACCTATTACCAAATGTGTACAAGGTGCTTTCGAGCAATTGTAGAAAAACTAATTTGACCTTATCAGTGCAGCTTTAGAACTGGTAAATCTACGACGAATGAAATATTCACTTTACGGAAAATCATGGAAAAAAAAGTCATGAAAAGCAGATCGACATTTACCACCTCTTTGTTGACTACAAAGCTGCCTTCGACTCTCTGATAAGGAATAGACTATATGAGGTCATGGCTGAGTTTGGTATTCCTGCAAAACTAATTCGACTTTGCAGATGTACTTTAGAAAATACCAAATCCTCTATTAGGATTAGAAAGGATCACATTGAACCATTCAACCCGGAACCATTCAACTTTGGACCATTCTCAGGCAGGGCGATAGCTTGTCCAGTACACTATTTAATATAGTTATGGAGAAGGTGATGAGAAACGATGGTGTCAACATGTCTGGCATCATATTCCACAAGAGCCACATGACACTAACCTATGCTGATGACATAGACATCATTAGCCGAAATCTGCGGGATGTTACTGCAGTTTTCTCATCACTGGAAAAGGAATCAGCAAAAATAAGTTTAGCGGTCAACGAGGACAAAACAAAAAAAAATGATTTCGACGAATAGAGAGTACTCTCAATGGGGACGCACCGTCAACGTTGAAAATTATAATTTTGAGGTAGAATATGAGATTACCTTCCTCGGATGTTCCGACAAAAAGAAAAATGTCAGCCAAGAATTCAAGAGGATAATAATTCTCGCCAATAGATGTTTAACGGACTTCGGCCGCACTATAGTAACACCCCCTCATTATTCTGTTGTATGCTGCCGAATCATGGGTGCTTACGACAACGGACATACAAAACCTGGGAGTATTCGAGAGAAAAGTACTCTGAAAATATAAGGAGATATCTGTGACGACGGCGAGTTTCGCCCTCGGATGAACCATGAGCTGTGTGAGCTTTCCTGCGACATCGACGTAGCTAAAAGAATCAGAATCCAAGACTTTGATGGCTGTGACATGTTGTCAGTGTGGATGTAAATGCTCCAGCGAGAAAGGTTTTTGAAGACTAACCTAAAGGACGGTGCAGAGCAGGGAGACCCAAACTTCGTTGGAAGGACCAAGTGGTAGGTGACGTACTGATATGGCCATTAAGTAATTAATGCAGCCAACTTGGCAAAACGAATGATGCAGAAGTTCTTAGTTTTGTGACTACTTTCACATGCAATTCTCAGAAATGAGTCCTAAAATCAATGAGCCTTAAAAATGTTGTACTGTGTAATCAAAAATTATTGTTTATCGTTCATGAAAGGGTCAATTTTGGTTATATTACGTTCACGATTATGTATCATATGTCTCATACCTCGCAAATGTATGCCATATACCTTATAGTTTACGACAGACCATCTGTGCTCAAGACAATCTTTTCCGATAAAATTACTTAACGTCCCTTAAAATGTAACAAAATATATTTAGGAGAGAGTTTTATTAATTTTAAATTTTCTTTGCGTTTTCATAACGTTTAAAGTTTATAACCACATTGCTTTAATACAATTCAAACATCTGTTTTCTATAAAAAGATTTGGCGGCTTTAAGAATTAGCATTTTTGTGTTTAATCCCAAGCAAATGTGAAACGCTGCCGCGATGCCATTCGTCCTCAGGCCTAACAGCAAATATCAACCTTATGGTTGTTTGTTTCGTAAATTCAGCAAAAAAAAAAGAAACAAAACAGCATATGAAAAACTTTTTACATCTGTCAAAAAGGAACACCTACATTCATATTTCATTCAATTTTGTAATATTTATTGAAAAAGTTTTACTTTTTTTGCTCTGCTCCTCTCATATGGGTTTCCTCCACAGACACATCTTCCTTCTACTCCTAAGCAACAACAACAATAAAACACGAACACAGCCAATTTTTTTTTGTGGTCTGACTTTACAGTGCGTTGAGGGGTTAATATAATTTATTGACATCAAAATAAATGCAAATTGATATTTTCATGAATAATTTGTCATTTCTTAGTTTCACAGAGGATTGATGAGGGGGCGGCAGTAAGACCAGGTTTTCACTAAGGGTAATCTCACGTATTGTATATATGTGTGTGTGTCACAAAAAAACATAAAAAGGGGACGGTTTCATGTTTCCCACGAATAAAAACAGCTTTTGAATTTTAAATTAGATTTCGTTTCGTTTCTTCTTAGTCGGAGATAATACAAATATGCGATTATTTAAAAGAGGTCGTTTATGCAAATTATCGTAGACTCAATGATACCTTATGCGATAAGGGAAGATTTGTTATGAATACGAATTTGTTGTTAACTGTATGTGTGTGTGTGTTTGTATTGCCAAAAATCATGTGTCACCTGATGTTTGACTTGTACTTTAATATCATCTGTCAGTTTAAAGTGGTGACAAGTCTATCATTAGGCCAATATATGTGAGTATTTATAATGGCAGATTACAATAAAGTTTACTATTTGTTGATCTACTGGTGTCGGCTTTGATGTTTTATGAGCATATGCCAATAATTCACATATTGACTTTAAACAGACTCTCTTAAGAATGATTAGCTGAAATAAGAGAAAAGGTGTGGGAGTTTCTCAAATGCTAAGAATTTAAGAATATACGAATACCAAAAGATATCACTCACGTTTAATCGGTTAGGAAAAACTCAGAGAGTGTTTGTTCACTAACACAGTGCAACACATAAATTGGTGCCGCCTTCGTACCCAGCTATTTTTGAAGTATATACCGAGACTAAAAAAATCCCCAAAGGATTTGGCCCCATTACATCGAAACATTTTTTTATGGATACTCCAATATTTTCACCTCAATACGATTTTTTGACAATTTTTAGGGAGTCTATATTTCATAAACTGTTCGGAATTTTTTCTTTTCGTCTTCGGCAAAGTTGTAGATCTAAACCAGAGCAAAAAAAGTCTCAAACAGACCGACCCAAAAAAATTGCATTAAAAATATGGGAAAAAAGGCTATTTTTTCATGGTAAAAGAATCGTGTTGGGGTGAAAATATTGGAGTATCCATAAAAAAATGTTTCGATGTATTGGGGCCAAATCCTTTGGGGATTTTTTTAGTCTCGGTATATACTTCAAAAATATCTGGATACGAAGGCGGCACCAGACGATGACCTTAGAAATGTTACACTGTGTAATATTAAAAATTGAAGATTTACTAGAAATTTGGAGAAACAATCTTTAACAAAATTTAGGCTTCGTTATACCACCGACTTTCTATAATTTGTTTGTATACCATCACCCTTAGCGATGAGGGTATATATCATTTGATGCGACCCAAAAGTGTAACACATAGAAGGAGTCACTTTAGACCCTAGGTTTCTTTGAACCAAATTCGATTCATGACTTTTTAAGTCGTTTGAGCCATGTCAGTCTGTCTGGCTGTCCGGCTGGTACGCACGATAACTGTCGAAAGACGCAATCGAATGTTTTGAAATTTTGCACGAGTTAATATTTCCCCAAAACTACTTACGGTATTGCAAATGGGCTACATGGCCCTTCCCCTTCTGGTACCTCCCATACAAATACATCATTCCGCCCACTTTAGAAATCGAGTAATAATTATAATTAATACACCCAACGGGATCGTACCCAAATTCTGTACTTAGTAAGGCTATAATAGGATAAAGTTTTGGGAAAAAAATTTAAAGTCTAGCCACGCCCCTTCTGGTACCTCCCATACAAATGTACAACTCCGCCTATTTTAGAGATGGAGTTATAATATCAATACACTCAACACGATCGTGCCCAAATTATGCATTTTGTTAAGTTATCAAAGGATAAAGTTTTGGAAAAAATATTGGAAGTCTAGCCACGCCCCTTCTGGTACCTCCCATACAAATGTACTTTTCCGCCCACTTTAGATATGGAGTAGTAATATCAATAAATCCAAAGCGTTCGTACCCAAATTCTTTATTTTAGTAAAGCTATAGCAGGATACAGTTTTAGAGAAAAAAAAACTGGAAGTCTATCCACGCCCCATCTGTTACCTCCCATACACATCTGGTACCGCCCACTTTAGAAATCGATTAATATTATTAATAGAACTAACGCGATCGTGCCCACATTCTGTATTTAGTAAAGTTCAAGCAGGATAAAGTTTTGGAGAGAAAAACTGGAAGTCTAGACACGCCCCTTCTGGTACCTCCCATACAAATGTACCACTCCGCCCACTTTGGAAATCGAGTAATAATATCAATATAACAGAAATTTTTTGTTTTACTGAGGGTGATGGTATATGTAAGTCGGGTTGCCCGACTGAAACTTTCTTACTGGTTTTAAATTTGTTTCAGCTAAATCGGACTAGTGGTTCTCGAGTTATTTCAAACAAAAGAGCCTTAAACGTGACAAATTCCCCTATACGATACTTACTAACTTCAAGTCAATATTAAATTATTATTGCATGTAACTTGACAAAACGAATGATGCAGAACTTCTTCTTTTTAGGGCTACTTTCACGTGCAGTTCTCAGAATTGAGTACCAAATCAATGAGCTGAAAAATGTTGTACTGTGTATTTTTTTTCTCCCCTAAAGAAATGGGGATTTGTGAGATACAGGTATATTATTTGACACAAGAAAAAATTTAACGCATTAAAGGAGGCATGTCGGACCCCAAACATTTTAAAACCAATTACTATTCAAGACTTTTAAAGACGGCTGAGCCATAGTCTGGATGGCTGTTGGTCAGGATAACTTGAGTAGATCTTCACTGATCCTTATAAAAATGTACTTACTAACTAACTTAACAGGCACTTGCTTGCAATCGTTTAATGTGATTGTATGCCACAGGAAGAAAAGTATTATATGCGCTTCGATCTTCTGCGCTTTAACACCAATTTGTCGCACCAACCTCTGGAAATTTCTTAGTGAAATGGAATTTCACCAGTAAACTGGTCTGCACCATTCATCGAATTCATTGTCGATGACTTTTCGAGCTGGAAGATTTACATCGATGCGCACAACATGACCTAGCCAACGCAACCGCTGCACCTTAATACATTTGAACACATCACCGTCGGTACATAGCTCGCACAGATCATGATTCACGATCGCCATTGACTGTAACGGCCACTCCTTGCTCATTTTCGAAGAAAAATGGCCCAATTATGCCTCTGGACCAAAATTCGCACCAAACAGTGACTCGTTTTGGTTGGTAAGGATCACTCTTTTCAATGTATACGTGCGGATTTTCTGTGCCCAAAAAGCGACAATTTTACTTGATTACATACCCGCCAATATCAAAATGAGCTTCATCTGAAAAGATGATTTTTTTTTGGCAAAATCGGTATCTTCTGTAAGTCGATCGGTCGCAATATTTCCCAGCGTTGTTCAAGCGTATACACAACCATATTCGTTCAGCGGAAGGATAAAACTAATTATCTGTCAAATCAGATAAGAGGTAAGTGTTACCATTCACGAAATAAGCACTAGTTGAAAAAAAAATGTTAGATGGCGGACCCGTTATATCCCTATTATTGCTTATGCAAATTTTCATTTTTAATTTTATAAAACCGCTAGTATGTAAGAGATAGCGACCCGGAGTGTAGGTAAATTGAAATATCTTGAAAAGTTGGCTTCTTATCTAAATTTTTTGTGAAATTTTGTGAAAAAACTGCCCACAGACGAGTTTTCTTGCCAAGTCCAATTGTCAGCGTTCTTCTCTAACCCTAAATAACGTTTCACAATCAATTTTAAACTATGGTCGAACGATGGTTCGCCACTTCTTTGTCTAAGATCCTATCACACACATTGTTTTTGCCGCTAGTAACGATTTACACAAACATCCGAAATGCTTACAGTTGTTTCGACATAACAACATAACTTATGTTATTTATGTGTAATTTAAAAACTATAAAAAAAGGTTTCATTATACTACAACACATATATTTGTTAGCGTTTTTTTTTTCATTTTATGCCTGACAACTTAAACAGATATTACATTGTGAGTAGAGTATACAAAACCGAAACCGGAAACCGACAAACCGGTTTTTTTGTTGAAAACCGTCAGCCGGTTTTTACAAAATATCGATTTTCGAATAACCGGTTTAACCGGTTTTTTGAGGTCGGTTTTACCGGTTTTCTGAAATCATGAAAAGTTGAAGATATCGATCTTTTGCCTTAGAACAGCCCCAAAAATTTTTCTAAGCAACATCTTTAGTAGCAAATTTTATTGTTCCAAAGTCCCATTTTACGACAAAAAGTCCCATTTTTGAAATAAGAACGAAAAGGGCACGTAAGGAGTCCAGATAGAGAGTTTAAATGTTTCACAACAAAAATAATCGTTAAATTTCATAGAAGGCATCTGATATCAATAAGTGCTAAAACAATGACAAACTTCAGACTCTGAATGAAAAGAAACAAAACCAGTAAGAAGGTTTCAGTCGGGCAACCCGACTTACTTATACCATCACCCTCTGTACGACAAAAAAATTTCTGTTATACTGATATTATACTCGATTTCTAAAGTAGGGTAGTGGTACATTTGTATGGGAGGTACCAGAAGGGGCGTGTCTAGATTTCCAGATTATTTCTCCTAAACTTTATCCTGTTGTAGCTTTACTAAATACAGAATTTGGGCACGCGTTGGGTGTATTGATATTATTACTCCATCTCTAAAGTGGGCGACAAGAAACATTTGTATTGGAGGTACCATAAGGGGCGTCGCTAGAATTCCGATTTTTTCTCCAAAACTTTATCCTGTTTTAACTTAACAAAATACAGAATTTGGGCACGATCGTGCCGAGTATATTGATATTATTACTGTATCTCTAAAGTGGGCGAAGTGATACATTTGTATGGGAGGTACCAGAAGGGTCGTGTTTAAACACCAGATTCTCTAAAACTTTTTCCTGCATAAACTTTACTAAATAGAGAATTTGGGCACGATCGCGTTGGGTATATTAATAATATTAATAGATTTCTAAAGTGGGCGGTACCAGATGTCTATGGGAGGTACCAGATGGGGCGTGGCTAGACTTATAATGTTTTTTCTTAAAAACTGTATCCTACTATAGAATTACTAAAGAAAGAATTTGGGTACGATCGCGTTGGATTTATTAATATTATTACTCCATCTTTAAAGTGGGCGTAAAGGTACATTTGTATGGGAGGTATCGGATGGGGCGTGGGTAGACATCCAATTTTTTTCCGAAACTTTATCCTGTTATAGCTTTACCAGGTACAGAATTTGGGTACGATCCCGTTGGGTGTATTGATATTATAACTCGATTTCTAAAGTGGGCGGAATGATGTATTTGTATAAGAGGTACCAGAAGGGGCGGGGCCACGTAACCCATTTGCAATACCGTAAGTAGTTTTGGGGAAATATTAACTCGTGCAAAATTTCAAAACATTTGGTTGCGTCTTTCGAAAGTTATCGTGCATACCAGCGGACAGCCAGACGGACATGGTTCAAACGACTTAAAAAGCCCTGAATCGAATTTGGTTCAAAGAAACCTAGGGTCTAAAGTGGCTCTTTCTATGTGTTACACTTTTTGGTCGTATCAAATGATATATACCCTCATCCTTATGGATGATGGTATAATGAGAAGTAAAAGTTGGAGATATTGGTTTTGGTCTTACAACACACTATGTGAAATTTTCCGAGAAGCATTTTTGTAGAGCATTTGAATGTTGTAAAGTCCTATTTGAAGATATTTTTCTGACATTTCTTGAAACAGGTACGAAACGGGCACGTAACAATTCAAAATAGACAGTGCCATAAAAGTTCCATAAAAAAATTATCGTTAAATTTTATTGCAGACATCTGATATCGAAAATGCACTAAAGTAATAAGGGTAAGAAACGTAGTCTTAAGTGCCTATTTCAATGTCTATTATGGGTTAAACTGAAAACTTCATCAGTGATATACTCATCTAAGGCTTTCATCCCGTAAAGGAATTATTCCGCCCTTAAAAATTTGCTGGCTTCAAATGACCAATAATTGGCTTATATTACATGATTTTTGTCTAATTAATATTAGAATTAGATTTAGACATGTTTTTCTGTTAAACGCTGCCTTCCATACACCATTTTTAACATTTCTAAATTAAATTGCTCATAATAGTAACACTTTTTCTTGTTTTTGTGCACAAATAAAAAACTCGAAAAATAACCGGTTACCCGGTTTTTTCTTAATTAAGTATTCGAAAACCGAGTTTTTGAAAAAAGTCGAATGTTTGTATACTCTAATTGTGAGTCGTTGTTAGCCTTACAGAAATCTTTGATAAGGATAACAACCAAAAGATTGTGCTGTCTTTCGTATTTTCCCAACCAATTCACAATCGCTCTTGCAAACCCCGTATCCACTAAACTTAAAACATAAAAGGGGCTTAAAAATCTTATTACAATCTTGTTCTATTTATGATAAGTTTTTGCATCATTTTTCTCGTTTTTTTTTGTCTTTCACTGAGGCTCATAACCCCACTGACAACGAACCACAAACAAAAAATTCGTAGGATTCATGTTATCTCGTACAACATAGAATGTATGTATGTATGTATGTATGTATGTATGTTCCATGTATGCGATTCCCTCATTGATGACGGGATTGAGTGTGCCGAGGGGGGAACGCTAACAGCGAAAGATTGCAACATCCCAACATAGAAATAAGAGAAAAAAAAACAGAACCAACACTAAAGAAGAAAAAAATGTTCAACATCTAGGATTACAAGAGGATTTTTTCAATTACATTTTGCGGACATGGCAAATTTTTTTTTTATATTATTTTCACTGGTTATGTTTCTTCACATGCCACCACACACATAGATGCAGACGCATGTACACGAACACATGCACATGGTTGACGATTAGCGTGTAGTTGTGCGTTGGTTATCTGTGTTTTTGGCGCTTGTATTATTATAGTTTCAAGTAAAGTGTTTCTTGTTTTTTTGTTGTTGTTTTTTTTCTAGTTGGCGTTTTATTTTAAACGTTCGCCTAAGAAGTTATCCATTAAATGGTTGAAATGAATGACTTAAATTATGGGATTAGTTCGTAGTATTTGTGTGTTATCTTAAGACAATGATATAAATAATGAGAGCTTTGATGGTAAAACTGTAAGATACGTATATATTAAAATGTAGCTAATTTAAAATGTCCTTTGCGGAAATATATCATTGTCACTGCACAAGTTTTTACTAGAGTCCTCATCATTAAGGCAGACAAGATTTGAAAATGTGATATAGGTATATACAATCATGCGAGGAATGTAAGCTAAGTTGTTGGGAAATATATTGAAGTGAATTTTTGGTGGCTTATTATGCTTAGCTGCTCCTATCAAGAATGATTAAAAAAGTAAGTAGTTCATTTTAAATATGCATAAGCCCTTTTGTGTTTTTTTAAGAGTTGCTCAAAAAAAACTAAAACCAGAACAAAGTATGCTAAATAGACTTTAAACAACAAGTTTATCTAGAATTGTCCAATACAATAACTTCCTATATTTAATCGGGTGTTTTTCTCGGGAATAACTAAAAGCTCTTTGCGGAGATATCCAAGGTGCTACAAAGGTGAAGAGAGGCAATTTTTGAGAACATCGATGCGTCTTAAGGAATTGGTAACAATTCACCACTATCCAGAACATGAAATCGATAGGACAGGGATGATCGCGAAATATTTCAACATCACTCTGATTTGTGCACATGCCCCGACACAAGATAGAGTAGAAGATGTTCAATATACATTCTACGAGCACCCACAGCAAACATATGACAGCTGCCCGACATTAACATTACTTACTTACTTAAGTGGCCTATTACAACTTACGAACGTAGTTCATAAATTTGAGGCCTGAAGTGTTAAAGAATTCCACACGCTTCGGTCTTCTGCGTGTGTTCTCCAATTAGTCATACCAGATGGTGGCACGTCGCCTACCACTTGGTCCTTCCAACGGAGTTTGGATCTCCATGCTCTGCGCCGTCCTTCAGGTTCGCCTTCAAACACCTTTCTCGCTGGAGCATTTACATCCATTCTAGCAACATGTCCCAGCCATCGTAATCGTTGCATTCTGACTCTTTTAGCTACGTCGATGTCGTGGTAAAGCTCATACAGCTCATGGTTCATCCGATGGCGAAATTCGCCGTCGACACAGATAGGTCCATAATTTTTTCGGAGTACTTTTCTCTCGAATACTCCCAGGTTTTATATGTCCGTTGTCGTAAGCACCCATGATTCGGCAGCATACAAAAGAACGGGTAAGATAAGCACCTGGTAAAGCTGTTTCTTAGTATTCCGAGATAAGGTGGTGTTACTAAAATGCTGCCAAAGTCCGTAGAAACATCTATTGGCAAGCACTATTCTCCGCTTAATTTCTTAACACATTAACATTGTCCTTGGTAATTTTAGTGTTCAAATAGGAAGGGAAGATGTTCTTCAGCCTGTATACATATACGTCCGACAACGGGCTTAGGATAATAATGATATCCACAAGGCAACTTGGCTTTCCCCCGATCAAAACACCAAAAATCAAATTGATCATGTGGTAATTGATGGCAGACATGCATCTAGTGTCATTGACGTAAGCGTGATACTTGGTGCTAACATTGGTTCGGATTAGTAACTGTTTGCAGCTAAGGTACGCACAAGAGTGAGCAGAGAGAAAAACGCAGGTAACCAATCTCGAAGAAAGCTAAACTTAGCAATTGTATAAATCGAAAAATAAGAACTTATCCATCATTCGTTTTGTCAAGTTGGCTGCGTCAATATTTTAATGGCAATACGAATTTTTTTAAGCTCAAGGTGGGTTTTCAGGCACTTTTTCTATATTTTAACACGCTTATATCTCGGTATACCGTACGGAATATCTCTTTTTTGTCTATAGCAAAGTTGTAGATATTGAATAGGAGAAAAAAATCGGAACAAAACTACCCGTAAAAAGTGCATCCAGTTCCCTAAAAATCGCAAAAATAACCTTGGGTAGGATGGTATATATCATTTGATACTACTCACATGTGCAACATATAGAAGGAGTCACTTTAGATCCTAGGTTTCTTTGATAAATTCTCTTCATGACTTTGTACGTAGTCTGTGCCACATCCGTCTGTCTGTTTGTCCGACTAGTACGCACGATAACTTTTGAAAGACGCAACTAATTGTTTTGAAACTTAGCATGGATTAATATTTCCCTAACACTACTTACGGGGTATGGCAAATGGGCTACATCGCCTCAACCCTTCTGAAAATAAGCTGTTAATTTACAAACAAATGATTAAACCCATATGGACATACGGAGCCCAACTATGGGGATGTACTGCGCCTAACAATATCGCCATCATCCAGCGTATATAGAACAAAATACTCAGATGTATAGTCAATGCTTCTTGGTATATACGAAAAGAAGATCTGCAGAGGGATCTTGGAATAAATCCAGTTGAACATGAAACTGGTAACATTGCCACTAGACACAACAGTCGGCTGTTGATACATGTAAATCCTGAAGCATCGGGCATAATAAATCCCAGCGGCGTTGTACGCCGTTTACAAAGAAGGAAGCCTTCAGATCTTATTAATATTTAAATGTCACCTGCTTGAACGTTTCGCATAATAATATTATATATAAAATAATGTAAAATTTAATTATAAGTTTGAAAAAAATTGCTTGTTGGTTATAAATAACTAGTTGAAGTAAGTAAAAAAAAACCGCGCACTTTGGAAAGCGAGTTTTTTCATATTTTTGTGTAAGAATAGCTGTTATATAAATATGATTTATTTTTATGCAAAACAAAGTTTATAAAAAACAGCATATTTGTGGGTTTATAATGCAGTTATGAGCAAAAAAGGAAAACAAGTTTTTTTTTGCGATTTTTAAGGCACTAGAGGGACTTTTCTCGGGTAAATTTGTACCGCATTTTGTTTCTTCTATACAATATATGCGCTAAAAATCAACATTGACCAAAAAAATTCGTATGGTCATTATATTGTTAATGCAGCCAACTTGACAAAACGAATGATGCAGAAGTTATTATTTTTGGGGCTACTTGTGCAATTCTCAGAATTGAGTCCCAAATCAATGAGCTGAAAAATGTTATACTGTGTTAAGGAATGGGAGAACGAGGATAAAGAAAATTGCAGGGATAGAGGAGAAATTTTACTAGTACACCAATACCTCACTTTGCGTCGTGGTTACGTTCCAAAAAACACGACGCAAATAGAAACGACGCAAAGTGAATTATGATTTCCTATAGCAAACCATGTAAAGATCGAAGATAGGTTCCAGGGTTCCGAAAACACTACTTTTCAAAAGCAAATTGAACAAAGTAAAAATTTTGAAAACAGAAATAATATAAAATTGTTTGTTAGTGTATTATTTGAAACTTTGGCTAATGGTCAATTTATTGCAATGCACTGGGATGACGCGTTTCGAACTCTATGACAAGTTGATATATATAATTTTTTGTAACCAGAAACAACCCGTACAAAATTTATAAAAATGTATTACCACAACACACTAACTGAAACTGAACCCTATAATTAGCAAAACAAAGTGAAAAAGCTGAATTAAAATTGCGCTGAGGGAATACCCGAATTAAAGTCTCGAAATCAAAACAACGCAACTTCGGAAATATTACGACGCACAGTGAAAAATAGCACTAATTCAGCAGTGACGCAACTTCGAAAAAAAACGCTAAACGAAACGACGCAAAGCGAGGTATTGGTGTACTGGGCTCCCCACCTGTAAGAATAAGAATGGAAATCTGGTTACATATATAAAGAAAACACTTCTAAGAATTGCTGAAAGTATCAGCGCTTCTAAAAGGCTAAATAAATAAAACCACCTAAAAACAATTACAAATAACAACATATCGATGGCTTAATATGCACACCTAACTCCCTTTCAGCACATTTAACAGGAAAGGAAATAAACATTTTATATTTTCAATTTTCAGCTTGAAAGAAACCCAAAATCGAAACTAACGGCCATATTCATAAAAAATTTCTAAAGTAGGTAAGAATGCGTTCTCTAGCTAAAGTATTCTTTAGCTCTAACAAACCTTTAATAAGAAATTGTATTCATAAACGTTTTTTATCAGTACTTTAGGTTTATGTGTTCAGGTGGCAACGCCGACTGTTGTTGGTCGTTAATGAAGTACAAAAACAGCTTTATAATCGGATACAAAAGCTTTATAATCGGAAACCAAATATGTATTTGAACTTATAATAACTATGAACATTATTGTAGCTCAATTTTATATTAACTATGATTCTCATAACGGTTAGAAAGACGTTAAAGTAAAAATGGCATTTAAAGATTGCATTTTCCTTTCCTCATGTTGAAATAGTAATCGGATACCGATTACATTGTTTCCTTGTTTTGATTGTTTTTACATCACGAATATTATTTCATTATTAACAAATTATTTTTGAAGAATTTTGGAGAAATATTTTTCAAAATGGAATTCATGAATAAAAAGTGTCTATTTAGATACTTTTCTATGTGCGCAATGATTAAGAAGAAAATTTCCTACACAATGAATGCATGCAACAACTCTTTTCAATAGGAAAAATGCCGAAAATCTCTAAATAAAGATCTCAAATTCATAAATATGCAATAAATTGTACAAACGTCAAGTTATAGCATGCTTAAAGTAGAGACAACCCTACTATAACTTATTGAAGATGTGAATCGTTTATGAATATTGTTTTCTCGAAAATTGCTTAAAAATGGTTTATAAACCTCTTATAAGTTTTTATGAATAAGGCCGTAATAATGTACTGGATTTAACAGTTTTTCTTACAAAAATTTTCTATGAGTGTACCCAGCAGTTGTTCTTATCAAAAATTTTACACACATCAAGACTCAAATTAAAGAAAAACTACATGATGGTCAAGAGGGCGTATCTTTTAACACAAGGCATCAAAATCTCAATTTTCTTAAAAAGTAAATTTAGCAGGTTTGTTACAGATTACTTTCATTGTGCTATAAAGCACTTTTTTGTACCATAAATAATTTTGTTTAACAAAACAACAACAAAAAAGTTCCTTTATTAGATATATCAAATTCTTCCTGTATTATATCAAAATGTAACTTTTCTTGTATCAAAAATTACTTCTTTTGTACAAAAAAAGTATATATTTTGTATTAAAAGGTCATATTATTATTATCTGACGACGACTGACACGAAGTCTTCAGTGAAGATTGGAAGGGACATTACTGAGCTAAGACTGGCTTAAGACTGCGGGATGTGACTGCGGCCTTCTCAGATATACAGAATCAATCAGCGAATATCGGTGTAATGGTGAACGAGAAAAAAACGAAGTTATTAGTTTCAACGAACAAAGAATCTACTCGTTTAGGAAGCTGCGTAAACATTGACAACTATAATTTCGAGGTGGTAGATGAACGGACGTACTTGGGTACTCAAAGCCGTCTCAAGAAGATGTCTGGTACGATGATAAATGTCGCAATGCCACGAAAGAGAAGGATGCTGCATACAGGGTGAAACTGCAGCCAACGACAACGCGAGGTGTTCTTGAACGGCACAGGGAGAAGATACGAGAGTCTACTCGTCTTTTAGACGGAAATCGAAGGAGCTGAAGAAGAAACAGGATGGGTGCACAGAGTTGATTCGAAGTAGAGGGGAAGCCCGACAATTCTACTAGAGAGTTAAGGAGAGAATGCGTGGAACAGGGTTACCCTCCTGCAAGGACAGCGATGGCCAGCTAGTGACATACTCGGATAACGTTCTGAATATATGGAGAGAACATTTCAGCAATCAACTCGATACGGACACCAGTCCAGAAGACCCCGCACCAATCCATGAAGATTGTATTAACTGTCCACCTCCGAACCAGAGCGAGATAAGTGTGGCAATACTCCGCCTTAAAAATATCAAAGCGGCTGGGGCCGATGCACAATGGATCAAACAGCAGTTCTAGCGGGATTTTATTAATTACTCAAGTAAATGAAGAGATATTTTAATGAAAATTTAAACTTAAGTTTTTTAAATCATATATCACTTATTCTCTTAAGTTTAATTTTCTAGGTCAACTATATGTCATAGCTCCCATACAACTGACATTTTCTACAGTTCCTAACATTTTACATTTTAAAGTAATTTATTTACAGTATTTGAAGAAATATAAAGTATTTATTTAAAGCCCGTAATTTCGTATTCCTCTTTTCAAGACTTCTTTAGAAATCATGCCAATAGGAATGATAGTATTTTATATAGTATAGTATATTAGTGATTCCGCAACTCTTGTAATGCGGCCTACCAAATCTGGTTGGCTGAAAAACTTCTGGTTATTTTGTATGAGAAGTACTAGAAGGGGTCGCCGTATAGTCCATATTCCTTCCTAAGTCAATTTTCAATAATCTTATATCTTGTACAAAATATGACCGAATTCAGTGTACCTACCCAAAAAATTTATTTAAATCTATTTGGGTGAATTCGGATCATTTGTATGGAGGTACCAGAAGAAGTGTGGCAAATGGCACTTTGAAGGCTCGTAGCAGATCAGGAATGCCTCTAAATACTAATGCAAAAGCTTTTATAAGCATTTACAAGTGTTGTCAATTAAACGAAAACAAAAAAGATCTGTATTTTCAAACATTGGAATTCGACTTAAATCCCGCTCGATTGACCGTTTGGGCCACTGTGCGATGGTCTCTCTGCTGAATTGTTTAAGGCAGGTGGGGTGGAGTCGATCAGGAACATGCATCAACTCATAAAGAACATCTGGCTAGAGAAGAGCATGCCCGGCGATCGGAGTACCTATCTGTTATGTCCCATACACAAGAAGGGAGATCGTAGCTAATAAACAACTGCGTACAAGGTCCTTTCTAGCTTATTGTGTGAACATCTAAAGCCAATTAAAAAAAACCAATGGGAACTTATCAGTGCAGCTCTAGCCTGGTAAATCTACGACGGCTCAAATATTCACTTTACGACATTTACGTACCTTGAAAAACACCAAAAATACAAAATACTTGTTTTGAGGTAGTAGATGAATTTACCTACCTCGGATCTTCCGTCAATAACAAAAATAGTGTCAACTAAGAAATCAAGAGGATAATAATGCCCGCCAATAGATGTTTTTACGGACTTCGACAGCACTTTAGAAACATCACCTTATCTCGGGATACTAAAAAACAGTTGTACCAGGTGTTAATTTTACCCGTTCTGTTATTTGCTGCCGAATCGTGGGTGTTTACGACAACGGGCCTACAAAACCAGGGAGTATTCGAGAGAAAAATATTTCGAAAAATATATGGGCCTATTTGTGTCGACGGCGAGTTTCGTCATCGGATGAACCATGAGCTGTACGAGCTTTATCAAAAAATCGACGTAGCTAAAAGAATCAGAAACCAACGACTTCGATGGCTGGGACATGTCTCCAGGGCAAACCTGAAGGACGACGTTTAGAAGGCAGACTCAAACTTCGTTGGAAGGACCAAGTGGTAGGCGACGTGTCACCATCTGGTAGGAGTAACTGGAGAACGCAAGCAGAAGACCGAAGCGTTTGTAAGTTGTAATGGGCCATTTAAGTAAGTAAGTAAGATGATTTCAACAAAACAAATAACGTCAGCCTCAAAATCCTGGGAAGAATCCTACTTACTAATAAATGCTACTACGACCTTAATGACAGAGCCATCTCTCGATGAAAGTAACCAGCTGTACCAGATACTGGTTATACCTGTCTTGATGATTTTTGATATGATTTTCTTAACCTTTTTTAGTACATCTAAGTAAGCTTATTTTATACAAGCGACCCGCTGTGGCATGATGGTTAGAGCACGCGACTACCATGCGGGAGATCCCAGTTTCAAATCCTGGCTCCAGTCATCTAAGAAAAAAAAAAATAAATTAATTTTTCTTTCATTGCCGGCCCCCTCCATGTTGTCGACAGCAACTTCGCAGTATAAGTGTCGAGTCAATCGGCATGTCTAGTAAAAAGCTTCTCAAACAGTGACATTCGCATTAGTCGATAAACAAGTAGGTGCCGTTAGTTGTGAATCTAAAAATAGTAAGCGTGTTAATTCACAAAAACGCGAGAAGCTATCCCATACCCCATTCATAGGGTGTAAAGGGAAATTAAGTTTTTTTTTAAGTGAAGTTACTTCTGTAAACCAAAATTATAGTTTTCTACAAACAATTCTCTACTTTTGCTTCACTACGCCTTCCAACTCTAATGGTAATCGCCGCCAATTCTTAATCTGCTGCTCATTATAATCGCTAGCTACATAACGCTCTTTCCCTTACTCTCCTGCACTGACTGCCATTAGTGGTGCAATTACTACAAATTACAGTCAAAATATAAATTATAACAAACTGTCACTCACATATTATGTTAACTATGTGTTAAAATAACGAATGGTGCCTCCGTCTCCCCATCCCCTCAGCATTTATAATTCAGTATAATGTTCAGTCAGCTATAAAAGAAAACTGCCTTCTAAAATTATGTAATTATGTGCATATGTTAAGATATCTTCAACATTTGTGCTATGGTGGGGTGGTGGAAGGGTGGAAAATAAAAACTAACCAAAATTATGTATGACATAAGCAGAACTTTTTTCTGATTTTTTTTTGGGCCAAAGAAAATAATAATACATAATTGCATTTTAATATTATTATTACGTATTATTTCAGTCTTTGGCTGATGCAGATTTAAAAGTAAGAACATTACGTTCCAACAGCGACAACAACAACAATGTAAGTTTTTCTTTACTTCTTCTTGGCCAAGTTGCCGGCATGAGAAGTCGTGAAAAAAAAATATTTAACATTTCATACGTCAACAACATGCTTATCTTGTTGTATGGAAATGGTGGATATACAAAATAGACTGGCATAAGAATGTACACATACTGGCATACATAGTTTCTTGAATAGTACTGTGGACTTCCTGTCTATGGTGATGCACTGTGGGGCAACATAAAGATAATGTCGATAGGTGATGAAGAAAAAATTGAGGTGATATTCGGATTCTGGAGGTCAAAACAATAGTTGATTTTCAGATTTTATAGCGTAACAGGTATTTGTACACAGAAAAGAAAATTTTTTATTCTAAGGACACACAAATATTTGTTTTCTGTGTAATTTTCTAAACTATCACACACATCTTTGGTACGCCTTGTAAGTCACTGTGCCCTCTAAACTTTTTCTTTTAAAATATTCTTTATATCCACTATACAAGTATGTATGCGAAAAACATACATGTGTGTGTGTGTGTGTGTGTGTCCTCGAATATGTGAGATTGTATGCAAACTGTCTGTTTTTGTCTACTTAAAATTTTTGCTTACTTATGTTAAGAATTTGTGGCATGTGCAACTTGTTTGAATTGCAAGTGTTATATTTACAGTTTGCTTATGTGAAAGGCAAGACAACAGCAGCAGCAGCACCGGCAACAACAACTGTAACTAAGACGGCAAAAAGTATTAAGGAAAAAAAAACTTTAAGACAACGACATCATACAGCAAAATCATATTGTGCCACACACTGCTGTGCAATGTAATGTAAAGTTTGTTTCCTTTGCCGACTTCTGTGTGAAGTGGTTGTTTGTTTTTGTTTTTCTGTTGATTTGGTTGCAGGCCAAACTAACTAACAACGAGAACTACGCATGCCAGCAGTATTATCCTGATAATCCTCCGTAGCCACCGTACCTACAAGTATTCCCCGAGATATATGAATTCATATGTTTTTTGTCTGTCAAGAATTTTGATGAATTTATTCCTTATGAAGTTGTGAGAGAAAAAAACAAAATATGAAATATGAATTCATAGATTTTTGCTGCACAATGTGAGAAATATTAAATAAAGATTTATTAGTTAAGAATTTATTATTTATACATGAAAATTTTAAGCGTTTGCTTTTGCTTCTAATGCCTCCAAAGGATCAATATTAATTTAAAATGTTGTCATTGTTGTGTTGTTTAAATCCCATTAATATGACTTAATATAGCACAATACTATGTATAAGATGATCATAATAATGAAATTTAATATTAAGGAAATTTGCATTAATCATTAAATATCAGCTTTATTAATTTCACATGTCATCATTTTTAAAAGGTATTAACACAAATTTTGTTAAATTTGAAGTAATTTATGAATTTATGAAGTATATTATTATTAGCTGGTACTAAGGCATTAAAACACAACATTTTTTATTCGTGCACCCTGTATACTGACCATTTAGAAATAATTCCCCTGTTTGGTATTTTGTGTCCTCTTGAAACAAATATTACATTGTTTTTCATGTTTTGTTAATGGCTTAATTTTTCCCTTTGGTCACTTTTAACTCCAAAATCAATTTCACTAGCCATACATAGGAAGTCAACAGTTAAAACTGACATCGGAGTAAATTAGTTTTTTTTAATTTTTAATTTTTAATTTTTAATTTTTAATTTTTAATTTTTAATTTTTAATTTTTAATTTTTAATTTTTAATTTTTAATTTTTAATTTTTAATTTTTAATTTTTAATTTTTAATTTTTAATTTTTAATTTTTAATTTTTAATTTTTAATTTTTAATTTTTAATTTTTAATTTTTAATTTTTAATTTTTAATTTTTAATTTTTAATTTTTAATTTTTAATTTTTAATTTTTAATTTTTAATTTTTAATTTTTAATTTTTAATTTTTAATTTTTAATGTTTAATTTTTAATTTTTAGATTTTATTTTTAATTTTTAATTTTTAATTTTTAATTTTTAATTTTTTAATTTTTAATTTTTAATTTCTAATTTTTAATTTTTAATTTTTAATTTTTAATTTTTAATTTTTAATTTTTAATTTTTTAATTTTTAATTTTTAATTTCTAATTTTTAATTTTTAATTTTTAATTTTTAATGTTTAATTTTTAATTTTTAATTTTTAATTTTTAATTTTTAATTTTTAATTTTTAATTTTTAATTTTTAATTTTTAATTTTTAATTTTTAATTTTTAATTTTTAATTTTTAATTTTTAATTTTTAATTTTTAATTTTTAATTTTTAATTTTTAATTTTTAATTTTTAATTTTTAATTTTTAATTTTTAATTTTTAATTTTTAATTTTTAATTTTTAATTTTTAATTTTTAATTTTTAATTTTTAATTTTTAATGTTTAATTTTTAATTTTTAATTTTTATTTTTAATTTTTAATTTTTAATTTTTAATTTTTAATTTTTAATTTTTAATCTTTAATTTTTTAATTTTTAATTTTTAATTTCTAATTTTTAATTTTTAATTTTTAATTTTTAATTTTTAATTTTTAATTTTTAATTTGTAATTTGTAATTTGTAATTTGTAATTTGTAATTTGTAATTTGTAATTTGTAATTTGTAATTTGTAATTTGTAATTTGTAATTTGTAATTTGTAATTTGTAATTTGTAATTTGTAATTTGTAATTTGTAATTTGTAATTTGTAATTTGTAATTTGTAATTTGTAATTTGTAATTTGTAATTTGTAATTTGTAATTTGTAATTTGTAATTTGTAATTTGTAATTTGTAATTTGTAATTTGTAATTTGTAATTTGTAATTTGTAATTTGTAATTTGTAATTTGTAATTTGTAATTTGTAATTTGTAATTTGTAATTTGTAATTTGTAATTTGTAATTTGTAATTTGTAATTTGTAATTTGTAATTTGTAATTTGTAATTTGTAATTTGTAATTTGTAATTTGTAATTTGTAATTTGTAATTTGTAATTTGTAATTTGTAATTTGTAATTTGTAATTTGTAATTTGTAATTTGTAATTTGTAATTTGTAATTTGTAATTTGTAATTTGTAATTTGTAATTTGTAATTTGTAATTTGTAATTTGTAATTTGTAATTTGTAATTTGTAATTTGTAATTTGTAATTTGTAATTTGTAATTTGTAATTTGTAATTTGTAATTTGTAATTTGTAATTTGTAATTTGTAATTTGTAATTTGTAATTTGTAATTTGTAATTTGTAATTTGTAATTTGTAATTTGTAATTTGTAATTTGTAATTTGTAATTTGTAATTTGTAATTTGTAATTTGTAATTTGTAATTTGTAATTTGTAATTTGTAATTTGTAATTTGTAATTTGTAATTTGTAATTTGTAATTTGTAATTTGTAATTTGTAATTTGTAATTTGTAATTTGTAATTTGTAATTTGTAATTTGTAATTTGTAATTTGTAATTTGTAATTTGTAATTTGTAATTTGTAATTTGTAATTTGTAATTTGTAATTTGTAATTTGTAATTTGTAATTTGTAATTTGTAATTTGTAATTTGTAATTTGTAATTTGTAATTTGTAATTTGTAATTTGTAATTTGTAATTTGTAATTTGTAATTTGTAATTTGTAATTTGTAATTTGTAATTTGTAATTTGTAATTTGTAATTTGTAATTTGTAATTTGTAATTTGTAATTTGTAATTTGTAATTTGTAATTTGTAATTTGTAATTTGTAATTTGTAATTTGTAATTTGTAATTTGTAATTTGTAATTTGTAATTTGTAATTTGTAATTTGTAATTTGTAATTTGTAATTTGTAATTTGTAATTTGTAATTTGTAATTTGTAATTTGTAATTTGTAATTTGTAATTTGTAATTTGTAATTTGTAATTTGTAATTTGTAATTTGTAATTTGTAATTTGTAATTTGTAATTTGTAATTTGTAATTTGTAATTTGTAATTTGTAATTTGTAATTTGTAATTTGTAATTTGTAATTTGTAATTTGTAATTTGTAATTTGTAATTTGTAATTTGTAATTTGTAATTTGTAATTTGTAATTTGTAATTTTTAATTCTTAAATTTTAATTTTGTATATTGAATTTTGAATTCTAAATTTTGAATTTGAGTTATGCATTTAAAATTTTGAATTCTGAATTTTTAATTTATTTAAAATATTACAATTTATTTAACAAAAATGCAATCAAGACCAGTGTTTTTTGAAAGAAGTTCATAGCAGAATGAGATTCTCATAATGCCAGGCAGTCTGTACAGCTGTTTTGGATCCAGCCACTAATCCTCATCAGCAGACTTTGGTATATTGATTGCAAAATGTTTATCAAGGTCTTTGCAGCAGAATTCACAACAGAATGACAATACTTTCTTGAGTGCATAGACTCGAAAAACTTCGCAACCATTCACTATGAGAAACCATTTGCTAAACTTCTTTCTTATTTATTTTTTTATGTTTAAAAAGCTGTGGCTTTCAAAATTTGTAATATTTAATTTTTAATTCGATAGAAATATCTACGTTAAATGACTGCAGTAACAATCCAAGTTGCCAGATCACAGTATGTATTTTGCTGGTATATGTTATACTATCTAATATACAGTCGAACTTCTCGATAATGAAATTCTCTAGAGCGAATTTCTCTGAAAACACAACATTTTCATATCGTTTTTCACGCATTTTTACCTCTCTATAACGTAGAAATCGGCGATCTTCTACGTTTTAGGGAAGTTCGACTGTAACTACTGGCACTTTTAAGTAATTTAAACTTTTTGATTCAATTTGCTATTTTAATACATTTCATTATAAAATAGCTTCCACAAGTCATGGGTTTAACCGATAGTAACTTCCCTCAAGTTTTTAATAAACCCAATCTTGTCAAAATAAATAACCCACCTTCGCCATATTAACTCAAAGTCATTGGCCAACATTCCTTCATCAGGAATGTTAACCAGCCGTCCGTCCATATGTTTCCCCTTCACTCACATAACACCAAAAAAATTCCTTGTCATGTGACACTGCCTGTTGTGATTTTTTGTTTTTTTTTTGTTTGTTATATTTGTTTTTACAATAATAACACCTCATGTGTCACAGATAAGGGGCAATTTAATGTTGAAGGCGGTCACCTTAATTTTATGGTAAATGTCAAAAACATAAAACAAACAAAGTTCTAGTATTCATCCATGATTTTGGAATTTTGTTGGAATGAGTATGAGTGAGAGCAATGCTCTCTTGCTAAAGTTAAAGAGGGTTGGTAATTTATTTGATTGAATAATTGCTTTTTATAAAATATTAACAAGTGTCCATACACACATACATACATACTTACCATTTATATGTATGAAATGACATAAATATAGGGTATGTGATTGACATTTGGATTGTTGACCATAGAAATTAATAGAATTGTGATTTTTGGAAAGTGGATTTTTAACGAATTTGGACTTTTAAGTGACAATTAATAAAATTATAGCAAATAAGCCAATATGCTATACAGAAGGAGTGGGTTTATTTTTGAATTCATTACAAATTTTTAAAGCTGAATTAGAAGAATTGTTGGAAATACACTACAACACTATATTTACGTCATTAAACACAAAATAACTGTTAATGTCATAATTTAACAGAAACTAATGTACTATCAAATTAAAAAATTAAATCATTAAATGCTACAAATATATTTAAATTACAATATTAATGAATACACTAGGCAGTAAGAGGAAATGGGTCCTATGCAAAATACTCCGCCCATTTTTGATCCCGTATCCACATTTAAGAAAATATTTAGTTAAGACAGGTTTGTTATAGCAAAACCCAGCGCACGTACAGTTCGGATTTCTATGGATCTATTTAGTTAAAGTACATAAATTATATAAATAAACGCATAGATATAAATATATGCTTATGTATATATAAGAATATGAGAGAAAAGAGGAGAAAATCGTGGAAAACCACTTGCAAAATGTGTTCTTGCTGTTCCTTTTGCCACAGTCAAGCTTAAAAATACCACATGAAACCTAGTATGTCTCTTACTCCGATTGAGGAGAGAGACTCTAAATCCTCTGTAAAACCTTCTCCTAAGTAAATTTGCATCCTACGAGGCAGAGCGTCACAACTACAAAGATGAAGTTTCAGTATATCGGGATCCTCATCGTTCTCGTCCACACGGCCTATTGCATTTGCCTAGTAGGTGTCTAACGTTTGCAGTGGTCAATTAGAATTCCACAGTCTAGTCGCACCTATACAGACGAAACATATATTCCGATAGGAATCTGCGGTAACCTCGGCCTTTCCGGCCTAACACTATTTTTCTAAAAAAAAAAATATTATAAGTTTTTTTTTTCGTTTTTAAAATTATCAAATAAAATGTACACATATGTACCTTTCCCGGACATATTTTATATTTTTAGTCGCACAATAAATAACAAAGATATCGACAAATTAGTTAGAGGTACTTTTTTTACACTTTCCCAATTAAAAATTTCACAATGAAATTATCAACTTTGATCGCTTGATTGACTTAGTGCAAATCATAAAAGCAAAAAAAATGCATTCTTCTTATCCAAAATACGGTACATTTTGTGAAAAGTAGAAGCTTTTTCTTGTTTATCCAACATTTTAAAATTACCTTTTGCGCACGGCGTAGTGAATATGGGCCCCAGGAAAATTAGCCCCAAAAAAAAGTGAAAATTAGCCCCAAAAAATTGTATAGAAAACAACAACACGAAAATTTGGGGCCTAATTTCGCTTTTTGGGGCCCTCCTTCATTTTTTTGTGTGGGGTGCATTTTCATTATGAAATTGTGCCCCAAATAAGGAAGCGAAAGAAGGCCCCAAACAAATTTTGGGGCCGAATTTCATTTTTTTTGGGGCCTGACTTCATATTTTGGGGTTTAGTTTCATAATTCACACATGATATATTTTTTTTATTTAAGTTTACTTCATTTGGTTTTAAAACAAACTTTAAAAGTTTTTGGTCAACAAATTAAAATTAAGCGGAACAAAAAAATACATTTTTTAAAAAAATCACGTGATATTTTTTAAAATTAATTTTTCCCTGTGGCGCGTATGCTTTCGTCACATATCATTCTTATAAAGTATTTTTTTTAGTTTCCTTCATTCTGGTCTTAAAACAAGCTTTGAAATTATTTGGTCAATAAACAAAAATTAAGCAAAACAAAAAAACAAAATTATTTTTAAAAAAAATCGCGCGCTTTTAATTCCATTACATATCACTCATATAACATATTTATCCGTTTTAGGTTTGTTTCATTTTGGTTTTAATACATGCTTTAAAATTATTTGGACAAAAACAAAAATTTAGCAAAAACATATAAAAAAAATTATCTTTAAAAAAATCGCGCGATTTTTTCTGCTTTGACGTTGTCGTAAGCACCCACGATTCAGCAGCATACAACAGAACTAATAAGATTAGCACCTGGTAAAGCTGTTTCTTAGTATTCCGAGATAAGGTGGTGTTACTAAAGTGCTGCCGAAGTCCGTAGAAACATCTATTGGCGGGCATTATTATCCTCTTGATTTCTTAGTTGACACTATTTTTGTTATTGACGGAAGATCCGAGGTAGGTAAATTCATCTACTACCTCAAAACAAAATTTTTTCAACGTTGACGGTGCGTCCCTATCGAGAGGACTCTTTGTTCGTCGAAATCATTATTTTTGTTTTGTCCTCGTTGACCGCTAAACCCATTCTGCTGACTCCTTTTCTAGTGATGAGAAAACTGCAGTAACATCCCGCAGATTTCGGCCAATGATGTCTATTACAGCTAGAGTGTTCAAATACCTCATTTTTTTAGAAACCCGGTTTCCGAGTTATTCGAAAAAATGATTTTTTAGAAAAACCGGATTTCGAATACAGCATTTTAAAGAAAACCGGTTTAACCGGTTTTTTTCGGTTTTTTCCTTAAAAGTTAAAAATACTTTTAAAAAAACCAATTTGGTTTAAAAAAATGCATTTATTTATGCATATGTTATATCAATACACCCAATCCGATCGTGCCCAATTCCTACATTTAGTAAAACTATAGCAGGGCAATGTTTTGGAGAAAAACTGGAAGTCTAGCTACGACCCATGTGGTACCACCCATACCCATCAGGTACCACCCACTTTAGAAATCGATTAATATTATTAATAGATCCAACGCGATCGTGGCCAAATTTTGTTTTTAGTATTGCTCAAACAGAATAAAAATTTTGAGAACCAATTTGGAAGCCTAGCCACGTACCTGCTGGAACCTCCCATACAAATGCACTATTCCGCCCACTTCTGAGATGGAGTAGTAATATCAATACACCCAACGTGATCGTGTCCAAATTCTGTATTTAGTAAAGCTAAATCAGGATAAAGTTTTTAAGTATAGCCACGCCCCATCTGAGACCTCCCATACAAATGTACTATTCCGCCCACTCTAGAGATGGAGTAGTAATATCAATACACCCAACGTGATCGGCCCCAAATTCTGTATTTATTAAAGCTAAATCAGGATAAAGTTTTGAAGAAAAAAACTTTAAGTCTATCCACGCCCCTTCTAGTACCTCCCATACAAATGTACCACTTCGCCCACTTTAGAAATCGAGTAATGATATAAATATACAAGAAAATTATATGTTTTACTGAGGGTAAGGGTATATGTAAGTCGGCTTACCCGACTGAAACTTTCTTACTGGTTAAAATAGTATTTAAGAAATAATATGAAATTTTGTTTAATTTTTAGTCAATTCTTCTGTTTCGTTTTTATAAAGCTTGATACAGAAAACACGCGCTCACTTATTGTGGAAATACGATTTATTGTCAAAAGAGCGTTTAGAAGGATGTTGAGCTTTTCTGTTCTTTTATTAAATCTATCGAAATAGTTGAAATCATCATAAAGGCTTGTGTCATTGCAATTTGTTTTCACTGGTGGATTTTGGATGTTATTTACTGTCCTGTTTAAATCGTTGCAAAGACTACCATTAGGAGATTCCCCCATCTCACAATCTGAACTGTTAAAAAACTCTGGCGTTTTTGAGGAAATCGCAGGATAAAGTCTTTTAAAAAGCTCGTTAGCAAATTCCATCGTTTCCGCCTTTTTAGACTACTTTACACAGGATTAGCTTGTAGGATATTTTCCGGTCCTAATACATATAATTAGGGAGAATGTTTTTAGAAGCTTTTTAATGTTTTAAAATTCAATTTCAAATTCATTTAGAAAAAACTTTTTACATTTTATAAACAAGAATGTTTTTAGAAGCTTTGTAAAATTTTGAAATTCAATTTCAAATTAATTTAGAAAAAACTTTTCACGTTTTATAAACGATAATGTTTTTAGAAGCATTGGAAAACTTTAAAATAAAATTTCAAATTAATTTAGAAAAATCTTTTTACATTTTATAAACAACAATGCTTTTTGAAGCTTTGTAAATTTTTAAAATACAATTTCAAACTAATTTAAAAAAAAACCGAGTACCCGAAGGAAAAAACTCGGTTAAACCGGTTATTCGAAAATGACATTTTTACAAAAACCGGCATACGGTTTTAAATAAAAAAGCCGGTTTACGGTTTTTCGGTTTCGGTTTTGAACACCCTAATTACAGCCTTTCTCATCACCTTCTCCATAACTATATTAAATTGCAATCGTCCTGCCAGAGATCTTTTACCGTATTGAAAGGTATAGAGTGATCCTTAACAATCTTAATAGCGATCTGCTGTTTTCCAAGGTACGTCTGCAAAGTCGAATAAGTCGAAGGCAGATTTGTGATCGACAAAGAGGATTCCCAGGATTTGTCGTAAAGTGAATATTTGATCCGTCGTTGATTTACCAGGCCTAAAGCCGCACTGATAAGGTCCAATTAGTTTTTCTACAATTGCCTTTAGACGTTCACACAATATGCTCGAAAGGACTTGTATATTGAATATAACAGACTAAGACTCCAATCCCCGGGCATGCTCTCCTCTAACCAGATGTTCTTCATGAGTTGATGCATGCTAATAATCAGCTTCTCCCCACCTTGCTTAAAAATTCAGCCGGGAGATCATTGGCTCCAGCCGCTGTGTTATTTTTAAGGTGGAAGATTCCCAAACGTATCTCGCTCTGGCTCGGAGGTGGACAGTTAATACCATCGTCATGGATTGGAGCGGGGTCTTCTGGAGTTGTGTCCGTATCCAATAGATTTCTGAAATGATATCTCCATATCTTCAGAACGTTATCGGGGTCCGTTACTAGCTGGCCATCGCTGTCCTTGCAGGAGGGCAACCCTGTTCCATGCATTCTCGCCGTAACTCTTTGGTAGAGTCTAAACAAACGAGTTGCCTCTTGTCTCTTCTCCCTGTGCCGTCCACGAACAGCTCGCGTTGCCATCGGCCCTTTATGCAGCATCCGTCTCTTTCGTGGCATTGCGACATTCATCATCGTACCTGGCATCTTCTTGAGTCGGCTTTGAGAACCCAAGTATGCTTCTCGCAGGCCGTTCTGTGGAGTCGACATGTATTGCCACTGCGGGGTAATATTATCAGGGGTTGGAGCATTCCGTAGCAGTTGAGTTAGGTGGTTGAAGTAGGCGTCCGCTACCTCTGTGGTCCGCAGTTTACCGATGTAATGCCATGCTTAGCCTTGGGCTTACCTTTACTGCGATCGGAGTCAATGTTCGCTCCCCTGATCACTCGTACGTCCAGAACACCCGATGCGTGCCTTCCACCGATTACCACGTGATCTATCTGATTCCTCGTCAATTGATCTGGAGATAAGGCAACATGGTGCCTTATGAATATTTCTATGGTTAAATCTAGTGCTACTTACTACCATATTTCTTGCCGCAGAGTAATCAATCAGTCTGATGCCTTTGTTTGACGTTTCGGTGTGCAGACTTAATTTTCCGATGGTAGGATCAGACCCCATTTGATCCTACCAACCATGGCTAGGGCTACAGTCATATACATTTTCTAGACTCTCGTAGAACTCGTCTTTGTCCTCAATGCTTTCCTCTTCTGTCAGAGCATGGCCACATCTACTACCACTATAGTAGATGTCGCACGTCTTCATGCGCGAGCACGTGTGTACCGTCCACCGGATTTCCTGTAAAGCGGTTGTATTCTTTAAGGACTTCCTCCAGTTGGATGGAGGCATCTGGTCTATACAGAGTTCTAACATTCCAAGTTCATAACCTCAAATCATGGTTCTTAATTCCTTTGCGGTGGCCTGACGCCCTTTTTATTCCGTCGCATCAAGAAAAATCTGTGTGGTCAAAGTTGTTCGACGCCAAGAAGCAGCTGCTGAAGCGCCCAATAACATGTTTTGAAGGTGGCTCAAAATTGGTTTGAGCGTATGCAAAAGTGTATGGATCTTTACGAAGACATGTTCCTGAGCCAATTCAGCTTGTGATAGGAAACAAGAACTAGGTACTTGGTCTACGACGAGAGCTTTAATCTCAGTTTCGGCGCCCTGAAATCTTTAACATTAGATCTACGGGTCAAAACTTTTTTTCTGGGCCTTTAACCCCAAACAAATAGTGATGGCCCACCGTAGCCGATTTTAAAGGGCAATTTGCATAAAATTTCATATTGTGGATAGAAATTGTTTACCTATTGTGATGATCACTTAAGTACTACAATTATCACAATGAGCTAAAGAGCGGGGTAAAACTTTTCACACATCATGACGACTACTTCGAGGGCAAATGCCATAATATACGTACCATCTTCTTGAAGGATTTAAGTGCATTGCCCTTAAGTATTTGGCCTTATATCTACGGGTGAAGAGAACCAATTCGGTTTTCTGGGGTTTACCTCTGAACCACAGGTCATGTCCCGTTTTGTTTATCGGCGTATGAAAAGAGATTTATTAAAAAAAAAATATTATAAATAAAATTTTATATTTTTTACCAGAAAAATAAACAGCTCTTGAACTGTTTCTTTTTATCTCCCACCGGTAAGGGTCCTTAATGTCGTAACGAATCATTTCCACCTATCTGAGTTTAATCTTAATATTCCTTTACATTCGATGAATGGATATGTGATATTTAGTATCTCGCGTATTTGTGAATTATTTAGACTCACAGCTACTCTGTGAAACCCATACGCATAAGTGTGGCCGCTAGCGTGGGGATTAGGAGCCCCAAGACTTTTTCTCCCAGTATATCACTTGGTGTAGGAACCCTAGTGGGAATATCACGCGGACTCTACACATTCGAATGTGAAGTTGAATTGCAACCGGTTGCTTCAGACATATACAGTAGGGTGATCAATTATTCGGGTTTTTGCGAAAACCGGTTTTCGAATTATTCGAAAAATGGCAATTAAAAAAAAACCGGTTGCTTTTTTTGAAATTCACAAAAAACCGGATAATCCGGTTTTCAAAAGTATGCCAAATAACAAATTAAAACACAATTTTAGACCAAAAATTTTATTAACAAATAACAGAAAACAATTCAATTATACCTATAAGAAGTAAACTTTTAGTTTAATTATAATTACAATGCACAACATAAGTGAGATCAGTTTGTTTTTTTTAACAAAGACAAACGAAACAAAACCATTAATTTGTAAATACTTGATTATATATAAATATATTTAATTTAATCTTTAGTTTTCCCTAAAGTAACATTTAAGAAATAAGATACAATTTAATTTCTTGAGTGTATACCTATTTTTTCTTTGGTTTTTATAAAACTTGACATTGAAAATGCCCTTTCACTCAATGTACTAGTTGGACTTATAGTGTGCAAGGCGTTTAATAATCTGACAAGGTTTTGAGTCCTTTTGCCGCTCTTATCCATATATAAAAAATCAAAAATAATTTTTACTTGAATATTTTAGAAATGCGTCACTAATTGGGAGTTTACTCGTACTTAAATACAAAATGAGAGTATTCAGGTATTGAACACGTCGTTCTGATATGTCTTTTTACAATTTCATATAAATTTATTGATAATTGGTTTTGAATTGTTGAAAAGTGTTTAAGTTAAAATTTAAAAATACCTTCAGCATTAGCTAAAGTCGAAGAGTTTGCAGAAAGTTTTTGTATAGACATTTCCAATGGTTTAAGGGAGTATGATTCACACATTTGTGCAATTTTAAAAATTGAGAAACCATATTGGCCATAGAATTCCAGCGGTGCTTAACATCATGGATAAGTTGAAGCTCCTTATTAAATTGGTCTTTTACAAACATTTTTCTTTCGCTTTTCAGCCGACTTATTAAACATTGAAGATTTATAAAACTGACAATTAGGTTGTTCGGCCGAAACAATGGAAAAAAGCATGTACGAGTACACATTTAACACAATTATGAATAAATTTTAATAAAAAATATCGAACGCCAAAAAACCGAGATTCGACAAAAAATAACCGGATTATTCGATATTCGAAAAACAGGGATTTAAAAAAAACCGACGGTTTTTATGAGTAGACAAAACCGAGTAGTCGGTTTCTGAAAACCGAACTGATCACCCTAATATACAGAAGCAGAGGCGGTAAGCATTAGTTTGCTCCCAAAATTAAAATTGAATTATAAATTCACTATTAAAAATCATCAATTCGAGTAAAAAATATAAATATTTATTTGTCGAAAATACGTATAATTATTAAAATCACTACCTACATAATATTTCCACAAAATCGAAACTTTTTCTATTCAAATTCTGTTAGCAATTGACTTAGGCTCTATTTAATGAAAAGGTGGGATATAATTTATTCTCACAAATTCCACCTATTATACATACATTAAACTCTTCCTATCTGAATGTGCTATTGTCTGTACACCTCCAAAAAGGTTATGTCCTTTCAACTATATCGAACTGAGAAACAATCTAACATTATAATTCCTTCCTATTGTGACAAACATAATCACTTAACAACCAACATATTTATGTACAAGCATATACAAAACTTGAATGTTTAACACAAACTAAACATTTTTACAACTTATTCATTGTAAAATGTTAACTATTTCCATATCCTTTCTAGCTGAAGCAAAACAAAAACAAAGAACTTTTGTGTAACGGAAGCAGGTTACATTCTTACAGTAACCAACCTCCACCACCACAATAAGCAGCAGCAGCAGGAGTATCGACCATATATGAATGCATCTATGGAAGACAACTAAGCTTAAAGATGCATATGTGTGGCTGCAAAGACAAAAGATAGCTAACACGCACTCACAAACAAATGAACACACATACGCAAGGTATGCTGACAAATTTCTGGATTTTTTTTTTTTTGTTTTTGTGTGAACAAAAGAAAAAGTCTTCGAAACAAAAGCGTTTTGTGTGGCTTTCAAGCCATTTATGTAAAATAGTTTGAACTTTTTCCTAAAGTTTATCAAAGCATATGAAGGCAAGTGATTGTGATAACATATTTGCCTTATGAAGGATAACGAAGAGAATAGAAAGGGGGTGAACAACGACAACAACAATGTGCAACATAACTAAACAATATGCAATAAAACAATAAGTGAATCAGTAGCAGCAAACGATATATGACTCACTTACACAGTCGTTCGTAACGTATGAATAAAATGCAGGAAACGGAAATGAAAAGAAAAACGCAAAGGAGTCGTCTATTCGGCTATAGTTGTAACATTCACACAAATGATTTAGCAATACTCCCAAACAACGACGTATCTTTGCTAGGACATGTGAAAGCAACTAGAGAAAAATTGAAATGTCTTAAGTTAACCCACTAAGGCTAAACACTGCTCCTCTTGCAACAACAGCCGCTAAGTTGGCGCTGATTAAAAAATGCTAAGAACAAATTGAAAAGATAAAAAACGATTTCACTGTATTTTACTAAAACACAAAATGAAACTAAGGCAATGTAATTAACATGTTAAGTAGCTAAAGTTAAGGATTATACTTAAGAAAAGTAATTACGAACTACCAGTGCTGCTATGGAGTTAAGATACAAACGATGGCGGCGAAGAACATCAACGCCTTCAACGACCACAGTACAACTACATATAACAACTACACGAGAAGAAACTCATTAAATTGAGAACGAGGCATAAGTAAATAACGCTTTAGCAAACAACGATGCAATGCAAGATGCTGCGGGCGAGAAATTTATTTTTAAAATAAATACTGTGGACTGGTCTAATTGCAAAATATTTAACATACTTTTAAAACATAATAAAAAAAGAGAATTTCGAGAAAAGCTTTTCAAAATGCCTTAGACAAATGTTTTTCAAAATGAAGGCAATATTTCTTTGTTGTAATGGAATATGTCATTAATTTAGATAGAGATAGACCGACGTCATTTCATGAACACAATTATAGAATTTGAAGAAAAATTTAATAAATACATCAAAAAATTTAAAAGAAAATTCTTAATTGGATTAACTTCCCCAAAAAACCAGTACAGAAATTTCAGTCAGTTAAACTGACTGATAAATACCATCACCATCATATATTGTTTAAGTCTTGAGTTATTGAAAATAATCGATTTGTAATTAAAACCAGTTAGAAAGTTTCAGTCGGGCACCCCGACTTACATATACCCTTACCCTCAGTAAAACAAATAATTTTCTATAATATTGATATTATTACTCGATTTCTAAAGTGGGCGTAGTGGTACGTTTGTATGGGAGGTACGAGAAGGGGTGTGTCTAGGCTTCCAGCTTTATTCTCCATAACTTTATCCTGTTATAGATTTACTAAATACAGAATTTGGGCACGATTGCGTGGGGTGTATTGATATTATTACTGCATCCCTAAAGTGGGCGGAAAGGTACATTTGTATGGGAGGTACCATAAGGGGCGTGTGTAGACTTCCAAATTTTTCTCCAAAACTTTGTCCTGTTATAATATAACAAAATACAGAATTTAGGCACGATCGTGTCTAGTGTATTGATATTATTACCCTATTTCTAAAGTGGGCAGAGTGGTACATTTGTATGGGAGGTACCAGAAGGGGCGTGTTTAGACTTCCAGATTTTTTTTCCAAAACTTTATCCTGCTTGAACTTTACCAAATTCAGAATTTGGGCACGATCGCGTTAGGTCTTTTAATAATATTAATCGATTTCTAAAGTGGGCGGTACCAGATGTGTATGGGAGGTACCAGATGGGGCGTGGATAGACTTCCAATTTTTTTCTCCAAAACTTTATCCCGTTATTGCTTTCCTAAAAATAAAATTTGGGTACGATCACGTTTGATTTATTGATATTATTTCTCCATCTCCATAGTGGGCGGAAAGGTAGGTTTGTATGGGAGGTACCAAAAGGGGCGTGGCTTGGCTTTCAAATTTTTTTTCCAAAACTTTATCCTGTTATAGCTTTCCTAAAGGCAGAATTTGGGGACGATCCCGTAGGGTATATTGATATTATTACTCGATTTCTAAAGTGGGCGGAATGATGTATTTGTATGGGAGGTACCAGAAGGGGCGGGGCCACGTAGCCCATTTGCAATACCGTAAGTAGTTTTGAGAAAATAATAACTCGTGCAAAATTTCAAAACATTTGGTTGCGTCTTTCGAAAGTTATCGTGCGAACCAGCCGGACAGCCACCAGACAGACAGACAGACAGACAGACAGACGGACATGGCTCAATCGACTTAAAAAGTCATGAATCGAATTTGGTTCAAAGAAACCTAGGGTCTGAAGTGACTCCTTCTATGTGTTACACTTTTGGGTCCAATCAAATGATATATACCCTCATCCCTAAGGGTGATGGTATAAATATAGTTTTGTTACAAAACCAGTACTAAAAATTCAGTTAAGTGTCTGACTGATAAGTGTCTGACACAGTATCTATTCTTCAAAATTCAAATATATATTGCTTTAATGAAATTAACCGATTTTTTATGTTTTATTTTTTGCATACTTGTAAGACCCCATGTATTTCACTAAGTCACACAATTTCAAATAAGCCCATCTATAATTCAAATTCACATGTTAAAAAAACTTCAAACCGTTAGGTCCAAGTGTTTTCTATGCTCTCATTTTACTAAGAAGTTTTATTCCATATACTTTCATTGAAGTTTAGTTTAAGTGAATATTATTCTCCCTCGTACAGCGATAGCCTAAAAAGGTTTAACTACGCCCACAAATGATACCACATAATGTTGATAACAGATGTTATTGAAGTATTAAGTGGTTGAGCTAATAAAACTCTTGGCTTCACTTGCCAGGCAATTACTCACTAAAATTTACCTTAATTTCAGTTTAAAATATTAATCGACCATTGTTTGCATCAGTGATGCTGTAAGTTTGCTATACCAAATTAAGGATCACAATTTTCAGCAAAATGTTTAACCGGGAGAGAGAGAGAAAAAAACTGCTAATTGCAAATGCTTGTTTTGGCATTTTTGTAATGGGGGGGATGACGAAAGGAGAGTGCATTTACATCGCACCATCGATGGACAGCTATTCTTGATATACAAGTAGGTACATTAGACCGTATCACCTTACAGGCACACCAAAAAAAATAATCCGTACACCAGAGAATATGAAACATTGTTCCAAAGACATTTCAAAAAAAAGTGTAAATTTTGTTTAGTAGTAAAGGCAATTTGAGATCAAAGACTTTTGAATGTAAAAAATTGGTCTGCCACAGACAAACACATCGATATATCATACTTTAATATGTAAATGTAAATACTGAAGATATGACAAATTTAAAAAGGTGACCCCTACGATCTGCAACAATGAATTTATAAAAGCATTTTTTAGATAGTTGTGCTGTATTTATCGAGATACTTTCTTCGCCAAAGCCTTATGTTTTTTTGCGAGCTATAAATTTCTAACATTAGGGTGTCACATTAGGGTGGTAGGAAATTAGATTTGGGGGGTAAGTACTAGAACAGTACACTTGAGGTCAATGGACCTAAGAGCAAAAATATTGGCCTAGCCGAGACAAAAAATTCGCTATATCAAGCTTTAAGATCGGACTGTTAATATGGAAGATATAACGAAAAAACTAAAAAGGCGACCCCTACGTTAGGCAAAAAAAAAAATTTCAAATATCCTTGGAACAATGTTTCATATTCGCTGGTGTACGGAGAACTTTTTTTTGTGATACGGTCTAAGGTACATGTAAATTGGGCACACATCGTTACCAAAGGCTTTCGAAGGATTTAGTAAATCATTTCAATTTTGGTATGCTTTAAAGTGATGTAATATAGCACAGTACACCAAATGATTTTGGGACTCAATTCTGAGAATTACATGTGAAAGTAGCCCCAAAAATAAGAACTTCTGCATTATTAATATTATTAATAATTTAATGGTCATACGATTTTTTTTGCTCAAGGTGGATTTTTAGCTCTTTTTCTATATTTTAACACTGGAATATCTCTTTTGTGTCTGAAACACAAATAGGTCTTTTTTCTACCATAAATTGTGCTTTTTTGTACCATAAATTGTACTTTTTGGTACAATAAGCTGTACTTTTTGGTACAATTAAATTACTTTTTGGTACAATTAATTGTACTACTTAGTACAATACTTTTCGTTGCAATAAATTAAACTTTTTGAATTAGTAATCCAGTTTTTAAGGCACTGGATCCGCATTTTTTTCTCCTATTCAATATCTACAACTTTCCTTCAGACACAAAAGAGATATTCCGTACGGTATTCCGAGATATAACCGTGTTAAAATATGGAAAAAGTGCCATTAAATTATTAATGCATTAAATTATTATTGACAAAACGAATGATGCAGAATGAAGGGACTACTTTCACGTGCAATTCCCAAAATTGAGTCCCGTGTCAATGAGCTGAAAAATGTTGTACTGTGTAAGCTTAACTGTAAATAGAGGAGTTGTAAACTATTTTCAACCTTTTGAGGAGTTTCTTTAATGAAGTTTTTGGAAAAATTTAAATTTTCGCAAAATGAACTATGGAAGGAATTTTGTATGGAAGGTACCAGATGTGGTCGACCTATATATTCCATATTCATTTTTGAGACAAACTTTCACAAAGCGTACATCTTACGCAAACAGGACTAAATTCAGTGTAATAACAAAACATCTGAGAGGCCACTTGGGTTTATCTACTATTACAATATAATTAAACAGACCATATTCAAATAAACTCCAATTGTCCCTTTGGAAGTGGAAGAAATATTAATTATCCAAAAATGGGTAATTTTATATGGGAGATAACAGAAGGTATGGGGCTATTATATCCATTTGCAATGACATTACTTTGTTTTGGAAAATATTTTTTTTCCATTATTTAATCAATTTACTTAGATTAACAGTTTGATAAAACGTTCAATGTGAACTTAGAGCACTAACGAATTCTCCATGTCATTCCTAATTATTCGAACATGAGCGGCCCCGTCTTCGTTGCCCCTGCGGATTCCTTTCTATGACTGCCCGGGAGATGATTGTGATTTCCTTAGCGTGTGTCCTATCTAGTTCCATTTGCGTTTTTTTTTTCACACTCGATGGTATTGAGGTTTGTCAAATCAAGCAGTTGTTCGTTCGTAACCCAATAAGGCTAGAATATACGAAGAATCTGGCGCAAACATCGATAAGTGAATGTATGAAGTTTCTTCAAGCTGGTTTGGGTTGGGTTACAAGTGGTGCAACCGTAAAGGAGCACGATCGTGACGCTGCTTTAAAATTTCATTTTTTTGTAGCCTTGGAAATGTTATTTGCTCTCTAGATTTTGCAGAGCTATTGGAAAGCGGACCGTGCTTTATTAATTCGAACATTGGTGCCCTTATCTGATCGGCCATCCGCAGTGATAGTGCTACCAAGATAGCAAAATGAATTCACTTCTTCTATCATGACTCCATCAAGATCGATTGGTCGTATATTTGCATAACCGATACGCATTATCTTCGTTTTCTGTGTATTTATTTAAAGGTCCACTTTCGATTATAGCGATCTATTGAATTCCAGGGATTGTTCGATAACACTATTTACAAAATTTCAAAAGTTTCTGTATCCGGGACTTTAAATAATAAATTTTAATGTAAAATTTCACGCTGAATTCAAATCTGCTCTCAGATAAGTGGAAAGTTGAACAGTTTTTGAGATATGGTCAAATTTTTAGTGTTTTGAAAAAATGTAGGCCTACTTAAATGCCATTTTCTTTGGCTTTATTTCACCGATGTCGAAAATAAAAGATAATACAATTCCTTCTTAAAAAAACGATAGATGATTAAAATGCAATCATAAATGACGAAGTTATGGCACTTCAAAGTTAGATTTTTGTAAAAATTTAGATGATTTTTCAAGTTTTCGCTGCCTTTCATTAAGTTTATTTCCGTGTTTGGGTAAAAGTTACTCCGGTTTCAGACAAAAAAACCGTTCTACTTTTCAAATATCTGAGAGCAGATTTGAATTCAGCATGAAATTTTACTGCGCCAATTTTTGCACTGACTTAGCTTCAATGCTCCTCCTTGATATTAACGGCTTGGGTGAGCTTACCGATAGTCAAACTACTACCGGCATTGCTCTTGGAATCCTTTACTTATCCATTCACTAAGCCGCCTCATTGCGGTAAGATAGTAGTCCACGAGGGGGCAGGAAAATAATGGGTGTACCACGTTATCCCCAAAATCAAAATCCCCAAATCAAAATCCGCAAACACAAAATCCCCAAATACAAAATCCCCAAACACAAAATCCCCAAATTCTGTGTGATAACCATTCAAATTATGTTAAAAATCGCCGCGATTTTAAACATAATTTGAATGGTTATCACACAGAAATTGAGAATTTTATGTTCGAAATTATTTCTGAAATAAAAGTTCAAAAAATTAATAATTGTTAAAAAATTAATTGTTATCTGGCTTCAAGTCATTTTAATGTCAAATTAAAAGATTATTTTTAACATTTATGCATCTGACGTTTCGCTCGGATTCTTTCCAGCATCTTCAGGGATGATTTTTTATTAAATCTGACAACCATAATTAAAAAACAGAAATTTTTGTATTATAATGAAAATGTATTTACAAAAACTGAAATATATACAAAATTCATTGAGGACACTTGCATTAATAATAAATGAAAAATAACAATATTAACGGTTTAAACAAAATACATTTACAACATTTCATACATAAAGATATTAATTGCAAAGTGACATATTGTGCAATATGGATTAATTAAGTTAATTTTTCTAAATCAGCTCGAGATTCAACAACTTTTTTAATTTTCTTGAGACGGTCTACATTTTTTTTACTTTTTCTTATATTTGGGCTATGTTTGTTTTTATTTCTATAAATTCTTTCCCTAACTATTTAATAATTTCATAAACGCCGCATTTTGTTTCCTAAAATAATTTTGAATTTTTAAGCTTCCATTGAGTTTTGAGTGCGCGGAAAATTGTCGATAAAAGAAACCGAAACACACCAAAATGTAGGGTGGGGATTTTGTGTTTGGGGATTTTGTGACACTGTCGCCAAAAAAGTGTGGGGATTTTGCGTTTGGAGATTTTGTGCTTGGGGATTTTTTTTTTGGCTAAGGATTTTGTGTTTGGGGATTTTGATTTTGGGGATTATGTGGCACTCCCGAAAAAAATAATACTGATAAATTTTCATAAAGATCAGTGAAGCTTTACTCAAGTCAGACAAACGGACATGGCTCATTGGTCTGGAAAAGTTCTGAAACGAATTTGATCCTAAGATACTGATCAGGCTAAATAATAATGTTAGGCAGACCTAGAAGTCATTAAGTTCAGATTTTTGAGTATATTTACTGATACAGCCGGTCAACTGATTCTTAAGTTGTGCTAAAGTCTGTGGAACAACATTAAGACATTACAAAGTTGCCGTTTCACAATAAAATTTATTAAAAAAATTGTACTTTTTCAACATGAATAAATAAAAATAATTGGATATCTTAATAAAATTATGGCTAAAAATATTTTCAAACAAAAAAAGTAGTGAAAAAACTTTAAAAGTTTACGATTTTCAGGCAAAAGCGTACAGATGTGACAAGTTATTTATAGAACTATACCAATAAACTGTTAAAAAGGTCTGAGATTTTTCTTTCAAAAACTGTTAATCAGCTCATAAATGACCCTGAACCCGACCAACAGGGTTTTGAACCGTAAGTTTGGTGAACGAATCATGTTCTTGACCAGACATTTAACTTTCACCAGGTCACTCTCCAAGTTCCTAATGACTGTACCACCGTGTAATGTTCTGATTTGTAGGTAATTTAGTTTCGTTGAATTTAATTTTGATATTGATAGTGATCACTTCTACTTTACAGGTTCCATACCTACATATACATTAGGACGGGTCAATTTGTTCGGGTCAAAAAAAAATGTGGTAATCGTAACCGGAATCGGAATCTACGATGAATTCTAAAAAAAATTCACCAAGAAACTATATGTCTTAAATCAATTCCTAGCTCGCGCTGAGAGGCATGAAGATTTCAGGTGAAGATATTTTTAAATGAGGAAAAATCTAAACTTCAGATATAATTTTTTTGAAACCTTCTGACTTCTCAACAGACAAAATGAGGTATTACAGAAGCAAATCTATGGATTGGTTAAAAAGTTATGGCCTCTAAAAATTGGCATACAGAAATGCGGAGTCCAGAATGTAGGGCAGGAGCCCAAACATCATCAAAAATATACCATTATCTTCGTCTTGGTTTCCAAACATCGGAATGGTATGTCAAAATAGAAGCCGGGACCCATGGGCCCATGGCGGGTCAAAATGAGGGCCACTTGGGTTATAAGATGACCACCTAGTTGCGGGTGTAAAAAGCGTCCCCCAGAATTGGAATCTATTGTGAATTTTTAGAAAATTTCACCAAGGAACTATGAGTCTAAAATCTAGCTCCCGCTGAGTAACAGCGGAATCTATGATGAATTTTTAGAAAATTTCACCAAGAAACTATGAGTCTAAAATCTAGCTCCCGCTGAGTAACGTGCAAATTTTAGGTAGAGGTATTTTTTTTAGTTTTTAAATACCTTATCTGAATCTTTGTGCTTCTCAGCGCGAACTAGGAATTGATTTTAGACAAATAGCTGCTTTGTGAAATTTTCTTAGAATTTATCGTAGATTTCGATTACGGTTTAAGATTTTAGCGAAAAAAAAAAATTGACCGGATCTAATATAGATACATAATACTAGAATTTTTAATTAAATTACAATAATACGACTTATTTTAACAGTTCAGAAATTTCTTTTTTACATGTTTTATGTGTGGTGTAATGATATAATAAATAATTAATTACACTTTGCAACAAATTACGACTTTTTGTAAAATATAGGTAAATATGGTATAGGTTCGATTCTACTATCAAAGGGTAATAAAACCTTACACTCAGTTTGGCGAGATTGGTGACCAACTTTTTTTTTGGACCCCTAAAGATTCTCAAAATCAGTGAGCCTCTCAAATAAAGGTGTCATCAGCAGTGTGCACACTTCTACCGATATTCGGTAGATTCTACCGATTATTTTGGTAAATTTTTCAATCTACCGATTCTACCGCACAGGGCCTGAAATCTACCCATTTTTTTTTTCTGTGACAACTTTCATTTGCAGTGAGTATTTTTTGTAGCAACACTTCTTAATACTTGCATTTTTTTCATACGATGTCTAACATCACTCTTATTTCTTGTCATTTTCTTCAATGTATTTTGGATTTAAATGTAATGAATTTTTAGAAACGCATGATCTCTTCAATGATATTATTAAAAAGATTTGCTTAGTTATTAGATAAGTCTGTGTGATAAACTAAAAAAAAGATTTGACTTCAGCAACCATAAATTAAAGCTGTTAGAATATTAAAATCCAGAAAAAATTCAGTCTTTTGATATGCCAACAATTTTACCATTGCTAAAAGCATTTTCATCCCCTGGGGATTGTGAAGAAACATTGAATTGAGTGGCGCTCGTTTATTTTGTTTAAAAAAGTTAAGATTAAAGAAATATTTGAAGGATATTAAGTCCGAGTTCGGAAAACATTGCGCGGAGAAAATTATATGTTTATCGACTTGTTATTTAGTAATTTCAGTCTATATGTGTGCAAATTGGCTATTTTGCCACATAGCAGTGCAGCCACAGAGCGGTCATTTTCTGTCATGAAAATAATAAAAACCTAATAAAGAAATCGGTTAAAAACTTAATCTAAAACCAACCTAATATTTGCGTTGGATATGAATTATATATTTCCCCCAATGACCTTACAACATTGCACAAATGTTTGCTAGTCAATTAAAATTTATGTTTGGAACTTTATAAAACCTACATATGTACAAAAACTAAATTCCTGTTATATATATTTTTTTATACATGCAATAAGTACACATATATACGTGTATATTTTGTTATTTTTTACGTTTCTTTAAATAAAATCCACATTCTACCGATTTTTATTTAAATCTACCGATATTTTTTGTCGATTCTACCGGATTAAAAAAAAAATTAAGTGTGCACCCTGGTCATCAGTTTTTGTCCAACAGCTAACTCACACTTAGTGATAGCGCTAAACTGTATTCGGTAATAATATAGCTGGGAGTCTTGCGCACTAACTTTGTTAACAAATTATGTAAAAAAGTTGGTTATTCCTGCCCTTTTTCATAAAAAAAATTATAATTTTTTCACTTTAAGGGGGTCCAAATATTCTCTAACAATGTTCGCCAAAAAGATAAACAACTTTCGTGAACATATTAATCCAATCTGAACGTGTCTAGGCAACTTAAATAGCTCATAAAGACTACTATTTTCGAACCTTTACGCACTTATAAGCCAGTAACGTGGTTAAAAATCACTGGTTCTCAGTGGATTTAGAAAGAAGAAACTGCGGCCTTTCCAACGATATATATAGTTACATTGGTAACTTGTCATGTTTGCTTTTTTGCCTCGAAATTTCAAACTTTTGTAATTTTTTTACTATCTTTTAAGTTTGGAGAAGTTTGGAGCCCCTATTTTATAAGGACACCCTAATGTTTACTATTTTATTTAGCAAACATTGTTAGAGAAAAATTTGGACCCCCTCAAAGTAATGCTCAATAAAGTGAAAAAATAATAATTTCTTTTGAGTATAGGGTTTTATTAACCTTCGATAGTAGAATCGAACCAACACTGTCACGTTCTTGTATTTTTTTCACTGTTGCACAGTGTTATTAATACAAATATAGATAAATTATAAAAACCCTTACTTTTTAATTAAGTACTATTTTTAGTCTTTCATTTATACAGCTACTCTATAATCAATAGAACTCTATGATATATGAATAAAATATTTTTTTTGCAAATGTTAAAAAATTTCTCAGGGGCTTTAAATCAGCATTAAAAAACGTACGATTGCGGGAGTTTTTAGAAACATAAAGTTAAGAACCACATAAATTCACAGTTTCAAGTCTCTATGTCGCTACCAAAGTTCTTATTAACATCTCTCCAACAAACACATAAGGCTTAATATTAGGTCTACAATTAACAATGTTATGGAAAATGTCCCTTCCGGTCTTCTAAACACGACCAAAAAATATATTTTGTTGCCCCTAAATTGTCCCCATAAAACTTTTCGTTTAAAGCGGAAGGTAATATTGACCACGTTTTTCTATAATCCGGCTTAATACACACACAAAATTTTTTGATTTTTCACATTTGGTCGTAAACAGTTCAGCTTCTCAATAAACTGACAAGCATTTTACATATTCCGTTTAGTAACATCATAATAATAACTATTTTATCGAAAGTACTGCACGCTAACAAATAACTTTACTTACCACAAGAAGAACGATAATAGTTGTATCACGAAAAAAAAACAACTACATTTACACTTTTATCCCGCAAATTTAACTTTTATTCTAAATCGCGCATAAACATGCAAGTGTGACGTTTAACAAAAACTACACAACGGCCGATGCCTACAAATACCGAGCATAGATTTAAATATGATTCACATCATGATTACCCGCACTTTAGTATGACTTACAACTGGACCAAGGTATTTTTCACTTAAACGAACATTTTTGTAAATATTTTACACATTAGATGTACGAATTACAAAATTTGCGGAACTGATGCCAAAAATTACGCGCACTTTGCCCCAAAGTTGTTATTAGACTAACGGGAATCGAAAAAAATGCAGCAAACCAGTGACAGAATATTGGAGAAACCAACAGTAGATGAAAAATATTTGCACTCTTCTTCTCTTTTTACGTTGTTTATAAAATGAACATGTTCGTTTTGTAAACAACAAAAAATGAGAGCAAGAGAGAGAGGATCCAACATATGACTGGCTACTCCTTCTTGTACAACTGTTTTTCGTGTTCTGTCACTGCCAAGATGTATTAATACAGGTGGCGTTAACTGCCAGCTGGTTTTAACTTTTTTTCTGATTTTGGTGCCTCTGCACTGTCAACTTACATATATTCGCCGAATTGCGCCTTTCAGTTGTCAAAATGTTGTATGGAGATTTTGACACTAGAGAGGAACTACACAAAATAAATTGCCTGTGGTTGTTGCAATGCCAAATTTGTTGTACAGATAACTCCACCTTGTTTAATACATCTTGGTCACTGCTTTCCTGTTTTGTTTGCAATTCTCGTTAGTCTAATAACAACTTTGTGGCAAAGTGCGTGTAATTTTTGGCGACAGATCCGCAAAAAATATAATTCGTTTATCTAATGAGTAAATAATTAAATGAAATGTGTAATAAAGTTCATAAATCCATGGTGTTTCCTAGTTTGCCAATATAAAGTTCGGTTAATCGTTGTACCTATAATCTCTATTTGAGTCTATGTTCGTGAGTAAACAATTATACATTACGTAGGTATAAATCTAGGCAAACATGCAAAAGAGAATGAAGTTAAAAAATCTTAATGTGTTTGTGTTTTTGTTGAAATCAAAGGTCATGCTACTGTCGTTTCTCGTCACTTGTGGTAAGTGGAAGTTACATACATTTTGTCAATCTTTTGTTCTTATTTTGTGATGATCGAAAGTACATAATACACTTTTTTAATATAATATATTTGCTCACTGTACTCAAACTATTACGCTTTCAGTTAAGACCGTTTTGTGCCCGATCGAACATGCGTACCTCGATAGCAACTGAAAAAAAATTATCATTTATTCTTTTTTTGTGTGTTTTTACATGATAGTTAGTATATTATTGGGCGTATAAGATAAAAAATAATAATTCATTCTGCATTTCATACCTATAAAAGTTGGCCGCAATTGTAAATCTCTGAAAATAATTGTTGCTTTCTGCCAAGTGTTCTTGTGTATTGGCTTAGCATTATTGTCACAATGAGTTGTCATTGGTAAGGTTGTTGTATTTGCTAAGTAATCAATTTTTTTTTCAAATTATATTACAGGGTGCGGTACAGATTGCCTCACAATACGACTGAACTCAATGCGACTCAATAAAAATCTCAAATGTTAATGTAAAAATTAAAACCATCTAATATTCTACGGATTAGAAAATTTTCATGGTTGATTTGAACATTAAACTATAAACCTATATGGGTATTTCCAGCGGAAGGACGGACGATTTCATAGTAAAAAATTGCTATATTTTTAACTTTTTGTTTTTGTAATCATATAATAAATTTGTTGAACTTTAGAAAAATATATATACAGTCGAAACTCATTATAACGCAGTTTTCTTTATTGCGAAGCAATTATAAGAACACTGTGTTTTGGGTCTACTTTAAGTGTATTATAATCTCCATATAACGAATTTCCCTATAGGGAAAATTTCCTTATAACGAAGTATTTTTGCGACCGTAACTTCAAAATTTAAGCGTTTTCAATCTCCATATAACGTATTTAGGCAAAACCGAACGCATGCACACAAAAAAAAATCGACGTCGCCTTGTTGTGTTTTATTGGAGTTGTGATTGTTGCTCTGTGTGTACTTTGTTACTTTTACAAAGCACAAGCATAGACTGATGCTTTGAACCGTTTATCTATATATCGTTACCTCAATATACAAAGGCCCTAACTCATGAAAAACGAAGTTTACAGGAGGAGGAAAAAACTTAATAAAACAAGAAACACACCAGATACAAAAACATTTAAAATGCAGTTTTTATTATTAACATCAGACAAATTCAAAATTATAATCTTTTTTTTAATATTTACATTTTTAATTAATTTGTATGACTTAGGGCTTTTTGGGTTTGAATTTTTGAAGAAAAAAAATGAGTTGGGGCTTTTTCTTGCACAACTTAAAAGAAAACAAAATAACATATCAATTCATATTTAAGTAAAGCAAATGTTGGAATTTTTTGTACATATTGTGTGGGTATGAGTTAGGGCTTTTTTTTGTACATATTGTGTGGATATGAGTTAGGGCTTTACATTATTAGCTTATAACTTCGCTATTTTTCAACGCATCTCCGTAAATTTTTTATGGTGCTTTGTCAGAATCGACAAAAAACACGATTTCAAAAAATTATGAGTTGGGGCCTTTCTATATTAAGGTAACGATACACACATCCTGTTTTATATATCGTTACCTTAATATAGAAAGGCCCCAACTCATAATTTTTTGAAATCGTGTTTTTTGTCGATTCTGACAGAGCACCATCAGATACACCTTCCATAAAAAATTTACGGAGATGCGTTGAAAAATAGCGAATTTTTTTATTCTTTTTACCAAAAGTAATGGTGTAAGTTTCATCTGTGGCAAATTTTAACAAAAAAGAAAACTAAATTTCGCTTTTTATTCTTTATGCTTGCAGCGTCACGCTCCCTACATATTCCAAGCACAGATAACAAGAATACCGATATATCTGTTTATTATGTATGTATTCATACAAGTATTTTTGATACTTGGTACTTTCACTCTCTCATACCTATTCTATCGTTATCTAAAAGAGAAATATTCCATACGCACTCAATCCAAAGAGAGCGAAACAGTTACAAGCAGATATAATAAAATTGAACTACATACAACAAGTGTGTTTGCATGGTTCTTTGCAGACCTATAGTATGGACTCGAAAACGACTGGATCGATTTAACGCCTTATGGGTGTTACAAATGGAAGAACAAAATGAATATACCCTTCACTCCGTTCATGCGCATGGTGAAGGGTATAAAAAAGAAGTTTTTGCTTAGAAGTTTCGCTAAATTTCAATAAATTTCGTAGGCACTTTAAGTTGCTGTGGAAACTTGTGTGTATCCGTAACGCACTTTGGGTTAGTCATAATTTTTAATACATTTTAAGTAAAATTTCATTAAAAGAACATTAAAGTACTGTCCAAAATCTACATGTTTTAATATGAACATTATCTTCAAAATATTTAAACTTTTTCAAGAATAATACAAAATAAGAAAAAAAACGCACATCCGCAACGCTAGGAAATACCCAGATAGCAAAAAAAAAGTTTTCTTATATGTTTAATTTTTCTTGAATTCTTGAACAAACAAACAAATTCCCTAATTAGGTACCTTATGATTGAAATATGGGAGTTTCTTCCATTTGAGTAAGTTCCCAAATGATCCGACATTGGCTGATATCCGTCAAGTCTGCACATTGTCTGATCTCTTTTGAAAATTCCTACCGACATCGTTTCGAATTCTTATCGTCTGGGAATTGTTTATTTTTTCTTATGCAGAAGTTTCTCTAAGATTTCTTTAGTATTTCGGACCTAAATGTCTGGGGGATATTTCAATTTCTTGTGTGCAGAAATATCTGCACGAAATTGGTAAGATTTCTTAACGAAAGTCTGAGGGAATTTTGTTATTGTTTTTTGTTTCTAAAAACACAAGTACAGTTTTTTTGTTTAAGGCTGATTTACACGCTATCCACCCATATCCCCTATATACTGTCAAATCAGTACATTTTGATTTCCAATCCACCTTCCTATAATTCAATATCTATTTTGTTATAATTTCGAAGTATTTGCCTATGCTTACTCCTACATGTTTTCTAATTAGGCTATCTCGAAATCTCAAATTCCTTAAATTGAGTAGAAACAAAACTAGATTGAGTATGAGCGCAGTTGTTAGGTTATAGGAGGAGTTGTTGAAATAGTAGCTTTATCAGTATACCCCTCGCAGGTGCATTTGACTGCCGGTATCAGGTATCTATGATATCACACTTTTAAATCAATACGGATAAATATAAATTATGAAAAGGTATTTTGTGAATATAAATCAAAACAAAATAAAAGCTTATCTTAATCTAAAAAAAAAAATAAAAAAAAAAGGATATAAATAAAAAATTATGAATAAAAATAATAAAGTAATTAATACATATTCAAAAAAAAATGGAGTCAATAACAAAAATTTATGAATATAATATATAAAATTAAATAATAATAAATAAACATAAAACAAAAAATAATGAATTAAAATAAAATAATAATGGATAAGAAGAAAAAGCTATCATTTTGTCGATGTGATAATTTACTGTTATTCTCTAGCCATTCAAATTTGACTTATGTTTTGGGTATTCGTCATATTAAATATTATGGCAAAATACGGTTAGATATAACTAACGGTAGATTTTAGTTTAAACAATATAAATATAATTTTATTGCGAATTGAAAAGGTCAAAGAAGCTTTGTGTTTGTGTTTTCGTTTCAATAACATTGGAGGATTTTTAAGAGGCTCAAAATTTATATAATTTGAAAATTTCCAATGTTTCTTGGACTGAAACTTACGTTAAACCACCTAACATCAGCAAATCCTTATCACTACGTTAAAGGATAAAACTGCCTATTTTGCCTTCTTTTCTACTTTGCCCTTTGAATTTACGCTATCTTCAATAAAAATGTTGAAAATTGTAAGCCAAAATTTAAGGAGACTTCTGATATGCATGAAACATAGCACTAAGGTGTTCTTGGGGTGGCTGGGGTCACCAAATTTAAGGAGACTTCTGATATGCATGAAACATATCACTAAGGGGTTTTTTGGGTCACTGAATTCGAATGCGGAGTCAGACTTGAAAGAAACAAATGGGCGGATACAGACTTGTGGACATTATTTTCAAAAAGTGCTGGAATTCACCTGAACAAAATGTCCTCCAATTTGTATCCGCCATTTTATTTATTCCAAATTTGGCCCCTGATTTGAAATCAGATACCCCGAAAACAAAATTAAGCAAAATTTCACTTAAATTCAAGCACTTTTTGAAAAAAATTGTTCAGCATTTTGTATCAGTAGTTTTGTTTATTTAAAATTTGACTCCCAATTCGAAATTAACGACTCCAAAAAACCCCTTAGGCAAAATATCAGCTAAATGCAAGCATTTAAAAAAAAATATCTGCCATACCATATCTTCCATATTGTAATTTTAAAATTTGACTCTAGATTCGAAATCAGTAACCTCAAAAACCCCCGTAAGCACAATATTGGTTAAATTCCAGCATTTTTGAGAAAAAAATGTCTGCCATTTTGTTTTTTTTTCAAAATTTTACACCAGATTTGAAATCGGCGGCTCCTAAAATGCAAGGATTTTTAGAAAAAAAAAATGTCCGCTATTTTGCTTTTTTCCCAATTTTACTCCGGGTTCGAAATCAGCGACCCCCTTAGTACCATTTTTTATGCCCATTGGAAGTCTCCTTCATATTAAGGCCACATTTTTCACAGATCCGACCAATGTGCTACGACGAATCTCAGATACCCTATTCACCATTTTGGTACAATAAAAGTACTATATGGCACAAAGTACTCTTTGGTACAAAAAATGTACTTTTTGATAAAATAAATATACTATTATTATTGTCAAAGTACATTGTGGTACACTAAAAGTTTCCCAAGTCCAAGTCTTTCCAACTTCCTTGAAAAAAGTTGTCGGAATTTTTTCCCAAACAGTTGTCAAAATCTGCCATCAACTTACATTCGTAATACGTACGACGAAAAGTTTCTAATTTTTGAAGTTTATTTAGAATAAAATAAAAAAGAAAAACATTCCGGGGATTTATTATTTAGAAAAAGGGAATAGGGAAAATTTTTTCCAGGGAATTGTCATTCAATAGAAATGTGATTGAATAAAATTAATTTAATAATAAAAATGAATAAATATTAAAAAATAATGATGAATAAATTTTAAAAAAATAAAATGAAAAAAACAATGAACAACAATAACAAAAAACAAACAATAATGTTAAAAAATGGTAAAACATAAGAAAAATAAAACTATACCGAAAATAAGAAAAAATTATAATTATGATGATAAAAAAGAAAAAAATATACAAAATAGAACAATGAATTAAAATAAAAATATTATACATATTAACGAAAAAAGCTAAATTATATATATAAACATTGCAAAAATAATAAACAATAAGAATAAAATAATGGAAATAATAATAAATAAATATAAAATAAAATAAGGAATAAAAATAAAAAAGCTGTCGCAGAGCTTGATATAGTCGCGTCTTCTAACCATCTTGCCTTGATGGTTGTTTTATAACAAATTGTAATTTCCAGACTTAACACAAAAGACCGTACAGTAATTTTCTTAAATTAAAAAATAACATCCCATTATTGAGATATGGGATATTGTATTTTTTTTTAAAAAGTATGTATATTAAATACAATTTTTAGTGGAATACCAAATGCAATACGTAAAATTCTAATAATTTTACCGTATAATTGTTTAAAACAATATGACCACCACAATGTATCAACTATACAAACCATGTATCACCATGACTTATCAAAATTACCAATTATTTGCGATAATCTTCTTCTTCTAATTATCAGCCTGGCACTCCATGTCGAAGAATCTATTTTAATCTTTTGTTTTCAATCAGAACTATAACGACAGTTGTTTTTAATACACATTGCATATCGTTAGCTGAAATGCAAACGGCCCTAACTAACAAAAAAGTCGAAATGGGTTTTTTGATTGATTATAATGTATTTATTCAAACTACATGTTCATACAGAATTACAGAGTCCTACGATTAAAAATAGTTGTTTTATTCACCAAATACAAAAGGCCCTTACTACAAAGTGTTCGTTTTAATAAATGCAAAGGGCCCTAACTAACACAACAATAAACACAAACCCTTAGGGATGAGGGTATATATCATTTGATACGAAAAAAAAGTGTAACGCATTGAAGGAGACGAGTTAGACCATAAGTATCGTAAGACCAAATTCGTTTCAGGACTTTTTAAGACGATTGAGCTATGTCCGTCTGTTTGGCTGGATGGCTGGTCAGCAGGATAACTCGAGTAAACCTTAACGGATCGGTATGAAAATTTACCAGTATTAATATTTTTCAAAACGAACTAATGGGATTGTAAATGGGCAAAATAGCCCCACCCCTTCTGGTACCTCCCACACAAAATTACCTATTTTTGGATAATTTATATTTCTTTCATAACTTTCAAACGGACGATCGTAGGATATTTAAATTTGGTCAGTTTATTTATCTTACAAAAGTAGACAAACCCTAAGAAATCCGAAACCTTTGCCATACCCCTTCTGGTACCTCCCATACAAATGACCTAATTGACCCTTATAGTTTTCATACATATCTTTTTTGTAGGTAAACTGAATTTACTAAAATTTTGAGTATGATGTTCGGTTATGAAAATGGGACTCAGGAATGAATATGGACTATATCGGTTGACGTCTTCTGGTACCTCCCATACAAAATTACCTATTTTTTGAAAATTAATATTTCTTCCATAACTTCCAAACGGACATTTGAGAGGTAATGCAAATTAGTCTGTTAATTTATATTGTGATATGAAGCGAAACCTCAAAAAAACCTAACTATTTGACACACCCCTTCTGGTACCTCCCATACAAAGGACCGAATTCACCCCCATAGTCTTACATACATACCTTTTTTTGTAAGTACACTGAATTCAGTAAAATTTTTTGAAAGTTGTACGTATGAAAATTTGAGTCAGAAATGAATAAGGACTGTATCGGTTCACCCCTTTTGGTACCCCCTATCAAAATTAAATTTTTTTGAAAATTAATATTTCTCACATAAATTCCAAACCGGTACCTATACCTCCTACACAAATAAGTCAAGTTTTGGACGATTGTGCACCACAACCAGGGGAAAAATTATACTAAAAATCTTAAGTATTTGTTTTCATACTGACATTTGGCAACCATGCTTAAATAATTTTTCCTTAATTTTGTTTATAATTATGTACCCATTGTTATTACAGCGATATTTTACTTCATTAAAAATGTATTGACAAGTTACTGACAAATTGTTAAAAAATTTGAATTGTAGTTAGGGCTTTTTGTTTCAGAAAATCGGACGTCAAAAGGACGTAACTAACATAACTTTTACAATATTAAAAAAAAAAAATTTTCTTTCAAATTTAAATATGTCGGCGTTTTACAAGTTACATTGAAAAAAAATTGCTCTAAAAACATTAATATATGTAGCTTTATACAGTTTTTTGTTTCTCCTGTAAAGTAATGAAAATGTTAGATAGGGCCGTTTGCATTTCAGCTGACGATATATTTCTACGAAAACCTGAAATGTCTAATAAGGTGTAACATTTATTTAACAATTCTTCACTCTAAATTTATTACAAACAATAGGGTTTTAAAAAACAAAGTTATTTATGTAATTTTTTTGATCTTTTTATTTTTCGATAAAACTAAAATCAAAATAAAATTAAAAAACTGTTTCAAGGGATAATTGTAGATAATTGTTTTTATTTAAATTATAATTTCTCTTAACAATTAATCTCAATTGTTGTATAATCGTATGTATATTCATCTCGAAGTTGCCAGTTTTCAATCGAAATCTACAGTTTGTTTGGTTGCTATTTTTACGTGCAATTCTTCTGTGTGTTGGCGATAAATGAGAGAAATAATACCGAGAAAAACTAACAACATATACAATTTAAAAAAAATATTAAAAACACTAAATAAAATGTTGTTAAAGAATCTTAACAAGAAATGTAATATATGTATATGTGGGAGGAGGAATAGTTGCTGCAGTAACCACAACGTGTAACTATTAACAAAATGTATGTAGTAGGTTAAACCAAATATGTATCTGTCATGCATGCATGGATCGGATTTTTACATTTAAAGAGGTAATCGAAATTGTACAATACCGCTCTAGCTAATAACAATGCCTGTGATGCACGGGTATATGCATTTAGATCAAAATGAAACTACATTGCTTTTCCAGACGGCCAGGTAGTGGTGGTGTTTGTTTTCATTTTTTTCAGCATTAAATCATTTAAGGGAATACTAGGATAACTTACATTAAACCTAAGCAAATGCAAATGTTACAAAAAAACATTTATTTATAGGGTTACATATCAAACAAAATGGTATAGTTTTACTCGATATGATGCCCGGGATAAAAGTAATAAAGATAATAATTTAAAAAAAACTTTAACTGGCGGTGTTGATGGCTGAACGAAACGTTGTTGTTCTTGCTGTTGTCTTTAAGCAGAAAAGGGTAATTCTACGTACATAACAGGAACAAAAACAAAATTGCTTTTTAAACAAACAAATGCAATAATTGATTTCAGTTGTGTTTGTATGCTTTCACAAAAAAATACGTAATTGTTTTTGTATGTTTTATTTGATGATGATGTTTTGTTTTTCTTGTGGGAAGCGTTTGACGTCATTTTTTTGTTGTTCTCAAATATCTAAGTTCTCTTATTTTTTCGGTTTGATCTAATTTTATGTGTTTGAATTACTTTCTTTTCATTTCATTTTTTAGTTTTATTAATTTTATGTTTGTAGTTTTATTAAAATTTTAACCATAATCCCTATTACTTAGAAATCAATCAAGTTTCATGTGTGTAGGTATTAAGGTTAACCAATTATAAGACCACAACCTAATCTAAACTGATTTTTGGTATGATTCAAACGTCCACTTAAAGCAAAAGAAAATGGCAATGGTTGCAAACGTTTCTCTAATACACCGCACACATTCCAATTAGAGTCAAAGGAACCTGAAATGAGAGAAAATAAGGATAAAATATTGTAAGTTCTAATTTGAAATATAACGCAGAAATATTTGTTCGATTTTATTATAACAAAGTATGTGGGACAGAAATTATTTATTCTCCCATTTTCGTAAATGGTTTCTCCGCCCCATTTACTTATCTATGAACTTACCTCTGAAAATGAGATCAGCTTTTGGCAAATCCACTTGATAACCAATGGTGGCCACAGACTCTTGCATTCTCAGACTTGTCTCGACCTCCACACCGATTTGTAATTGTTCACTGGCTTTTTGATAGTAACAAACGTGCACGCCACCCGGGCCCAAGGTACCAGACCAAATTGAATCACCGTTTGTGTAACGGGCCACCGCTGAGAGTACGGCAATTTGTCCACCGGGAACATTTGGACCAAATTGATACGCTAATTCGGCGCCCATAGCAATTTTCTTAGTTATCGATTGTAAATAATGACCAACAAGAACACCAGAACTATTGAAGATATTAGGATTGCCAACAGTAAGGGAGGCAGTGAAGTCATCACCACGATAGTCTGTTGTTAGTTGGGCGGCGGTGATTTTGGATTCTTGTACCTAAAATAAAAAGAAGTGATATGTATTTTAAGTAAGACTTATTAAAAATATTAAAGCAGAAATATATAACCCACATGGAATTTGTTGCATTGCACTGGTGTCATGAAAGATTTATCTTTTTTATTAATGTGGTGAATTGTCTTGATCGCAATTACTGTTTGAAATTTTTTCAACAATTACAAAAGTTTAAATTTAACCTATTTATTTTTGTTTTTAAATTTTCATATTAACTATTATATTATTGCAATGTGTGTGGGCCAGAAAAAATTGTAATAACTAAAAATTTAAATTTAAGCTATTTAGAGTCATGGGAAATAGATCTAATAGGATCTTATGGCTTTAGTACATACTTGTTGGTTGTTTATCGACCGTTCTGTGATGAATAGGTTAGTTTTTAATATATGTGAATAGGTTAGTTTTAAATATATGTGTAAATTAATGCCACTTTACTCTTAGGTCTTATGCTAAAAAATCGTTGTATATTTTTCTTAAAATTGACTCAAATGACCAATTGTTTTCAGTCAACAAAAAGTGAAGAGGCAAAATAAATTATAGAAATTTGTTTTTTACAAAGCAGTGTTTAGATTTCTCGTCTACGTATTTATTTTCCATAACCCTGGATTACGATCTAGAACATATTATTTGTTTATAAATTTTTTTGTTTAAGCAATAACAGAAATGATGTTAGACCGAACAAAGAGAACAATTTCACATTCTTTTCAGATCAACAAAAAAACAACAGTTTTTCGAATTTAAAGCAAAATTACTGTATTCTCTAAAGTTTATTGCTGACCTTCGGAGTACTTTTATTTTAAGGCTATAATAATTTTTCTACATTTAAATAGACTTTATCTTGCTAAACCCCAAATGTTGTCTTCCATTTTATTTTTCTCGTACTGCCCTAGGTAGCGTCACTCACATTCCATCCCTTCCTTGTTCTTCTTAGAAGGAACCCATATTATGCTTAAAATGGTCTAAATGAGCAATTCCCATATAAACTTTATAGGACATTTGTCAGACAATATTCTTTAAGATTTCAAACGTAGTTTCATTTAAATCTTGATAATTATCTTCTCTGTTGTCTTCGTGAAATCCATCAACCATCTTCGTGAAACCATCAACGCTTTAAGACTGTTCCAGGCTTTTTTTTCGATAGTATGAAGTGATTTAATCCTACGAAGATTGCGATGATAAAAGATTATATTTTCGCTTCGGATGATTTGACAAAGACTCTTAAAATAGCTTCCAGAGCTTTTACATATTGATTCAAATGACCTAATGTCATCTTCAACAGCGGCACTAAAATATATACTGTTATTGCCTTTAATTGGTTTTCATTTGATGTTATGCTTTAGTGTCTGAAACTCGACACGATGAGGCAATGTACACTGCTGATATTTTAGTGGATTTTCTCTATTATCCTATAAGCAAATGTGGCAAATTTTGATATTTTGTATATTCGCCTTGTGTTCCTATCCAAAAAGCAACCATCTCGATGTATCTTTTATAAATGCAGTTCTTATAGTTATTAGAACTTTTCTGTTAGCGGTGTGAAAAGGGAATTTGCTTTTGACCATATTTCCTTGTCAATTTATAACTTTTAAATCAGCTCATTTGTTGCTTCAGCACTACAAGAAAGATGTTATAGATACCTTGTCGTATATAACTGTCCTTTCCTTCCCTTGAAGCCAGGTTCAAAGCTAATTTTCCTCAACAAATAACAACTTTTCTACGCCTTTAGTTTTTCATTTACCAAGTAGCATTTTGTAACAGTAGCAACAAATCCAAAATAAAGTTACATTTTTTTTCGAACATTACTAACCTGCGAGGCAAATTTACAGCGAATGCGTGGTGTGAACTGATGAATAACATTGGCGTTCAAATTTCCCGAAGGATCAATGTCACCCAGCAGCACGGGAAAGGCTTCCGAGGGACTAAATTGTTTTGTACCCACATAGGTGGCACCAAAACGATAACCGCTGGGCTGTGTGCTGCACAAGTTCAGTGTATGCGAGACCTGAAAGTGATTGCTGAGGCCCTTATTAAGCATAACCTTTGCACCCTCGAAGGTCATGGCCTGAATATCTGCAAGAAATCATAGGATTATTGTGAAATTGCATAAACTTCTAAAGATTTCATTCAAACTTCTGCTAAAATTCGCATTCACATGCTTGTAGGTTATGTCATCAATAGCGCGAGCGAACGACGACAATAACCCCCATCTCGATGTTGTCGTATCGTATGATACCATTACATACCTTTACATTTTTTATGCAACTCCTCCACAGTGCCGGGGTTCTCCAGTTTTTTCTCCAACTCTGCGGGTGATGTCTCCTCGGCCGCATAGCCGGCTGGGGCCGCTGGTGCAGGTAGTCCCAACTTCGCCGCCTTATCCAGCGATGTGGCTGCGCTGCTCGGCGTCGACGATGCTGCCATAACATTACCCATTTTTGCTGTGCTTAGATTTGCTTAACTTTGCGCTGCTTTGTATTTACACACACTCACTGTTCGCACACAACAACCGAGGCCGCACGGGATTTTCTTCAGTCAAATGATTTGATTTCGAACGAAATGATCTATTGGCGTTTGACTGAAACTCTGTTTTGTTTTGTTATTTACAATTTTCGGAATTTTCTGCACGTTTTTCTGTTGTTATTACAAATCCCGTCTCACCGAAAAATGGGGAAAATTTTCTTGTAACATTCATATAAGAAAAAACTTGAACGAAAAGGACAAAATATACGTCTGACAGTTATGTGGTGAGAATGTCTATTAGATTTTCATATTGACACGTGCGTGGTGAAATCATGAGACACACTGATAACCTGATAATACGAAGAAGAACAGCCGGTGTATTGACAAGTGTCAGGGATGGGATACTTGGTTAACGTTCGTGAACTAATCTGAACTAAAGGAAATTATTGTTCTCTGTCTTATTCAGCGTTTCAAATGATAAAAATCATACAAATCCAGCTTTAGTGACCAATAAAAAAAAAAGAAAAATAATTAAAATAAACGAATTGTGGTCTATCAAAATTTCACAAATAACGGACTCTAAAGTAGTCTCTTTAGAACCCAGTTTATTTCAGGAGAGATACAATAATGTATTCTTAAAAAAATTAATAAATATTACTCATTTAAAATTCCTTTAAATGAATTTTGATTTTGGAACTTTTTGAGAACTTTTCTTAAATTTGAAAAAGATTTGTGTGGAATTACTTTTTGTAATTAAATTCTTTAAAAAACTGAAGACATACTTGGCCAAAATTGTTAAGTTATTGAAAATAACATAAAAACCAGTACAGAAATTTCAGTCAGTTAAACTAACTGATAAATATTATCACCCAATATAGGATACGGTTTATGTCTTGAATTTTTTTTAAATTCATAGATTTTTAATTAAAATAAATTTACTTATGTATAATTTTTTGCCTGCTTGTGAAGCAAAACCATAAAAAAATTTACATTTTTTTGTATAGGTGATTCAACGTGTCTGATTTTTTTTCGGTAAATCAACGTTTAATGGACGCTTACCTTGGCACAATTTGTCTGAATTTAGTGTACATACAAAAATGAAATGTATGTAAAAGGAGCAATGTCTGTTTTTTATATAAGAGGTACCAGGAAGGATGTGTCAAATAGTTAGGGTTGCTGAGGGTTTGCCTCCTATTACAAGATAAATTAACTAAACAAATTTGATAATCCCCTAGGTGCCGGTTGAGAAGTTATGGGAGAAATATTAATTTTCCAAAAAGGTAATTTTGAATAAGAGGTACCAGAAGGGGTGAACCGATAGTCCATATTTACTCCTGATTCAAATTTTCATAACCGTACAACTTACGCAAAATTTGACTGAATTCAGTTTACTTACAAAAATAAAAATTATATGTATGTTAGACTATGATCGTGACTTAATTTGTATGAGAAGTACCAGAAGGGTTGTGGCAAATAATAGGTTTTCTGAGTTTTTGCCTCCTATCACAAGATAAATTAAATTAAATTAAATTTTCCAAAAATAGGTCATTTTGTATGGGAGGTACCAGAAGGCGTGAACCGATATAGTTCATATTCATTCCTGAGTTCAACTTTCATAAGCGAACATCTTGTGCAAAATTTGAGTGAATTCAGTGTACCTAAAAAAAAGATATGTATGTAAAACTATGAGGGTTAATTGGGTAATTTTAATGAGAGGTACCAGAGGGGGTGTGGCAAAGGTTTCGGTTTTTTAGGGTTTGTCTACTTTTACATGAAAAATAAACTTTAAATAAATTTAAATATCCTTCGGTCGTCCGTTTGGAAGTTATAAAAGAAATATTAATTATCCAAAAATAGGTTATTTTGTATGGGAGGTACCAGAAGGTGTGGGGCTATTCTGCCCATTTAGAATTCCATGAGTTTGTTTTGAAAAACATTAAAACTGGTAAAATTTCATACCAATCCCTTAAGGTTTACTCGAGTTATACTGCGCACCACCCATCCAGTCAGTCAGACGAACATAGCTCAATCGTCTTAAAAAGTTCTGAAACGAATTTGATCTTAGGATACTTGGGGTCTAACTCGTTGTACATGCAAATATAATTCTATCGTGATAATAAAATTTAATGTTTTTGTCATTTACAAAGTTTGTTTATTTTGTTCAAATTCAACACAAAAAACAGTTGAATTTCAAACAAAATCATATCCAGGATGTATCCACTATAAGGTGGTGGCATCATTACAACAACAGCACAACAACTGCAACAAATTCATGTTTTCGAGTCATAAGCTGTCACAATTTCGGCAGCAAATATATGCTTTTGACACTAAAAAATATATGCTTAAATCAGCTAACCTGTTAACACCACCTTATAATTGATACATCTTGAATCATATCAGTGAAAGTTAGGGTAATCATACAAGTTATAATCAATCTGGAAACTACATCTCTTAACAACCGCTGTTTGATGTGAAAGTCACCACCATCACAAATTTTGGCAATTCGGCAATGCAAAACTATTCAAGTCGCGCCAAAACATTGTGCACTTTTCCATTCATTTTAAAACGTTTGAATGAAAAGCATATAAGAATGCCACCAAAAAGAAAAAGACTGGCACCCAAGGTATAAATTCCACGTTTATAATAATAAAACAGACATTAAATGAAAATTGTTGTTCTTCTCTCACATAAGGGTTCACCCAAGGCCCCATCGGTCAAAAAATCAAAAACTTCAGATGTCGCATTACAACTCAAGGAAAACCTACCAGTTCTATATGTGGAATGCTGTCGCTCCTGATCGGTATTTCGCAGGCGGGCAGAACAACTGCACCGCGACATTTTAGAGCTGTTGATTCCCATAAAATCCGACATTGAACTTCAATTAGCTATTAACGCAGAGGGTCCCCCAAGACGAGGTGCATTTGAAGTTTCCATAGCCCTTGCACCATCCGATGATGTTGAACAGCAGAATCTCATATGGACGGGATTGAAAAAAACACCACGAGCTCAAAAATTTCCAGATGTCAATGAAATTACCGAAGTCATTAAGAAGTTTTTGAAGATGACTTCGGCCGATGAAGGCCAATTTCCAAATAAACAGGAGGAGGATGAAGAAAAACCGGAAGCTATTGTAAAGGATAAAAGTGTTGCGGAAAAGAAAGATGTGAAAACTTCTACCTCTAAAGCGCCCAAACGTGGTTCTAAAAAGTAGAAATTCTTAAGTATTCAGTTATGTCTTTTGCATTTTAGCACTTATGACTTTGGTAGTAGTAAAACCTTTCGAGGAGCTCTATCAAACGACAAATTTTTTTGTTGAATGTAACAAGAATGCTGTTTACTTGGGGAGGTTTCAAAATAAGGAATCATAAACGTGGTAACAACTTGTTGAATTTAATATACATATGTTAAATATTGCTCGTTAAATAAAAACTATAAAAACATTTCAAAATAAGGAATCATAAACGTGGTAACAACTTGTTGAATTTAATATACATATGTTAAATATTGCTCGTTAAATAAAAACTATAAAAACATTTTAATTTGCTATGCTGTTGTTTCATGTTGTCTTCAAGCAACATGCAGAAAATAAGAGAAAACTTTTTTTTTAATAAATTCTTTAAAAGTCCGTGAGGTTTCTTAAAAGTTGAAAGCATTTTCAGACAGTATATTTTGGGAATTATGGCTGGACAAATATGGATAGGGTAGAGAATATTGGGAATGAAGGTTAACATATTAAAAAACCAGCTAAAGTGATATGATTCGAAATAATTCCTAATGTATTTCGAGGGTGCACTACATAAACAGTAGAATAGTGATAGAAAATCACCTCTTCAATCCTATCAAATTCAAACAAATGCATATTATGTATGTCGTAGTCACGTCGAATCTTTGTCGTTTTTCAAATATGACATCTCAGATGTCGTTTGTGAGACTGAAATACTGTTCTTCTTCATCAGATGATGAAAAATTCTCAACACTAAACAATTCATGTTAATTATAACTAAATTTATTTAAATAAAAAAAAAAATAATCGTATCTTGTCGAAAGTCGACTACGACATACGTAATTAGGGGATTGTAATCTAAATAGAATAGTTTATTTTATATTTTCTATTCTTTTTATTAATTTATTTTATTGTCTTAGTTTATTGATTTCATTAAATGTTTTACTTGCCAAATAGATTAACATCAAACAAAAAGCTTTATTAAATTTCAATTATAAAGTAAAAAAAAACTACGTAAAAATTTAACGATGTAATCCATATTCAGTTATTTTTTATTATTGCAAAAAAAATTGAAAATAAAATTTAAAAAAATCAATTAATGGAGTTAATCGATTTGGCTATTGAGCCATTCTTACTACAATTTTGAAATACAAACGTTTCTTTTTTAAAACCACCTTCCGTTCCATTTATTTCATATTCATTTCAAACTCGTCGAGAACAAAAATTTTTAGTGTAAAAAATTATTAAACTAAAACAAAAAAATTACAAAAAAAATGCGTGAGATCATAACACTTCAAATCGGTGGTTGTGGCAATAATATAGGAGATGCGGTAACACCACTTACATTTTACTGCATGACAGAAATTGTTCCAACGAAAAGAATTTCTTCTTCGCCATTTCAGTTTTGGCGCGTCATAACTCATGAACACGGTGTGGACTACAGCAATGGACACTTTCAAGGAAATAGTCCCTTGCAGTTGGAGCGTATAAATGTGCTCTTCAATGCCACGACTTCAAAGCGGTTTTACGCCCGTACCCTTTGCATTGACACCGAACCCGGTAACACTGATCGCTTTGCCAGCAATAGTCAAATATATCGACCAGAGAACTTCATTAACGGCACAGAGAGTGCTGGCAATAGCTTTGCTCGGGGTTATCACACAGATGGAGCGGCTATTTTAGAAGATGTCCTTAATAACACTCGCAGGGAAGCCGAAAGTGTAGACTCACTGCAGGGATTTCAAATTCTACACTCCATAGGAGGAGGCACCGGCTCAGGACTTACAGCTTTAATTATGGCCTCATTGGTTGAGGAATACCCGGACAATTTAATATCGAACTACACGGTTATACCCTCACAGAAGGTGTCACAAGTTGTGGTCGAACCCTACAATGCTGTGTTGAGTTTTCCCTCACTGGTCAACCATTCCCATTTGACTTTTTGCTTGGACAATGAAGCTTTATTTCAAATCTGCAGTCATAATTTGAAAATTCCTCTATCAAGTTATGAGCACATCAATCACATTGTAGCCCTCACTATGTCGGGCATCACCACTTGTCTACGATTTCCGGGCCAATTGAATGCAGGCTTAAGGAAGATTTATGTGAATATGGTGCCATTTCCGCCCTTGCACTTTCTTATACCAGGATTCGCCCCACTGGTAACATGTCGCCAGCAACAGTATACGCAAGGCACTGTGGCGGAACTGGTTCAACAGATATTCTCCTCTAATAATTTGCTGTGCGCCATTGACCTGAAACAGGGTAAGCTGTTAACAGCCGCAGGTATATTTAGAGGTCGAATGTCTCCCCGCGAGGTAGACCAACTAATGACCAATGTGCGTAATAAAAACATAAGCAATTTTGTTGAGTGGATACCAAACAACATTAAGACGGCAATTTGTGATATACCACCGCGTGGTTTAAAAATGGCCGCTACGTTTATAGGTAACACCAGTGCCTCGAGATTTATGATGCAACGTATTTTGGACAGTGCTACTGCCATGTGGCGTCGCAAGGCCCATTTGCATTGGTATACGGGAGAGGGTATGGAGGAACAAGAGCTTATAGACGCCATGGAAGTTGTTCAGGATCTGATAAATACGTATCAAGAAAGTGCCGCAGGCGGTGGTGAAGAGGAAGGCGAGGGACAAGGTACAAGTCCAGTATGTCCTTATTGTGCGGGAGTAGTTGAGTGATAATGGAGGAAAAAGGGCAATAGCGTAAGAAGAACTTTTGGAGATTTGTATTTTGTGTTGAATGTCAACTGGAATTGAATGGCTCAAAAGTCTAACCGACTGACAGCACTAATTAAAATTATCAGAAAGATTTTATATTTTTCGTATTAAAAAACTTCTAATCAAAAAAAAGTAACACTTCAGAACATTTCATATACATACCGTTAAACTTTTTAAGATGATTTATTTGGCTTTATAATTTAGCAGAAGTATTATGTTTTATGGAGTTATTCAATATGGCAATTTCCACTTGAACTAGATATATTATAAGTGATCAAAAGCTGCAGAAATTTAAGGACACCTATTATATAAATATAAATTTAATTTTTTTGATTTTGTTTTTTTTTCTTATAATATTATAAGTACCATAATTATTATCATATATTATCATAAATTATTTTTTTATTGAAGTGTTAATGATGTGATAGTAGAAATTTGTAACCATATATGGCCTTAATGGCTCGGTTATTGAAAATTGTATTAATAAATAAAAAAATAAATAAAAAATATTTCTAACTATTTATTTTTGTCGGTACAAATATGTAGCAAACTTCCCCGTCATCAACTTCTGATCCATTTTTTTAAATAAAAATAAAAAAAGAAAACCGCCTTTCCTCTGAAACTCCAAATGACTCTGGGTTGTAATTTATTCATAAATTAGGTATTGATTTTTTAAACACATAAAATTTGTGTGGAATTTTCATCAAATATGGAATCCGCTTCATCTTGTAAAAGTTGTTCTTCCTGTGGTGTGCTAACAAGCTATTTTTCTTTCTTTTCACTTGACAACCAATTGTACAAACGATTTACTTCATTGGCCACCAATTTGTCAACAATCACACCATTGGTATCTATAAAGTTGGCACAGGATTTCACACTGGTTGCCTCTTTCAACGACTTGGCATCTTTAACGGATAACACCAACGTATATTTGTCATCATATTTCAACATATCCGAACTGGCTTCCCAAGTTCTCTGCGAGCCATTAGATGTCTTTTCGATGGCCACAGCAAAGGTACCCTTTTCACGGAATGTGGTGTGCAATGTGAGAATGCCCATCAAGGCAAAATAGGCAATGACACACATCATTAGGACGGGTTTAGATTCAGGGAATGGATGTGTAAAATCCCAGCAGTGGGCCAAGACTGCAACCCCCACCGCAAGGGTGCAAAAAACCAAGCGGGTGTTAATCAGACCAAATTGTTCCTTCAAGTGAGGTCGGGTAGAGATTAAGGCATTTTTAACGGCATCATCGAGGGCGTGTTTCACGGCAGTGGCGTCCCATTTGTTGATTTTTACATCCTGTGAATGGGAAATAAGATGTGAGTTTTTGTTGTGTGTAAAAATCACGAAAGCTTGCAGGGGAATACATGACGTGGTGCAAAGGACAAACAAGTGCAGATTTTACATATTCAAACAATTATTTTGTGGCCGGGGACGAAGGATGTATTACCTCTTCGACGAATTGCTGTTTCTCATTGCTTTTAGACATTTTCTATTCGAAATATCTACTTTTTTCTTAACAATTTATTGTAAAGAACTACGTTTGTTTGTGCCGAAATAAAAGTGACAACGCGACACAGAGTTGATTAATGACAATAAACCGCAAAGAGTTGATGAAATTAGTAGACAGTTTGAAAGTTCTTTAAAGGTTTAGCGGTTTGTGTCTTTGCTAAAATGAATGGAAACATAATGGTCACACTTATGGTGATTAGGAAACTCAATAGATAAGTCAGTTGGAAAAAAAAAGATAAATAAAAACGAAACTCAAAACTGTTTTACCATTTATATAGTCTCGATCCGTCTTCAGATATGGTCGCTTTACTAGCCAAATCGATTAACTCTATAAAAAATAAAGCTTGTATTATTTTTTTTGTATTAATTTATGTTAAATTATAGTCAAAAAATCATGTAAAAAAAATTGAACGATGTAAGTGTTTATATTAATTATTGGAAAAATGTCAATAGAAAAAATATGGAACATATCAGTGATTTGGTATTGAAATATTTAAAAATTAGATTTGTGAAGTTAGTTTGCTTTTTAAATCATTCATATTAAAATATTCTATTTTTCTTCTTAAATGTTTCTTTGTGGGAAAAAATAGCACTGTTCTGCTTAGGAATCCTAAGTTTGTGTAGAGTTAAAATGCCACTTTATTCTGATGTGAGCCCATATACTTGTATTGGCAAAAATCCAGAATATTGTGCCGAACCAACAAAACAAAATTATTTGGCGGCTTTTATTATAACCAATACTGAAATTTCAGCCAGGTAAACTGACTGGTAGATATCATCACAAAGTATAAGATATTGTTTAAGTCTTGAGTTATTGAAATTTGGACTCCCTCAAAGTAATGGTCAAAAAAGTGAAAAAATAATAATTTCTCCTTAAATTTTTTTTGAAAAAGGGCAGGAATAAACAACATTTTTGTTATAAATTGTTACTAAAGTTAGTGCGCTAAACTCCGAAGCGATATCACGAAGTGTGAGGTAGTTGTTAGACAAAATGTGATGACAACTTTTTTCGAGGGGATTTTGAGAATCTTTTGGGTCCATAAAAAAAATTTGTTATCAATCTCGCCAAACTGAGTATAGGTTTTTTTACATAAAGTCTTCATTTGTTGCATAGTTATATCAGCGGTCTAGAGAAATGTAGCAAATCCGTAAAAATTTGACTTAATGTATAGGTAGTACCATTAGGGGCAGTACATACAATGTTTCGGATCAACGTTCAATGAACGCTTACTTTGGCAAAATTTGACATAATACAGTGTACATACAAAAAATGTGTGCATTTAAAAGGGGCAATTTCAGTTTCTTATATGGGAAGTACCAAAAGGTGTGTGTCAAATAGATAGGACTTCTGAGGTTTTGCCTCCACTTACAAGAAATATTAACTGATAAAATCTCATTATCCACCAGGTGCCGGTTTGTAACTTTTGGAAGAAATATGAATTTTCCAAAAAAAATGTCATTTTGTATGGGAGGTACCAGAATGGGTCACCAAATATTGTCCACATTCATTCCTAAGTCAATCTTTTAAAAGCGCTCATCTTTCGCAAAATCTGACTCTATTTAGTGTACTTACAAAAAAGATATGTATGTAAAACTATGGAATCAATTCGGTCATTTGTATAAGAGGTTTCGGTTCACTTAGGGTTTATCTACAATTACAAGATAATTAAACTGACCAAATTCTAATATCCTCCATTTGTCCTTTGGAAGTTTTGACAGAAATAGGCATTTTCCAAAAATAGGTCATTTTGTATGGAGGTACCGGAAGGGGTGGGGCTATGCCGTCCATTTACAATCCCATTACTTTGTTTTAGAAAATATTAATACTGGTAAATTTTCATAGCGATCAGTAAGGGTTTACTCGAGTTATCCAGGCAGACGGATGTAGCTAAAAAGTCCTGAAACAAATTTGGTCTTAAGATACTAGTCTCCTGTAATGCATTAAACTTTTTCTCGTATCAATCGATAAATACCCTCATCCCTAAGGTTGATCGTATAAAAAATAGTGTGTAAATTTATTTTCAACCAAGCTGTGTATTACAAATGTTGACACATAGATATGATCTACCTTGCAATACCTTTCCGTTTATATATCATTATAGTTTATCTTTAGGTGTTGAAATTATACTTGAATTACAAAAATTTATAGACAACATAAGATTATAAAGTTTATAATATTTCTAATAATAATATATTTAATAATAATTTATATTCGATAATCAATTGAGTAGAAATTTGTAACCATATAAGTCCATAATAACTCGGTTAATGAACGCTATCCACCCATACCCTCTATCTACTGTCAATTCACTACATTTTTATTTCCCATCTACCTTCTTATAATTAAATATCTATTTTGCTACAATTTTGTAGCAAAGTGTCTTTGCCTACACCCACATGTTTTTTAATTAAGCTATCTCACTTTTGTGTTTGAGAGGATAGCGAGTAAACCATACAATGACCTACCATTCCGATATTTGAAAACCACAACGAATTGAATATTATTTGTTTCATTCATTTACAATTAATTTGCCAATATTTAATAAATTACATTATGCAAAATTATTTAAATTAAATTCTGAACTTCAGTCCTTGAATATAAGCGGTAATTTTGGGCGGCACTTTACTGACATGGAACCTCTTTAAAAAATGTACACCTTTAACCACTGCACTTATCATTTAGTACTAAAAAACATACAACTTTGGACGGTGTGTAACCTTGCTATTATCTTCTTGGCACTGTTATCAATTCCCCCTTCAGTGACATTGCACAAAGAAGAAGAATTCATTTGAAGGAAAGTTTGTTTTGAAAGTGACACGAAGACAATTATTGCAATTTTTTTTACACCTTGCAGTTGTTCCCCAATAGATTAATAACTAAAAATGTCGGCCATAGAAGAACTACAAGCTAAACTAGCTGAACTAAAGCAGGAATTGGAACAGCAACGCAGCGACAATCAGAAGGCTCGTCAGCGCATTGAGAAAATGTCCGCAGAAGTTGTTGACTCCAATCCCTACAGTCGTCTGATGGCCCTGCAGCGTATGGGAATTGTAAAGGAGTATGAACGGATACGTGAAAAGGCTGTGGCTGTTGTGGGCGTGGGTGGTGTTGGCAGTGTAACCGCTGATATGTTGACCCGCTGCGGTGTGGGCAAGTTGATTTTATTCGATTACGACAAAGTCGAATTGGCCAATATGAATCGTTTGTTCTTCACACCCGACCAGGCCGGTCTGTCAAAGGTGGAAGCGGCTGCCAGAACATTAACCTTTATTAATCCTGATGTGAGCATTGAGACCCATAACTACAATATCACAACAGTGGAATCATTCGATAAGTTCCTGGACACAATAGCCCATGGTGGTTTGCAGGCTGGCCAACCTGTTGATTTGGTTTTAAGTTGTGTGGACAACTTTGAGGCCAGAATGGCTATTAACACGGCCTGTAATGAGTTATCTTTGAATTGGTTCGAATCGGGTGTCTCCGAAAATGCCGTCTCAGGGCATATTCAATTTATTAGGCCCGGTGATACTGCATGCTTTGCTTGCGCTCCTCCCTTGGTGGTAGCCGAGAATATTGACGAGAAAACGTTGAAACGTGAAGGTGTTTGTGCCGCCTCTTTACCCACTACCATGGGTATTACGGCCGGTATGTTGGTGCAAAACACTCTAAAATATTTACTCAACTTTGGTGAAGTCTCCGATTATCTGGGATACAATGCCATGAACGACTTCTTCCCGAAAATGAGCCTAAAACCAAATCCACAATGTGACGATAGACATTGTCTGGCGAGACAAAAGGACTTTGCTGCCAAACCCAAACCTGTAAAGGAAGAAGTAGTAGAAGAACCAGAACAGCCATTGCATGAAGAAAATGATTGGGGTATTGAATTGGTAGATGATTCGCAACCAGAAGAATCGATAAAAACTCAGGAAACGAATGTGTCGACTGGATTACGTTTGGCCTATGAAGCTCCTGCCAAAGAAGAATCGGCGGCTGAGAATACTATAACAACTACTGCTGACGTCAATTTGGATGATTTGATGGCTCAAATGAAATCGATGTAAAGCATTGAGGAAGGGGAAGGAGTGTGCCTTTTTAGAGAGATTGTTTTGTAGCTATGATCAAGCTTATTCCATAGTTTTGTAATTTTCTTTATTTATATTTGTTTTCTATGTTCACAGTGTGCAATGTTAAAAAGTATTTTTGTGGCACCTTTTTTGTAATAAAATTAAAGAAAAATAGTTCTGATGTTTATGGTGCTTATTTTTGTGAGTCCGATTTTGAAGCAGACTATTTTTGTTTACAGAAAAAAATGCATTTAAATACTTTACTTCACAAATCGTTTAAGTCCATAAAATATAAAGCTGATAATGATGATTGTAATTACAAGATTTAAAAAATTAAACGATATAAGAAGTGTTTAGTAGTGTTAATTCTAAGCATTTTTTTTAAATGTAGTAAAAGTATAGAATTTTTTAATGATCATCGTTGTGTTTGTATTTTTTCGGTCTGTTTGTATGAACATTGACTTTGGAATTTATCTCAAGCTCAAGACCAGGGGTTTTGAAAGAAGTAAAAGCAGAATGATATTCTCATAATGCCAGGCAGTCTGTACAGCTGTTTCGGATTCAGCCACGAATCCTCATCAGCAGACTTTGGTATATTGATTGCAAAATGTTTATCAAGTCTTATGCACCAGAATTAACACCAAAATTAACAATTTAATGAGTTAGTGGAGTTAATCGATTTGGATTTTGAGACACTAATTTTTCATTAGCTGGACGTAGAATTAGTAAGTGCCAAGGGACTGAATTAGTTTAAGACAAAAAGAGATATCATGGTGTAGGCCTCAATTGAAAGGACACCACACATTTAATTTTATATTCTTTATTTATTTATACCTTGCAACCAAACAGAATCGGCGCCGACAAACACAATAAACTTTTTATAAAAATTGCTGTACAATCACCCTTATTATGTATGTCGTAGTCACGTCGAACCTTCGTCGTTTTTAAAATATGGCATCGCTGATGTCGTTTGTAAGACTGAAGTACGATTTGTCTTTGCTCCTATCATGTTATTCTTCTTAAAATGATGAAAAGTTCTTAACACTAAACATTTCTGTAAATTATTACGAATTTTTTTCAAACAGTCGAATGTTGTCGAAAGTCGACTACGATAACGTATTAAGGGGGAATATTTAGGAATCCGTTAAACAGCACAACTTTTAAATGTTAGAAAATTAACTTGGACCAATTGTTCTTCGATTTATTTTTTGTGTAACTAACCTTTATTTCAATAACTTATCACTTTGTTTGCAAATTGTTTCACATTCTTTACATACATATTTTGCAAACACAAAAATTCTTATAAAACTCAATAAACAATTACATATTTGCGTTAGCGATCAGTCCACCCACCCAAGTGTTGATCTGTTAATTATAAAATTTCTAAGAATATTAACCCAATAACTCTACACATTGTTCATATACGAATACATACATACATACATATATCAAATAAAAAAGTAATTAAGTAAAAATAAAAAAGGTTTTAAAATCAAAACAAATTTATACGATACAAAAAAAACAAAAAAACAACGACGCTTAACATCTAAACATCGGTACTAAGGGGAGTAGTGAAAATATTTGATGCTGTTGTTGTTGATGTTGCTGCTGCTGCTGTTTTGGCCGAATTGCTGCTGTAATTTGGTTTTCGGGGCTGCAGGCGAACACGGAAACCTTCTTCACGCTTTAGGATGATATCAGCCTGTAACCGGAAATCCTCTTCAGTAAGATCAGAATGAATGCGATAATTTCTCATGATGGTGGAGAGAAGGATTTTCAATTTTAACATAGCGTATTTGCGACCTAAAAGTGGGAGAGAGGGGAATAGACAAATATTAGCATAAATTCAATTTATTTATATTCATTTATTTATTCATTCTAAAAATACAGGATGCCTATAAGGCCAATAATAAAGGTGAGGGTATACAAAAAAAGGAAATGAAAAACTGAGATTTCAGAATTATATAGACATCATAAGTGTAATATAACAAAGTAGAAACACCGTAGTTACCACAACTGTTCGCATTATACAATTATTACGCTTAAAACGCAATTTTTAAAAATTACACCTGATAGTTAATTTTGTGCACTCTTCTCATCCGCAAATGCGTTTTTATTAAACGCTATATTCTTCAAATAATTTCAATACATTTTAGTGTAGTAATAAAAATTAAAAATGACATTCCCCGAGGTTACAATTTCGTTCAACTCCTATTGCGGTCAATTTATATGTAAAGTTGTATTTCCATTTTTTCCAATTTGTGACTTTATGCTCTTATATTTCACTCACATTTACAATGTGTTTAAACATTGTTTCTATCTTTATTTCTTCCTTACCTACACAACTTCTTGGGCCAGCCGAGAATGGTACAAACGCATAATAGTGACGATTGGCTTGACGTTCGGGTAAAAAGTTATCCGGATTAAAAACATTCGGGTTCTCGTATACCAACGGATTACGATGTAACATTATGGTCGCCACTGTTATAGTGGCTCCCTTGGGTATAACATAATTATTCGATGACAATTTCAAATCCTCTTGTAATTCTCGTGCAATCAATGGTACCGGTGGATACATTCTTAGTGTTTCCATTAAACATCTTTCCAGGTATTTCATTTCCAATGTGTCCTGGAAGGTACAATCTCTGTCGGAACCCTGAAAAATATCATCTAGCTCCTCGATTACTCTATCCTGTATATGCTGATGAATGCCCATCAATGATAGGAAGAATGAAGAGCCAGCTGCGGTAGTGTCATGACCTTCAAACATTATAGTGTCCACTTGTTCTTTGATTTCCGTATCGGTTATTGTAGCGCCATTTTGAGCACTTTCCAATAACAGATCCAAAAAGGCTAAACGTTTCTTTTCGCCCACATTGTTGTCCTCGACATCGAGATCATCCTTTAAGCCCTCCGATTGTCCAAAGGATAGACCTTCCACGGTGGTGACATTTTCGGAATTGCTTTCAGTAGTGGTGGTTCCGTTTGCTTTAAGATTTTGTGTAATCAATTCACCATTTTTAGTCCATTCGTACTTGGCCAACGAACCACGGGCACCTTTTTTAAAAGCCTCCTTCTTGTTCTTGATGACCTTCTTGGTGAGGCCATGTATAATGTCCAGCAGTCGTCCTTGGTCTTTATAGTATTTGGTGAGGGTGAAGAGGAATTCGCTGCGCAAAAACAAACTACGATGTCTCATGTGTAGGATGTCGCACATTTTCATGACGGCCAGAGCATATTCGTAACCGGACTTGTCTTGGGTTTTCCTTGATACTCCCATAGCGGTTTCTGCAAAAAAAAGAGATGTAAATTAATAAAAAATGAGATCAAATGATAAGAAAATGATGATAAGATATAGTCGTAGACAAATGAGCTGACTATTCTAAGGAAATTACTCATACGCATTCACTTCCTAAAAATCTAAGCATTTGCTGGATATTTTTTATACATTAATGCTTTGCTCATATTTCAACAGTTGCAGAAATTAATGTAATCCATGTAAATGAATATAAAATAAAAGTGATATATAATGACGACAGTGATAATGATATTATAGTCATAGGCAAATCGGCTGCCATTTCTAAGAAAATTTGTTAATCACATTTTACTCATTCACTTCCTAACAATTCAGACAAATAAATATTTTTCTTTTATAACTTGTAATAGTTGAATAGTTAATGTTTTGCTCATATTTCATCAGTTGTGGAGAGAAAGGCATCGTTAGTTTGAAAAATGAATGGTTTTGAGTTAACGAATTGGCTCCGCTGATGATATATCAGATTTTCCTTATTGCATGATGAGGCCAATCTTTTGTGAAGTTATACAACACTGCGTGAACAGTAAATTGAAATAAAAAACCAACGCAAATAGCCAAAACTTTTGTTATTGTAAAATTGTAGGATAAATTCGTTATGTACTGCTGCAAACTTTATTACCTAAGAAATGTCATTATAACTTCTGTGTTAAGCATTTTTCTCCGATTTCGTATTTATTAAATTGAAAGTAAAAGAAATAGAACAGAACGAAACTGGTGTAGTGTAAGAATATTTTTAATATTAACGAAAACTTTTTCGAATGTAACTTAAGAATTCTTTAAAAGATCTATTAAAAATAAGAACATGTTTTTTATGATTTGCTGCTTTATTAGATTTCATTAACTTTCCGTCATTTCTTTCATACAGTTAATGTGTCTAAGATGAAAAAACTCTTATATAATACTGATAGGCCCGACAATGCTTCGCTATTGTATAGATGACGAATATTAAAAACCTAACTTGATAAAACATTAGTTTAGGCTTAGGTTTAGGTTGAGGATATGTAATGTGACACAGCGCAATACCATGCCATTGCAACACTCGGAGACTATTGCGGTCCATGGCGATTGTCCTGATTTAAGAAAGGAGAAATATGAAGAAAAAAGTATTTTACAATATAATAAAGAGTTTACAAGAATAGTACAGTGAAAGGGAGATAAAAGTGCTAAAAAATACTTCCTTTAACTTCATATATGCTAGTACTATGGTCGTCTGCCCTTAAGCCAGCTCAAACCAGCAGTTAACTTCATCAGATTCTCAATGTTACATGACGACAATTCAGTGAGACTATCAAATAACTATTTCCCGAGGAATTGCTTCCTTCTTCTATGAAGAGCTGGGCAATGGCATAACAAATGCTTAATGGTCTCAATTTCCTCCCCATCGTCGCAAAGCCTCCTGTGTCGTCTCCTAGTTGGATGTAAATGCTCTGACGTCACTGGGTCTGATGTAATTACTCCAATCTGTCGTCTAACGGACCTCCTGTCCAGTTCCAAAAGTGATCTGGTTCGTCTTCCATCCAGTCCTGGCCAAAAATCCCGTAATACCACACAGTCGATGCGATGTTCCCAGGATGCATTTGCCAGCCGTTCGATGAGACGGGTCACAATTCCGTATATATGACACATTGGTGATCCATCCGATTGGCCGGGTCCCAGTGCTGAGCCTTTCCGCCGCCAGTTCATTCGCTATTTTGTTTCCTAAAAAGTCACTATGTCGGGGGACCCAACAGAGTCAAACACTATTCTCCGGCAGTTTTGACAGCGCCGTCCTACATCTGTACACTTATCTCTACTTTATGACCTTTGATACCAAAGCTTTTAAGGCCGCTTGACTGTCCACATAGATTTCGACGATATCCTTCAAATTCCTTGCCTGTATTTTCTCCACAGATTTCATAATAACGAAGATCTCCTCCTGGAACATACTGCAATCGTCATCCAATCGGAAGTGTTGCCAATTGGAAGTGTAATTGATATCCTCACTAAATATACCCGATCCTGTTCCAATTTACATCAGTAAAGATGGACAGCCCTCAATATTCTTTAACAGAGATCACTATTTCCGGGCATGATGCAAAAACCAACAACGGAACCATATAGTCCGTAGTATTGATGCGTTACCCGACTACGATTGCCGCCAAAGGCCTGTTTCTCGTTACTGTATTGCACTTTTAGCCCCTACAAATAGTGCATGGTACCGCAGGTTCTTCAGGTTCAATAACCCGTCCGGTGCCGCTTGTGGTGGCTTCGTCTAGCACCTGTTAAACACAGTGATGCTATTCGGTGTACACTACTTATCAGCATTAGCTTACTTTCCGTATCCAAAGCCCCCTACCAAACAAGGCATCCGTAAGTAACTACGCGATGCACTTCCACTGTGTATATCCAATATACCATGGCAGGTTGTAGTCCCCAGCTTTTCCTTTCAGAGTACCGGCAGGCGTATAGGACATTTAATCCATTCTTCGTCCTTTCCTCCGTATTACGTCTCCAGTTTAGTTTTCTATCCAAAATGACGCCTCGATATTTTGCCTCAGGGATATTTTCAGTTCCACACCGTCAATTGCCGGCAATCTGAAGTTCTCAATGAGATATTTGCGCGGTAATAGTACTAGCTCCGTTTTGTGTGGGTTAACATTCAGACCACAGCTTGTGGCCCATTCTGATAAAGGTAAAGGTAATTTCTTCCTATTTTATGTAAACAGAAAGCAGAATGTTGGTTTAATGTAGATATAGATTAACCCAACATTCCCAGCAAGTCAAGTTCAGAGGGCTCGAAATTATGTGTCCGAAAAGAGCCGAGTTTAGGAGTGTTTTTGGAGTAAACACATAAGTTTGAGGATTTTCGGAGCACATTCAGTGCTTTCTAACCATCCATGGGCTCATAAAAATCACTTCTGTCTGAGTATTTTCGGAGTGAAAGTAGGCAGGTAATCGAAAAAAACCTTCATTGGGAGGGTGAAAGCACTTATATCTGTGTCAGAAAAGAGTCAGATTAGACTCAGAAATCTTCCACATTAAGTGCGACCGTTTTCATAGAAAAAAACGCTCATTCCGGACTCTTTTTTGGGCACATTATGACGGTGAATGACATTGTCCTGCTTTCATAAAAAAAGTGTCCGAAAAGTGTCAGAAAACGCACATATTGCTTGCTGGGATTGTTATATTTAGGAGCAACGCATTAAACGAGTCGAGTTATACCCCAAGTATATTAAGACCAAATTCAAACTTTTTAAGACGCTTGAGCCATGTCCGTAATGGGATTGTTAATGGGCCGAATAGCCCCACCCCTTCTGGTACCTCCCATACAAAATTACCTATTTTTTTTGGTAGTTTGTAATAGTAGATAAACTCTCAGAAAACGGACAGATTTGCCAAACCCCTTTTGGTACCTCCAATACATATGACCGAATTGACTCCATAGTTTACATACATATCTTTTTTTGTTAGTACACTAAATTAAGTAAAATGTTGCCTAAGAAAAATGCATATGGAAATCTGACTTAGGAATGAATACGGACTATATTACCTTACCCCTTCTGATACCTCCCTTACAAAATGACATATATTATCTGAAAATTTTTATTTCGAAAACCTAGAGGATATTTAAATAGTGTCAGTTTTATTACCTTGTAAAAGCAGACAACCCCTTAGAAAACCAAAACCTATGCCATACCCCTTCTTATATCTCCCATACAAATTACCAAATTCATAGTTTTTCATACATATATCTTTTGCAAGTCCACTCAATTCAGTCAGTTTGAGCACTACACGCTTAAACCCCTTCTGGTGACTCCCATACAAATTTATCTATTTGTGAAATATTAATATTTCTCTCATAACATCCAAACGGACAGCGGGAGAATATTTGAATTTGGTCAGTTTAATAAACTTGGACAAATCCTGAGAAATCCGAAACCTTTGTCATACCCTTATTGGTACCTCCCATACAAATGCCCAAATTCACACAAAGTTTTATATTTTGTGTAAATACATTGAATTCAATGACAAATTGCGTATAACGTACGCTTAGGAAAATTTGACTCAGAAATGATTATGGCCTATATTGGCCTACCCCTGCTGGTACCTCTTATACTAAATGACCTATTTTTGGAAAATTTGGTCGTCTATTAGACAAAACCTCAGTTAACCGAAGAATTTGCCGCTTTTTCTGGTGCCTTCTATACAAATAATCGAAATAACCTTCATAGTTCTACATGCATATCTTTTTTTTTTGTAAATTCACTGAATGAAGTCAAATTTTGCACAAGGTAAACTTTTATTAAACGTTAACATTTTAGGCTGCCCCAATTGGAACCACCTACTATACAAATTAGCCAACTTTCCAAAAATTCAGTTCACTTGACTGAAATTTCTGTACTGCTTTCTAATATAGAAATATAGTGTTACTTTACCCGATCTTCACATTTCGTATTATTTTTTATTCTGACATAGTTAACAGCTCTTATATAACATCTACAGTATAGTGTAAAAAAATCAAACCAACCGGGACATTTTCATATTACACATCACATAAAATTACGGTCGTATGTACGTAAATACACACGCTCTGTCAAGTAATCAAGTAATTTAAAAACTATTAAATTTTTGTATTCTTCTCACTTTCACTCATTGTTGTTTCTAAGCTCTATAATTAGTAATAGTCGTTTTATTTATTAATAACCCACACACTTTAGTACAAATGCTCCGACCAACATTTTATAATTTACATGTGACCATATGTGTCAATCTAATCGTTCGTTGTAATGCCAAGCAGTGGCATAAATGTTTGTTTTTATTGCTCCATTAACAGTAAAAATCTATGTTAATGACATTGTCCTGCATTTCTGGCAACGATTTTAACACAATTCCGCTATAATTGTTCCGATATTATTGGTGCTATGCCAATAATTTCAAAAAATTTTCGTACAAGTTAAATAAAATAAAGCAACAAAAATTTACATAATGCAACGAAATTGTTATAATGACAAATGCGTATCGATGCACGATGAAATGTGGTAAACAATGCAACTTGAGCGTGAGCTGCTTGTATGTGACTAAAACACTGATTCGTTCGTTCCACGTGTAGTTGCAACAGCTGCACAAAATAGTGTCAATTATGGGAAAACCGGTTGTATGTGTGTATTATAGACGTAACAGCCTAAAATCAGTGTTATAAACATATACATATTGGGGATATCACCATGGAATGAGAAGCACACGGTAGATTTTAATGCATTTAAAGCTTTAAATGAGTTTATCTCGTAAACTAAGCGTTCATTTGTGATCACTATAATTTACTTTACCCGATCTTCACATTTCGTATTATTTTTTATTCTGACATAGTTTACAGCTCTTATATAACATCTACAGTATAGTGTAAAAAATCAAACCTTCTATAAGTGGAGATATGACCATGAAAGGGGTGGCCAATGTTGGATTTTCATATGGAAATTTTTAAATGCGTTTATCTCATAAACTAAGCGTCTAATCAAACAAAGGAGCTTTTAACTTATTTTAACTTATAAATAGTACGACATTGTGAGGACATATTTTCTTGTAAAATATGATTTTTCTTTCCCCCGAAACTACTTACTGTATTGAAAATGGGCTACATGACCACGCCCCTTCTGGTACCTCCCATACAAGTGTACCATTTATCCCACTTTCGAAATTGAGTAATAATATCAATACATCCAACGCGAGGGTTTCCAAATTCTGTAGATTGTAAAGGGTACAAGTAAGTCGGTTTACCCGAATAAAAATTTCTTACTTGTTTTGCATTTATTTTGAATATTAGGCAGGGTTTTTTCCCCTATCTGTACTAATCTATACTTATCCCTGTCCCTATTCTATTAATATTACAAATGTGAATGTTTGTCTGTTTGTGGCTCAATCACGTCTAAACGGGTGAACCGATTTCAATAAAATTTGGAAGGCTCAATATTTTTTAAATGTTTCACGATATGGGCGGAGTGGGCGTGGCAAAACGTAGAAAGATAAAATTTGATATCCAGATAGTACTCGGCAACATTAATATGAATATGCAAACAAAATCTTAAAAAAAGTTTTGCCACGCCCACTCGGCCCACTAATCCAAAATTAAGATTTTGTTTGCATCTTCATATTACTGTGGCCGAGTACTATCTTTTTTAGAGCTAGAGACATAAAATTTGATATCCAGATAGCACTCGGCAACAGTAATATGAATATGCAAACGAAATTTTAATTTTGGATCAGTGGGCGGAGTGGGCATGGCAAAACATATTTTTAGATCTAGGGAGATAAAATTTGATACACAGATAGTACTCGGCAACAGTAATATGAATATGCAGATGAAATTTTTATTTTGGATCAGTGGGCGGAGTGGGCGTGGCAAAACCTTTTTTAGAGCTAGAAAGACAAAATTTGATATCCAGATAGTACTCGGCAACATTAATATGAATATGCAGATGAAATTTTTATTTTTTGATCAGTGGGCGGAGGGGGCATGGCAAAACTGTATTTAAGCCGCAGAGAGATTCAATTTGGTACACAGATAGTACTCGGCCACAGTAATATGAAGATGCAGATGAAATTTTTATTTTTTGATCAGTGGGCAGATGGAGCGTGGCAATACCTTTTTTAGAGGTAGAAAGATAAAAGTTGATATCCAGATAGTACTCGGCAACATTAATATGAATATGCAAACGAAATCTTAATTTTAGATTAGTGGTCGGAGTGGGCGTGGCAAAACTTTTTTAGAGCTAGATACATAAAATTTGATATCATAGTACTCGGAAACAGTAATATTAATATGCAGATGAAATATTAATTTTCGGTCAGTAGGCAGAGGGGGCGTGGCAAAACTTTTTTTTAGAGGTAGAAAGATAAAATTTGATATCCAGATAGTAGTCGGCATCACGAATATGAATATGCTGACGAAATTTTAATATTGGACCAGTGGGCGGAGTGGGCGTGGCAAAACCTTTTTTAGAGCTAGAAAGACAAAATTCGATACACAGATAGTACTCGGCCACAGTAATATGAAGACGCAGATGAAATTTGTATTTTGATCAGTGGGCATACGGGGCGTGGCAAAACTTTTTTTTAGAGGTAGAAAGATAAAATTTGATATTCAGATAGTAGTCGGCATCACGAATATAAATATGCGGACGAAATTTTAATATTGGATCAGTGGGCGGAGTGGGCATGGCAAAACACATATTTAGATCTAGGGAAATAAAATTTGTTACACAGACAGTACTCGACAATATGAATATGAATATGCGGACGAAATATTAAACTGTTTGATTGTTAATTTTAGTCGATCGTGTTTTTTTTTTTTATATATTAAATTTACGTTAAGTGTATCAAATGATACATCAAATTCGGCTTACGATCAGAAAAGTGTTTTTTTTTTTAATTTTTTAATTTTTAATTTTAATTTTGAATCAGTGGGCATAATGGGCGTGGCCAAACAGTATTTCAGCCCTAGAGAGATAAAATTTGATACACAGATAGTATTCGACAACACGAATATTGACATTCAAACGAAATTTGGCGTGGCCAAACTGTGTTTTAGTCCCAGAGAGATAAAATTTGATACACAGATAGTATATGACATCACGAGTATAAATATGCAAACGGAGTTGAAAAACTGTATTTTAGACCTAGAGATACAAATTGGCACCCAGATAGTAAACGACAACACGAATATGAAACTGTAGACGAAATTATAATTTTGGCTCAATGCGCAGATGGCAGCGGCAAAACTGTACTTAAGCCATAGAGAGATAAAATTTGGTACACAATTTGGCGTGACCAAACCGTATTAAGCACCAGTGAGATACATCGGCACTACAGGTTCAAATTTGCAGACGAAATTTTTATTCTCAATCAGTGGCCGAAGAGGACGTGGCAAAACTTTATTTTAGCTTTAGAGCGATAATATTTGATATATAGTTAATATTCGATTCCCAAAAGTAAAATTTATTTTTTCAAAAAGTACTTTTATTGTGCCACAAAGTACTATTTATTGTATCAAAAATACATTTACAGTACAGTTTACTATTGTACCAAAATATTTATGGTTTCAAAGAGTACTTTATTGGTACCAAAAAGTAGAATTTATTGTATTGAAAAGTACTTTTATACTACACAAAAATTACAATTAATTGTACCACAGAGTATCTTTATTGTACCTAAAAGTACTTTTAATGTACTACTAAGTAATTTATTATACCAAAAGTTCTTTAATTGTGCCAAAAATTTTTTTAATGTATCAAAAAGTACTTTTAATTTTATCAAAATGTACTGTTGTTGAAGCAAAGACCAAGGACTAGAAGTTTTTCTTTTAAATTCATAATGTTTTTAAATTTTATTTGCTGACTCGCCAATGCAGACATGAATATACCGATATAATATTTATTTTTGGTCAGCGGAGGCGAACATTTAATTTCCAATTGATGGGACTATATAAGGTAACATTTGTATACAGATAGTACTTGGCGCTATAGATATGAATTTGCAGACAGAGTTTTTAATGTCGGTTACTGAGACGTTATTAGTTTGATCAGGTTAAGGAGTACTTTGGGGTATCAAATTGTTTACAGAGCGTACAAGATCGAAGCTTAAGCTTTGCCCTTTAAGTAGGCTAGCCAAACATAATACACGTATTTGTCAAGTGAGCAATAGAAAAGCATTGCCGGGTCTACTAGTAAGTTTAATAAAGAGAAGATGTTTGTGAGTTTGTTTGTTTGTATGTAGAGGGTAATTTCTAAGCTACTCATCCGATTTTAAAAATTCTTTTACCAGTGCTACGTTATCACTGAGTGATGAAGTGTATTGTAATTTTTTAACAACTTAAAAGATTTAACCAAAATTTTGGTTTTTTTTAAAATCAACTTCATTACTGTATCATTTAACGGTTACGGTTTCGATCAGACCACTAACAATGGAACTACAGACACCTTTGTCTACCTTTCAACTCTTTTTCTCTCTCTCTCTTTCTGTCTGTTATTGCAACATCATATGGGTATGGATATGGGCTAACAATACGCTACGGCTGTGCATGTGAGCCATCTAATGCAACCACTGGTCGTTGGTGTTGCATAATTTGGTTAAATGTACGGCTGATAGGTAGGAGTGTGTGAGAGTCTTGTCATATTGTATATGCAACTGACTGGCAAAACTTTAATTTCTTACGTTTTCGCTTTTCACTTTGCTGAAATCGCCCAGTGCAGCAGCAGAAGCAGCCAAGCTAACGTTTTTTCACTCATGTTTTCTTACTTCATTCAGTTTACTTTGAAGATCGACGTCATCACCGTGAATTGGCCAACACTTTTCTTTGCGAATTGCAGGTAGAAAAACGTTTGCTGCTGACAACAAACGGACGACTAACAAAACAACGCAGTCTGCCAATGGCCGATTATCTGTTCGTCGTCTGACTGAATTGTGTGTTTTTTATTGTGGTCGCTAATCAGGTTTATTTTCTTTGGTTAGATGATTTTTCATATGTTGGTTAGTTGGTTACTTGGTTAGATGTTGGTTGCTTGCCTGCAGGTGAGCCAAAGAAATGAAAACGTTGCGTTGTTGCATTTGGCGTCAAATAGCTAAACAAAGAGTGAAAGAAAAAGAGAATCCTATACAAATATTATGCAATCTCAGCGCAATTTGTTATTTTTATTTATTTGGTTGGTATCTTGGATTTTTTTTTGTAAGTTGTACATGCTGCGCGGCCATGGGTCATTGGCATTGCTATGTAGCGAGTACTTGGGCGGGCAAGAGTTTTTACTTACAATTTAGAAATGTAAATTTAAATGCAGTTTGAAGAGTTTAATAGAGACGTAAATTCAAAGAAAATTGAAATACAAACATTTTATTTGGTTTTCAAATATTCCATTTTAAATTTAAAACTCGTCAATTGATATTCAAAAATGCCATTTAAATTCAAAAAATATTAATTCAAATTTTGCATTTGTAATTCGAAAAATAAATGAAAATCAAAATTTGTCAATTAAAATTCAAAACACATCAATTGATATTCAAATCTCATCAATTGAATTCAAAATTCGTCATGTGAAATTTAAAAATCTTCAAAACTCTTTCAACTGATGAGTTTCGAATTTCAACTGATGAGTTTTGAATTTAAATTGACAAGTTTTGAATTTCAATTAACGAATTTTACATTTCAAATTACAATTTTTGAATTTCTATTAATGAATTTTGAATTTCAATTGATATGTTTTGAATCTCAATCGACGAGTTTGATATTTTTTAAATTTTAAATGGAAAATTTGCATATGAATCGGTATTTTTTGAGTTTCAAATGGATTTTTTGAATATTAATTGACGAGTTTTGAATTTCAAATGGAATATTTGAATTTCAATTGATTGGTTTTGAATTTCAATTGAAAATGGTGTTGTCTAATGGAGATTTTTGGAGAAATCGTTTATAAAAATAACTCGTGGTTTGACAACAGTACAGTGGAAAATTTTGAGAGAAACAATTGTTTTAACAGCATTGCCGACGACAAGGTTCCATTCTCATATGTGCTAATTTTAAGTTTGTCTTGCTATTTCTATAATTTATTACATTTTTAATACTTCTACAAGTATATTAAATTTTTCATAAAATTTAAAATTATTATAAATATCTTTATATATAAAATGGAATGTGTGTTTGTTTATTTGTACCTTATAGGAGACCAAACCTCTGGACCGATCTTCCTGAAATTTTCACAGCATTTAACTGGGACTCTGGCATGACTTATAGGGTACTTTTTTCGACCACGCCCACTTTTACGCCCATTTTTTTAAAATAATATGCAATAGCGAAGCATTGCCGGGCCCACTAGTCTTTTATATATTGCAGTATCACATTCAGACCCAACGATCCTTACAGTGTTAACAAACCGCCAGATGGACAGCAAGATATAATTGTCACAATAACCCATAAAATATGAATTTCTTTTGTTAATCCAATAATTCATCCAACAATGCGATCTGTGACAATGCACAAAAACTCAACTAAATATATATTTCTATGCTATTTATCATCGTCATCATCATCACGATGATCATCAGCAGCAGTTACTGCTTCATCATCTTCCATATAATTTGAATCATAAAACTATTTTACTCTATTATACATATATATATTTATAAATATGTTGTAGTATGTGAGAAATACTTACCCAATAGAATCTCAACGGTGGCCTCACTCATATAATCGTGACAATCGAACGTTTTGCCACCCTCCGCCTGAAGTTTACGCACAACATTGCGTGAATTCTCATTGAATAGATCAATGAAACTCTTCAGAACATTTAGATGGAATGTGGGTGCAATCAACTTGCGATGCGAACGCCATTTGTGACCTGTTCAAATTAGAAAGAGTGAGAGAGAGAGATAGAAGATTCGCACATGTATTAGGTGTTTGTTTGCTTGCGTATTGTGTTTTTGGTTAGCTTAAAGGGAGAGAGGAGTGACAGCATTTTGAATAGTGATATAATTTAATAATGAATTGAATAAGTTTTTTTAACTATGAAGGAATGCAGAATGTGGTGTTATCGCAGATGGTTCTGATTAGATAACTATGTATTCCTTGGGTCAGGCCACGCAGATGCAGTTTTTAAAATTGATTAAATTTTTTGTTGTTCTTTTACTTCAAGCTAAAAATAAATCGTAAAAAAATGTTAAGTACTTTTTAAGATAACTATTGACTGCGTCTAATGCAATTGTCAAGAAGTATGGAAAGTTAATTTTGAATTTACTTTTTGATGAGATTTACACCACAGCATTATAGTGTACGTATACGTAATCAATTGAAATACATATAAAGTATACGCCATATGTAAAAATTTCTTTGTCTTGAATATTCCAAAAGCAAAATCTAACAGAAAAACGTTTAACATCTGCCATTATACGATTAATTTCTGCCATTTTATTTTATTTCCCAAATTATTGCACCGCAAGTGCATAGTGTTAAATTTATAATGACAAATAAGGATATGTATTATTTGATAACAATTTTTATATTGCGATTTTGTCGAAACCACTAATACTCTGTTTATTTAGCGGTTTTGTGTTTTCTATATAGCAATGATGTTTTTCGTTAATACTGTCTGGGATTTCTCGCTTACCTGTACTTATCAATAATCCATCACCCAGCCAGGGTTTAAAGAATTTATATTCCGATGCTTTGTCGATGTAAATCTGGCTGCTAAGTAGTATCTCAACGTCTTTGGGGTCATAGATGAAAACCACCAGTTTGGGACCAATCCACAATTTGACCACATGCGGATAATCTTTGCTTTTACGTATAATTGTCGTAAAAACAGCTGCAAATTAATAGTGAAAATACAATGACAAAATCAACAGCAAGCAATGTTTGTATGAAGTTATATCTTAAATAAAATGGTAATATATAGATATAACGACGTAGAGAGAGAGAGAGAGAGAGGATTCATAAATATGTTGTTTAAAAAAACGTATTTTTACACACTTCCACGTAAAAGATATCTCATCGAATCAGGAAATTAAATTTTATTTAATCATAGGTACGTATCGCAGTATGGCGGTTACCTTGTTCCTAAGAAAAAGGTCTCAGGTCCTTTTTTGTGAAATGGATTTAATAATGCAAAAGTGTCCCAAAAGTCATAGTCTATACCCTGTAAAAATACCATGTTTTTTTAAAGTAATTTTGTAGATATTTTATCAAAACAGAAGCCATAAATTTTATATCATCAACTTGCCTCTATAATGTCATTATGACGCTGAGGCCTTTAATAGTATTGAATTGTGTACTTTAATTATATTATTTAATTACAAATTTATTTTATTTATATGTTTGTATTATTTTTTATAATGAAGTACTTATCTAAATTGAAATAAACTAAATAACTCAGAGACACAATAAATGGATTTGAGACCTTTTCGCAGGATACCGACGATATATTTGTGATTTGCTTTTCAGAATTTCAAACAATAATTTAATTTGTCATAAAAGCTTTAAGAACATTAAACTAGATTTTTTTTGTTTGCTGTATTGTGCTTTCTTAACTTACGCTTGGTCACGTCGATATCTTTATGTTTATGCTCATGATTAATACGATGACGGCACTATTTATAATTTGTCGAACTATATTTTCTCAAAGTTTTCCAAAGGGAGGATTTTAATAAAAAGGTTAAATAAAAATACTAAGGTTCGATTAAGAGCTATAACTGCAATGTAATGTTCTATGTATTTTTATAAATTATTCCTAAATGAAATAATAAAATAAAATACTTTAAATAAATTAAATGAGGAAACTCCGATTTTTGCAAAAATACTCAAAATTTCCTTTTTATGGTAAATCTTTTTCAAAATAACTTCCATGACTCTAGAGCATGCAAAATTAATTCAAAGCCTGTTTAATTACATTTTTCAGCGGGATTAATAATTTCCAAGTTATTCAAAATGTTGCATAAAAAGTAATGTTTTTGGCCAACATTTGTAAACAATTTTTTTTTTAAAAAATTATTAAAATCGAAGACTGTAAAAAGTGTTCCGTTAAGCACTTTGGTCAAAAGTCAAATCCGTAATTAATAAAATGAGTCATTTACTCAGTGTAAAAACTATCGTGGAATTAGCCTCTTACCGATTGCGTATAAGGTCCTGTCTAGCATACTGTGTGATAGTCTAAAGCCAATTGTGGAAAACCTGATTGGACCTTATCAGTGCGGCTTTAGACCATACAAATCCACGACGGATCAGATATTTACACTACGGCAGATTCTTGAGAAAACCCATGAGAAGCAAATCGACACTTACCACCTCTTTGCCGATTACAAAGCTGCCTTCGATAGTCATCAGGCATCGACTATACGAAGCTATGTCTGAGTTCGGTATTCCTGCGAAGATAATTCGTCTCTGCCGGTGTACCCTTACGAATACCAAATCCTCTGTTCGGATTGGCAAGGATCTATCTGCACCATTCGATTCGACGAGAGGTCTTAGACAGGGTGACGGTTTGTCATGTATGCTGTTCAACATAGTGATGGAGAAGGTGTTAAGGAAAGCAGCGGTTAACATGTCTGGCACCATATTTAATAAGAGCCACATGATGCTCGCATATGCCGATGATATCGACATTATCGGTCGGACGATGCGAGAGGTAACAGCTGTTTTCTCATCAGTTGAAAGGGAGTCAGCGAAAATGGGTTTGGCAGTGAATGAGGACAAGACGAAGTTAATGGTATCATCGAACAAAGTGTCCACCCGTTGGGGACGCAGCGTGAACGTTGAAAACTATTGCTTTGAGGTAGTGGATGAATTTATCTACCTTGGATCCGCCATGAACAAAAACAACAGTATCAGCCTCGAAATAAAACGAAGAATAGTGCATGCCAACAGGTGTTTCTTTGGACTACGCGAGCACTTTATAAACACCACCCTATCTCGAACTACCAAAGTCCAGCTGTACCAGGTACTTGGGTGCTTACACAGGCAGATGCAGCCCATCTGGCGGTGTTTGAGAGAAAAATACTCCGCAAAATATATGGACCCATTTGCGTAAACGGCGAGTTTAGGATTCGGATGAACCATGAGCTGTACGAGTTATACCACGACATTGATGTCGTCAAGCGAATCAAAGTGCAACGATTATGCTGGCTAGGCCATGTCGTGAGAATGGATGAGAAACTCCAGCGCTAAAGGTATTCTGTCAAGACCTCTAAGGACGGCTCAAAAGAGGGAGACCGCGACTACGTTGGAAGGACCAGGTGGAGGAATCACTGACGCTGCTTGGTAGGACTGACTGGAGACGGTGCGCACAAGATCGAAGCGAATGGAAATCTTTGATCATTTCGGCCTCTGACTTAGGCACTAAGATATAAATATATATATGTGTCAAGTTGTTTTAAAGGCTAATAATAATAATAATAACCCAGTGAATTAAAAAAAAACAAAAACACGTGTACTTTTTTCCTTTAAAGTTTTTGAATTTCCTTAGTTACCCAACGAACCATGGGGAGAGGGGTGTTTCGCTAACGATTCGTTGGCAATTCGTTAAAGCGATTCGTAAATCTATTCTAAAAAATGATACAATTATAGAATCACTGGTGAACATTCGCAATCGAATCGTAAAAGCGATTCGTTTACTTATCCTAAATCCAATAAAAATGCGATTGAACTCTAAAAAACATTTGAAAATTATAACATTATCGAATCGCTGGTGAACATTGGTTAACATTTCATAAAAGTACCAACCGTTTAAGTGATAAAAATTCGATTAATTCACTTTTTTATTTAAATAAGTAACTGGTAAATATATGCAGGACAAAAGTTTTATTAAAATTAAATTTGGGAATCTATATCTTTAATTGTAATTTTAACTGTAACTACGCGTGACGACAGATTTTGTATTCATCTGTCTATTTTAAAGCCATAACATGTGGGACCGGCCGTGGCAGATAGTTAGAACACGCGACTACCATGCGGGAGACCCCAGGTTCAAATCCTGGCTCCAGTCATCTAAAAGTCATATGGCTCTCGATGTTGTTGTCAGCAATTTCGCAGTATGTGTCGAGTCAATCGACATGTTTAGTAAAAGCTTCTCAAACAGTGACGTTCGCACTCGTCGATAAACAAGTAAAAGTTGTGAATCTAAAAATAGAAAGCGTGTTAATTCACAACAACTCGAGAAGTTATCCCATACCTCACTCATGGGTTGTAAAGGTAAATTAAGTAAGTAACAATTTTGAGTATATACATGATCGGGCTTGTGTTTGGAGTAAAATTGGTTTCATTCAAGTAGTCCCTGAAATTATATCATAAATGTTTTTTATTTAAACCCAAATTTTGTCGTACACAGATATAAAAAACTTAAATAAAATGAAATAGTAACACGATATATCAAAAAAATTTGAATAAAAATTTTCAATACCTCAGAAGAGAATAAAAAAAGAAGGAATAACTTAAAAAATGGATGATTTATAGATTTTGCAACTTGAAAGGAACTCGTTATAAAACCTTTTTTTGATCCTTTATAGAATCAACTTTTGGATTCGTAAAAAAATCGATTCGAGAACGAAGGTGGATTTTCTCCCGCTCGCAATATCACACCCGAATCGTTAGCAAGTATCGTTCGCAAATAAAATGAGAACAATATATGATTCGGGATTGATATCATTCTAGAATCGGATGTTTTGTCGGGTGGTTATTATTTTGGAAATTTACATACACTGTGAGAGTTTTGGCAAAAAATTTTCTAAACCAAGGCCGGAGAGGACCTTAACTAAGTAGAATTTTCTAAACAACATCTTTGTAGAACATTTGAATGTTGTAAAGTCCCTTAAAATAAGGACGAAAAGAGCACGTGAGGAGTGGATATAGAAAGATAAAATGTTTTAGAAAAAAGTACTCCTTAAATTTCATTAAAGACATTTGACATCAAAAATGCACTAAAACAATAAGATGCATACTTTTTTTAGGATCTATTTCAAACTCTATTTTAGGTTAAACTAAAAACTTCTTTTAAAAAAAACTTAATTTTACTTTTCACCCTGTGAATGAGGTATGGGATGCTTCCCGCGTTGTTGTGAATTAACACGCTTTCTATTTTAGATTCACAATAAACGGCACCTACTTGTTTATCGACGAATGCGAACGTCACTGTTTGAGATACGTTTACTAGACATGCCGATTGACTCGACACTAATACCGCGACGTTGCTGTCGACATCATCGAGGGGGCCGGAAATGAAATAAAAAATGTAGAGGACTGAAGCCGGGAATCAAACCGAATGGTAGTCGCGTGTTCTAACCACTATGCAACTGCTGGTCTCAAACTGAAAACTTCACCGGGCTATAAAAAAGAGTTCGACCTAGGGACGATCTGTCCTCCCGGAATTTCAATGTAATAACCAAAGGCTTTCATAACGTTAGGGAATTATTTCTCCCAAAAATATTTGGTGCACAGTGCAATTGTCGCTTTTACATACGTGCATCAGCAAAACTCTCTATAAAATGCATTATTTATTATGAATTATTTTTAAATCAAGTATAATATAAAAAATTAAGAACTTGTGACAAATACAATGTAACAAAAGCAATACATTCTTCTCCGTTTTTGCCGACCACTAATATAAGGTATCGGTTCGGAGTTAATTATACAGACGGACATTTGTCCGCGTATCACAGCAGAGGTTAAAGCTCTTGCTAAGACAAATACGAATGTCTTTGGTAAAGATTTACTATTACACTGTAAACGGCGGAATGAAGACAAGCACCAGGAAAAAACACCCCAGTTTTAAAATAAAAATGGTCCCCAAATCAATATAAAGAAAACAACAACACGAATTTTGTTGGTATAATCTATATATATAAAAATGGTGGCAAAAATTTATAGTAATTCATCAATTGAGAACTGCTGGGCCAATTTTGCTGACATTTTTTTCATTTGTTCGTAATTGCCAGGAGCAGGTTTATGTTTAGGTTGAGAAAATCCCCCGGAAGTCAGGAAATTCGAAAAAACGAAAATTGCTGTTTTGTATGGAATTATGTGTGCAATTGTTACGAATATATTTTCGAATGGAAAAATAAAATAATTTTGTTGAAAAACTCGAAAAATTCCGGAAAAATTCGAAAATTTTTATTTTTTTTTCGACGAAATTTTCCATATCGTTGTATGATTTGATAATTTTGAACGATGTAACAGTGAAATATTTCGGATAATTATTCCGAAATTACTTTCCGAATGGAAAAATAGAATAATTATCGGTGGAAAATTTCTGAAAAAAGTCGAAAGTTTTGGATTTTTCGACGAATTTTTCCATTCCATTCCGAATTTTTCCAACCATGCGGTAGGTTTGATGATTTCAGAGGACGAAAAGGTGGAAAATTCATAGGGTTACTTGGAAAATTTCGGATTATTGTGAAATCTATATGTATAAAAATGGTGTGAAAAGTGTATAATAATTCATCAAGTGCCAGCCCATTTTGGAAAAATCCTTCGGAAAAGTCTGGAAATTAGAAAAATCGAAAATTGCTTTTTTGTAAGGAATTATGTGCAATTGTTAAGGAGTCGCTTTTCGAATGGAAAAATAGAAAAATCTTGTGGAAAATCTCGAAAAATTCTGGAAAGCCAAAAAAAATTGATATTTTCGCATGATTTGAAGATTTTGAACGATGTCAAAGAGTAAAATTTCGGATAAATATTGGTTGGAGACTTTAACAAATAATTTATAATAAGAATATAATATATATACTGATATTCTATGAAATATTTGGCCATTTTTTCCAAAAAATTAGTTTACGTTTCAAATATTAAGTTATCCACATTCGTAACGACTTTTCAGTTTTTAAGGGAGAGTTATTTGCTTGGCTAATGCCACCTATTATTCGGGAGGCTTGCCAAAATTCAAATACGATTCAAATTCGTACATTGTTTGCGATCAACGGCCGGGTTCGACGGATGACATGTGCGTGCTCATGTGCGGCAATCAGCTGTCATCATTGGAAATGCCAGCGCCAAATCTCATGGTTGAAAAGAAACTCCCACCGTCTGGTAAATTGGCAACGGCCAAATTCGTGTTGATGTTTCCACTGAATTGATATCGTTCCCTGCAAATTTTTGCGAGTTCACAACGTCGGAAGATCAACTAATCACATCGCACAAAATTATAAAAATCTCGATTGGATTAATTAACGGGCAGTATTAGCAGCGAAGAATAAGGACATTAATGGCTTGTATTAGATTTTAGAAAGTCAAATCGCTGGAGAACTGCATTCGTACAAATCTGTTCATAGCGTGACCGACGCGGATGATGCGACCAAAAATCGACCGAATTTTTCAACTCGATTAATGTACCGCATAGTTTACAGATGAAGGCGGGATCGATCATAATCATATTGCGGAATCTAAATCAACAGAAATTGTGCAACGGTACGCGGTTGTCCGTCAAGAATCTGATAAACAATGTCATTTAACCGACGATCATCAAAACCAAATTCTAAGAAGAGGAAGTCCTTATCTTACGAATCAGATAATTCCAACTGATCATCCATTTCAATTTCCCGAAGACAATTAATAAATCGCAAGGCCAAACGTTGGAAGTATGTGGGATTAATCTCGAATTTCCCTGTTTTACGTGCGGTCAACTGAACGTTGCCTTTTCACATTTCGGAGGCTTCGTTGTTTGTTTTTGCGACGGAAAATTAATCGAAAAGCATTGTTTATTATACCACTCTCTACTGAGTTTATCTAAAGGCATTAAATTGGGGCGAGACGAAGTTCGCCGGGTCCGCTAGTTTTATATATTTGGGGTCCACATTCTCTTATGATTGGGTCATGTTTTCATTATGAACTTACGCCTAATGAAAATGGGCCAAACTTTGTTTTTAGGGGATAACTTCATTTTCTTTAGGATCCGTCTTCATTTTGTTGGGGGTTTGCTTCATTTGCAGTTTTGAGAATTATAACCTAGGGTGCAATTTCCAACGAATAATAAAAAGCCTAAGGTAAAAAAAAACCCAACACTGTAAGTAAAGGTTTGAGGGTGTTAGGAAACTTTTGTATACAGGGTCATGTTGTACTCGACCAGTCCAACAACGTGCACTTGGTCACTCCCTAAGTTCCAAATGACTGGCACATAGTTCGTAGAATGTAATAAAATAAAAAAAAAATGGTCCCATTTTTTTTTACAAAATACAACAACTGATAACTTCAGGGCCTACTTGCATTTATTTGGGGCTTATTTTCGTATGATAAATAAATATATATTTGGTTTGGGATTAATTGTTATTGATTGGGAGCGATTTAATTTTGAGATTTGGGGTTCCCCTTCATTATGAAAGCCAACCCCGACAAATTGGGGCCTGCTTTCATTTTTAATTTGGGGTGTTATGCGATTTTATATACAGCCACCTAATAATTTGATCTTTCGCAACAAAACCAAAGTTTTCACAATATCCACTAGAGTTTTTGAAGGAAGGATATAAATACATTAGAATAACATCGAATGTTATTCGAATGTTTTTTTTTTATATTTTTTCTATACATTTTTGTGTGCAGAAAAATATTTGTTTTTTTATAAAAATAAAAAAATATGCTGATTTAAATGCTGTAGGCTACATAGCTGTTTTTTCACTAAGACCATTCAATATATTGAAATATTGCCGTCGAAGAATACACTGACATTTTTTTGATCAAGTCTTCCAATATTATTATTTTATCACTGTTCATTATTTATCTATTTCCGTTTTAATATCAATACTTATAAAGTCTTTAGCAACAAATTATTTTATTGCCAGCAGCGCTAGTTGTGTTTAAGGCTAAGTATTTATTATACAATCTGTATACATCCTGTTCGCAATTAGCGCATTCAAACATTTCTCGGCAATTATGAAGGCACACAACTTTTTTTTTACTTTTTTTGTCTCTTAAATCTTTCTCATCCCCTCCCACACTCTTGCAAAATTTTCTGTTGAATTTTGTTTTTTTTCTTTTCAAATAATTATCTTAAATTTAGTAGTTAAAATGATATCACCAACAAAACAACAACATATCAAATTAAAATCCACATACATGATGCTGGTCCCACCACATCGAACAAATGACCCACAACAGGTAATCCATTAGGTCCTGGCAACTTGTCGGCCAGCTCGTACAAATGACGCCTAGATAGGCGCCAATAGACGAACGACAGCGATATCAGCGGCAGCAACAGGAAGTAGAAGACATCGGATGGTGTTATAAGATGCGGATCTTTTAGCATATTCCAAGCCATTTTGGCGCTGTTGATTATCTAACGTAAGGCGTGATTTAAAGCTGACAAATTTTTAAGATATCCGCGTTTAGAAAAGATGTGTAGCGTCTTTGCGAAAGACGATATAACTCTGCCTACAGAAGGTAGAACAGCAGTGCTGCTTTAATTTAGTTCATTTATTAGAATGAATTTAATTGTATATTGTAATTTTAGTTCAGTTCACTTTTTTAGTTTGTTTTCCACTTGCTGCATATTGCAATGATAATTGTATTTTTTTTTTGCAGCCAAAAACTTTTAGTACGCGCACTTTATAGTGGGTGGATATTTTGGGTTTTCTTTAAGTTTTCTTTTCCCGTTTGTAAACACTGCCTGCCGTGACCGTTAAGTTTAAAAAAGCGCGTTCCACATTAGACTGTGAACGTGCCCCAAACAACAGCTTACTTTTATAGCCTGCGCCGACTGTGGCTGGAATCGGCGTAGTCCCGTACTCCCGTATTCGTATGGTCGCCGATGCGGTCCACTTGAACGATCGCACACTTCGGCTATCACCAGCACACACACGTAGGCCTTTTCCCGGCTTGGTATAGTTGGTTGTGGGCAGGCGGGCTACAAACGCAAAATAGTTGGCTATTGCTGCTGCCGGCGCTGCAGCAGTTATATGTACAAGCTTGTGTCTAGGCCTGATAATGATGATGCTGACGATGATGCATAATGCAAATGCTTTAATTGCATGCAGTAATGACTAGATGCGATTTTCGGGGTTTCTTCTATGCGCACACACACACTCAGTTAATTTGAATTGCGTTTAGCCACTGCGGTATCGTAGTTCGTATGAGTGATCACGGTGCAAGTATGTGTGATTGTGTGTGTGTGTGTGTATTTTACTCTGTTTTTCTTATACGTAATGCATTAATCAACTAAACATGAATACGCTTGAGTTATGTTGCTGCGTATTACGCATTAGCGCGTAACCAATATTCATGTGAGACAATCTTCCTTCACCTTAGGTCAGCAGTTGCTCATTATTACACAGCAACACTTCCTCCCATGTCGTATAATAATTTTCAATTAACTAGATTTATTAATTAAACAATTTACTAAGTTTTGCTACGTATACTATTTGTGTTATCTTGAAATTCTTATCACGTGAATATTAATTACGAACAGCGGGTGTGGTTTGTTAAGTCAAGTCAACGGGCATGAGAGTGAATTTGGCAAACGAAATAGATTAGGCCGTGATTTTAATGTAAACATGTTTATTGAGTTTCCCCATTTCCGCTTCCGAGCAGTAGAATTAATGGTGACGAATATTTGATGCAAACATGTTAAACCTCGAGGTAAATTGTGAGATTTTTACTTGATAAAAGTATAAGAAATTAGGCACATAAATTATACTTAGAATACGTAATGGTTAGAGAAATTTCTATGTAATATTAGAGAATTATCACCGTCATACGGGAAATATGATAGACGGGATAGGGGTGCATAAGACGAAATAACTGTGACACCTTTTACAGCTGCCATACAGAAAGACACGAATTTTGATGTGGATTCGTAGTTGACAAGAGACTTCGACACATGGTCTCGCGGTTTAACTTTGTAAGTGACCGAATAGCCACTATTCGTATCCGGGCGAAATATTTTTACATTACGCTGATTTTTGTACATGCCTCGACGTAAGACAAAGACGATGACATTAAAGATGAATTCTATAAGCGACTGGAGGAAATATATGACTGTCCAGCACATGTTCTGGGAGTTTTTAATTCTAAAATAGAAAGGGAAGATGCTCTTGGTTCAGCAGTTGGAAAATTCAGTCTACACAACAACACCTCCGATAACGGATTCAGACTGATTAGTTTCGCATCGGCAAGAAACATGGTTGTAAGTGGAACCAGATTCCCTCATAAAGATATCCACAAGCTAACCTGGATATCTCCAGATCAAAATACAAAAAATCATATTGATCACGTGGTAGTTAATGAAAGGCATGTCTCAACCGTTATGGAAGTGCGTGGGATGCGCGGCGAAAATTTAGACTCGGACCACCGACTATTTGAAGCTAAGGTAGTAGTGGCAAGAACACTCGTAACCAAACGCAAAGGAAGCTAGACATTACAAAGCTGCGTACCACCGAGATAGGCAATGCCTAATTCAACCAACTCTCTCAATTACTTCAAACGATGTCTCATGTTCCCGACACACAGTGCCAGCTTATTGCGTTTTCTATGACTACTGCCACAACGACTGTACTGGGTTATGAAAAAAAAGAGCCAGGATATCTAAAACTACCGGAAAAGTGGTGAAGCAGGAAAGTTTTGACAAGGGATTCCCACCTGTAAGGACAGAGACTGAGACACTCAGGACACTCAGAGCGTGCCGTAAATATGGAGGGAACACTTTCGATCTCTACTCGTTCCCGAAGGCATCATAAGTGACGAAATCATACTAATCATCAATGACGATGACCGATGATTGGAATCTGAGTGTTCTATGTCCTGTGCTTAAAAGAGGCTATCCAAGTGTATGTTCCAACTATCGCGGGATCAGCCCTTAACCCATCACATACAAGGTCCTGTCTAGTGTGTTATGTGAAAGACTAAAGCCCATTCTGGCGAACCTGATTGGACCTTATCAGTGTAGCTTTTGACGTGCTAAATCCACGACCGACTCACACTACGACAAGTCCTGGGTAAGACCCAAGAAATGAAGATCGACACCTACCATCTGTTTATCGACTACAAAGCTGCATTAGACAGTCCGATACGACAGTAACTATTAGATGTTTTAGCTGAGTTTGGTATCGCCGCGAAGCTTATACGACTTTGCGGGTTGACACTGACTGACACGAAGCCTTCAATGAAAATAGGCACAAATCTAACAGAGCCATTTTTTAACAAGCGAGTCTTTAGACAAAGCGATAGAATGTTATGCAATCTCTTTAACATCATAATGGAGATTATCATGCGTAAGGCTGCAGAAAACACGACTGGCACCATCTTTAACAAAAGCCACATGTTGCTCGCGTATGCCGATGATATAGGTGTCATTGGCCGAGGACTGTGGCTGACAACTATAACTTTGAACTGGCAGATAATTTCGTCTACCTCGGCTCTGCCATCAACAAAAATAATAATGTCAGCCTGGAAATCAAGAGACTAGTATTCATCGTAAACCGCTACTACTATACGCTAAGAAAGCGATTTAATGCCAAAGCGCTCTCTTGAAGAACAAAGATCCAACTATACCAGACACTGATCCTACCTGTCTTGTTCTTCAGCGCAGAATCCTGAGTAATGACGCTGGCGGAACAATCTATTCGTGGAGAAAAATACTTCGCAAAATATTTGGACCGAGTACCGTCGTCGAATGAACCACGAGTTGTATGTGCTATACAACGATATCGACATAGACAAGCGCGTTGCAATAGACTTGGACACGTTGTACGAATGGATGTAAATGTTCCAGCTCGGAAGGTTTTCGTAAATAAACTCGATGGGAAGCGCAGAGAGGGCGACCAAAACTTCGTTGGATGAACCAGGTAAAAGAGCTATTATCTAAACTTGACGAACTATCTACGGAGCGCAAGATACCTAAGTGCTTGGAATTCTTTTCTACGTGCGGCTACTGATAGATGAGATTCTGTTGTTGCTGTCATTTCGGTACTTTCCATACAAATGACCAAAATAACCCCCATAGGTAAGCGTTTATTGAACACGGACTTAAGACTAGCAATTAGACCCGTTGTACTGCCTCTCCCGAAAATTAATATTTCCAATAGTTACTAAAAAGAAAATCCTCAAAATGATAAAAATATTTTACTTTAAATAATTTGTATTTGTAGATGGAACCTAAGAAACCGAAAGGCTTATCCCAACCATTACAAATAATGATTTCGTTTTGGATTTTTGTGCGACTAAAGTTAAGACTTTTTCCTTAAAGCTCTTTCTGTACCCCCACAAAACCAAATTTTATGAACTCTTTAAAAATTGAAATAAAAAAAATTAGGACAAAAATTTAAGAAGATTTATGCTTAGGCAAATCGCTCACTTTAAATTACTAAGCACAATGGTTTCAAATCAATTTTTTCTGGCCAAAATTATTAAAGTTAAGAAAATGACAATTTGTTCAGAAATAAATTAATATTGTTATATGTTGTCAATTGTATAACTTTTTCATCCTAATTGATCCAAATCTGCTTTCTGCTTTGCTTGCTTATAATTAACGAATAAAAACAAATATTAATTTAATTAAAATCTTATTTTTATGCTGTGAAAATAAAATTATACATTAATTGTCAGTTATGTCTAGCTTGCTTTCTAAGATTATATTGCCATCTTCGAATTCGTCTTCACATTCTTCGTATTTTGTCATATTCGTCTTCATATTTTTGAAGCGAAGGTTGTTTAGAAAAATTTATATACATTTAATAATCGCAAGTATTCGCAAGATGTAATTAAAGAATATAGTTGAGCAGATCACATGTTGTTTTTGAAAGTTAATTTTATGCTGGACAAACTTGGACTTTTTTTAAACTTTAAATCAATTTGAATAAAGTGAAAAATTATAAAATTAAATATGCATGTAAACAAGGTGAATTATTTCCTATTTATCTTTCTTTTTTCAAACTTGTTATAGGGAATTATTTAAGTACTTACTATGGGTAAGATTATCCATTACAAGTTTTTTTTTAATTTGTTATATTTTTATAAAAAAAACAAAATCATATCGCGACCTAAAGTTGTAAAGGCTGTAAGTCCAAAATTCAATATTTTACAGGAGGGACAAAAAACTTTACTTTTGCCTTTAACGACTTACTTTTTCAAAACTTTTAATGCAATTATGTGTAACTTGCTCATATTTTTGGTAATATTGAGAAATTTTTCTGAAAAAATTCACTTTACACTTTTTGGGGCATTTTTTTTGGACATTGAACGTTTTCGCTTTTTTACTTATCGATTTGATTTGGACTTAGCGCCTTTTCATATAACAAATTTTTATTAATAAATAAAACTAAATTTTTTTATTAAATTTTTTTAATTTTTAATTATAATTTATTCACTATATTTTTATACCCTCACCCTATGGGTAGGAGGGTATGTATCATTTGATACGACTCAAAAGTGTATCACATAGAAGGAGTCACTTTAGACCCTATGTTTCTTTGAACCAAATGCGATACATGACTTTTTAAGTCGTTTGAGCTATTTCCTTCTGTCTATCTGTCTATCTGTCTGCCCGTCTGTCTGTCTGTCTGACTGTCCGGCTGGTACGCACGATAACTTTCGAAAGACGCAATTAATGTTTTGAAATTTTGCACGAGTTAATATTTCCCCAAAACTACTTACGGTATTGCAAATAGGCTACATGGCTTTGCCCCTTCTGGTACCTTCCATGCACTAAATTGTTTTCAAAACTATACTAAAAATTTCCAACTTTGTCGCTCCAATGACTAACGGTTAACAACAATTTACAAAAATAGAATTAATTTCTGGTTGCTTTGATGTGTTTTTAATTTTTGTGTAACCACAAAAATGGCAAAACACAAAGTAAAAAAAGTAATTTTGGCCACGTATTTGCTCAGAGGGCCCATTGTGCTATGGAGCAAAAAACAACTGTTACTATTAATAATCCCCGCCTTTTTTAAATTTGTACTATTATCTTTAAATTTACTAAAAAACTCAATTCCAACCAAAATATTTTTCTGATGTTTGTTTATGAAACTAAGCAGTGTGCGTTCTTATGGTCACTTGAACAAAAGTTCTATCATTTTCTTAGCTGTTCGGCATTTAGCTTACAACACCAATTCTCGATACCTCAATACCCATCCATTGACCATTTTGTCTAAATTTCATTTTTCGATTTGCTATGACAATATAAAGTGTACCTTACTGCCTGATGCAGCACTCATTGTTCATTTGTCACATTTGACACATGTGCTGCCTGGACATGAATACATGGACCTGCAATACATTGTGCTAAGTAATATAAATTTAACGTCATATTATATATATTCGCTTTAATAGAAAAGTTTGTCTCTCAGTCTACGACAAATAATTGTAATTTAGATTTCTTACGGAGCTACCGTCGCGGCGTCGACGGCGCTGGAGGTCGTGTAGATGAGTGACGAGTATATACTACGTGCGGCTTATGTACTATATATAGAGTAAGCTGTACTATATAGTCCACGTACGTAGGTACTATATGCTAAAGTGAGCCAATTCAAAATGCTCGGATAGAAGTGTTCTTGTTGTTGTTGCTGTTGCTGTTGTCAGTCATTACGGACGCCTGCAAATCGCCGTTGATTTGAATCGTACCACACACAGATTTGAATATGAATAACAACAATTAAAATGCCATCAATTTCTGTCTCGTAAATTAACTTACAATAAGTCTTTTATTTATACACATAATTTACACAAACAAAAAGTAAAGGAAAATAACACACACACAGAGGGATAGAAGATGAGATGATGATGATGATGATAAAACATAGATTTACAAAAGATACTTGTGAATGGTTATGCGCTTGATAGATTAGAGAGTAAGTAGCATTTGATCCACATAATGTGTGATGGCATATTAGCATTTTTTGTCTACCCGTAATTAGCAGGAAGAAATTGACATATAAATAATAGTGGTAACTTAGCTAAGTAAATATGATATATCGACATGGCTTAAATATATTTAATACGTACAATGTTATAAAATGCATTTAAATCTAAAATTATAATTTGAAATTTTAAATACGAAGACATGGTTGTCGGTTTTCAAATTTGTATCTGAAGAACCTTTGGTAAATCGTGTAAGTTTGGAAGTATTGTAGAGTATCATAAATGCTTAACTAAATTGTAGTTAATTATGGTTATGAAAATAATTTATTAGAAATGTTCATATCTACTTACACAAAGGCAGGTATTGTAGGCAATTTATAATTTTACAAATGTGTGTAATGGTTATTATAATTAGACGTGACACTCTACTAGCGCTACCTGATGGGTGTGAGGGATTAGAGTTTATGGAGAAAGTATGACCTACAGCTTTCTGTGCATATTAGCAACTGCAGAAATTGTAGTTTTAGGTTACAAGAAAAAAGTAATTTGGGGAAATTTTTGGGTAATTCAAAATCAGTATAGAAATTTACTTCGGGTGGACTCTCACTCAATGTCTAAATTAATAAATGTATTTCATGTTTTTGATTTTTTTTTAATTTTTAAAGCAACTACACAAATTAGAAGTTGGGTAATTACTTTGTTACCGTAATACGCTGTTTATTCCAAAATGAATAATTAAATATATCGTCGGTATACTGCGTAAACCGACCAACTTCACCTTTTCGTGAATTGATGCAAAAGGGAATGGGGAATTTTATTATTTGAGTCTTTCTCATTGTTATTCATTTGGGGATTCCCAATCAGCTTAAAACGACCGAGAGATCACTATTCCCCGGGCAATGCCGCAAATGTAAGAAGGCGCAATGTTGAGTAACCTAAACGGCATAAGTTACTGAAACTCAACACAGAGGCTCTCTTAGTGGCTTTGGCAGCCCCAAGAAACTAGGATCTGGTGATATGGCCTAATAAACCACTACCCTTAAACAAAACAAGTATTATGAAAACACGAAAAAAGAAAAAAACAAGAACCCTCCCAAATGTTGACGTTATAAGTTATAAGGACAATGATTTTAGGATATGCACCGGAAAGGTCTGAATACTATACAGAAATGGTGCCTTCATCCAACTGGAAGATGTCCTCGACAAATACAAAGCTGACATCACCGTCATTCAGTAAATGAGAAGCACGGGACAGTGATGCACACGACGAAAGAACTGTGACATATTTTACAGCTGCGATGCAGAACGACACGAATTTGGATGTGATTTCATAGTCAAGCCCCGGCGGAAGACAAAGACGAGGAAATTAAAGATGCATTTCTGGCTGATTTTAATACTAAAAGAGGAAGGGAAGATGCTCTTGGTTACGCAGTCGGAAAATTTAGTCTACAAAACAACACCTCCGATAACGGATTCAGACTTGTTAGCGTTGCGTCGGCAAGAGACTTCGACACATGGTCTCGCAGTTTAATATTGTAAGTGACCGAATAGCCACTATTCGCATCCGGGCGAAATATTTTTAGATTACGCTGATTTGTGTACAAGCCCCGACGGAAGACAAAGACGAGGACATTAAAGATGCATTTTATGAGCGCCTGCAGGAGATATATGATCGCTGCCCTGAACATGACATTTAAATTGTTCTGGGAGATTTTAATGCTAAAATAGGATGGGAAGATGCTCTTGGTTCAGCAGTCGGAAAATTTAGTCTGCATAACAACACCTCCGATAACGAATTCAGACTGGTTAGTTTCGCGTCGACAAGAAACATTAGGAAAGCCAGCTATCACAAAGCAGCATACCACCGAGATATCCAATGCCTACTCCAACCAATTCTCTCAATTACTTTAAACAAACCCCCCTAGTTCTGATGTTCCCGACATACAGTGACAACCTATTGCGAATTCTTTGACCACTTAAACAACGACCGTACTGGGTTATGAAAAACTACGCTCTGACAAGTCCTGGTACGATGAATGCTGCGTACGAGACAAAACTGCAGCCAATAGTACTCTGCTCGTTCCCGAAATCAAAATGACGCCAATCATCGACGAGATAGATAGTACGGCAATAGCGTGACTTAAAAACAATTAGGCTGGTGAAGTCGATGGACTGCTAAAAGAACTTGTAAAGGCTGGCGGCGATGAGCTGATAACGTGCAAACAGCAGCTTATAACCACTAGTTGGCTAAAGGAATGCATACCCGATGAGTGGAATTTGCGTGTTCTAACATAAGTCCTAACCTTAAGAAAGCCGATCCTAGTGTATGTACCAACTATCACGGGATCGTCGTATTACCCATCGCATACAAGATCCTTTCTAGTGTGTAATTGAAAGACTAAATCCCATTTTAGAGAATATGATTGGACCTTATGAGTGGACCTGGTAAATCCACGACCGACCAGATATTCACACTACGACAAATACTGAAGAAGACCCAAAAAATGCAGATCGTTACCTACCATCTGTTCATCGACTTCAAAGCTGCATTTGACAATCCGATACGACACAAACTATTAGATGCTATGGCTGAGTTTGGTATCCCCGCGAAGCTGATACGACTTTGAGGGATGACACAGGCTGACACTAAGTCAATTGTGAAAATAGGAAATCATCTGAAAGAACCCGTTTCTACCGTGCGAGGCCGTAGACAAAGCGATAGTCTGTAATGCGATCTTTTTTAACATAACAATGGAGATGATCATGACGTAGGCCACAGCAAACACGACTGGTACCATCTTTAATAAAATCCACATGCTGCTCACGTATGTCGATGATATAGATATTACTGCTTTACTTCAAACATTGAGAAGAAGTCGGCAGAAGTGAGTCTGGTGATAAGTAAGGACAAAACCATGTTATTTGTTTTAACGCACACATAGTCTGGTCACTTCAGACGCTACGTGGACATTGGTCTACCTTGGCTCCGCCGTAAACAAAAATAATAATGTAAGCCTGGAAATCAAGAGCCGAGTATTGATCGGAAACCGCTGCTACTATGCGCTTAACAAGCGATTTAATGACAAAACCCTCTCTTGACTAACAAATATCCAACTTACCAGACACTGCCTACCTGTCTTGCTTTACAGCACTGAATCCCGGGTAATGCCACAAGCGGATCAATCATCGTGAACGGCGAAATAGACCAAATGCGATTTTTTTTGGAAACATTGTACGAATGGATTAAAATGATAAAGATCGAAAAATATTTGGGAATAAACTCGATGAGCGGCACAGGAGGGGGACCGAAACTTCGTTGGGTGCTTCAGTGGTAGTTACTCACACTAAGTATAGATAACAGCTTTTTTACGGAGCGCAATAAACCGAAGCACTTGAAATTCTTTTCTTCGTGCGGCTACTGATAGATGAATTTCTGTTGCTGCTGCCAGATAAGATGTTGTAAAACTACTACATTTTTTAAACATGAATAACTTAACTAGCTGTTAACCGATTTTTAAAAACAAGTATGCGTTTAACTCGTGAAAACGTGCACTTTCTGAATAAAGTAGTAAACATAACGGTGTCCTTATAAAATAGGGGCTACAAACTTCATCAAACTTAAAAATAGTGAAAAAATTACAAAAGTTTGAAATTTCGAGGCAAAAAACAAACAGATATGACAAGTTACCAATATAACTATATATATGGTTGGAAAGGCCGCAGTCTCTTCTTTCTAAATCCACTGAGAAATTTAAAATCGGTTGATATTCAACCACGTTACTGGCTTATAAGTGCGTAAAGGTTCGAAAACCGGTATCAATGTGGACTTTATGAGCTATTTAGGTTGCCTAGACACGTTCAGATTGGATTGATATGTTCGCGAAAGTTGTTTATCTTTACCAGGGCTACAATTTTGGCGAACAGTGTTAGAGAAAAATTTGGACTCCCTCAAAGTAATGCTCAAAAAAGTGAAAAAATAATAAATTCTTCTTCAATTTTTTTTGAAAAAGGGCAGGAATAACCAACCTTTTTGACATAATTTGTTAATAAAGTTATTGCGCAAAACTCCCAGCTACATTATTGCCGAATACAGATTAGCGCTATCACGAAGTGTGAGTTAGCTGTTGGACAAAAACTGATCACACCTTTTTTCATGGGGCTCACTGATTTTGGGAATCTTTAGGGGCCCATAAAAAAAAATTGGTCACCAATCTCGCCAAACTGAGTATAGGGTTTTATTACCCTTCGATAGTAGAATCGAACCTATACTATCCCGTTTTTGTATTTTTCAAAAAGTCGTCATTTGTTGCATAGTGTAATCATACGCCACCATATAGTATTAAAGTTATGTCAAACAAAAGAGCCTAAAACGTGACAAATTTCCCTATACGATACTTACTAACTTCAAATCGATATTAAATTATTATGGCATGTAACTTGACAACACGAATTATGCAGAACTTCTTCTTTTTGGGTTTACTTTCACGTGCAGTTCACAGAATTGAGTCCCAAAATCATGTGTTGACTATGTGATATTAAAAAAGAACGGAAGTTAAAATACCATATTTTACATGGCCCTTCCTCCTTTAGTAAAGTGTGAGCGATGGCGGCACCCATTGCACAAAGTGCTTGTCAAAATCTAAATATAAAATGAAAATCTTACTTGGAATATACGAGTATCTGCTAAAGTTAACAACTTCGAACTTGAATGCACATTAAGTCCAAGATGACTCAATATCAAAATATCCAAATCGATTTTTTGTATAAATTATTGCGTATTCTTCTATAATACGCGTCCTTGCTTAATTTCACTCTCCTATAAAAAGATTAAAGATATAAAGAAAATATAGCTCATTGCACCACCTTACATTTGTTTAGCTAAAAAAAAAACTTTCCACCGAATTGTGTCATAACTTTTCCACGTTTTCCTCTCTAATGAACTTAACGTTATAGTAGGGTATCACATACAGTCGAAGTCTACCGACCATTTATTTCTTACATACGAATATGTGTTGATTATATGAATTAACCTAAACTTACAAACTAAACTTAATCATATAATTGAATTTGTTTAATTTGATACTACTAATCCTTTTTGATATCAGTTTATTATACTATTATTTAATTAAAATTTAATTCAATTAATTAACAAATTAATTCTTTTATATTGAAATTTAAATAAAAAGTATGCATACATTTGCTTTCTCCTTCAGTTGTGAACACTTAAATGCGCTTTAATCTATTTATGGTAAACAAAACAAAAAAGAAAATATTTAATCTAAATAAATTATCATTTAACTAGCTAACTATTTATTACGTAATTAATATTAAGCTTAAAAATATGTATGTATATATGTATGTATCATATGAATTCTTATGCCCAATTAAACACTAGACTAGACAAGACGACAACATTTGACTGTTGTTAATTAAACTACACCGATGATTCGTATATAACGATTTGCAAGACTTTGGGTTTATTATTTTGTGCCTCTTTCACTTCCTTTAGGATAGCATTCGTGATGGCTTCGAGAGCGGCTATGTCGGCATTATTGGGATCCTTGCGTGACATATTCCATTTGGGCATTGATACCTAAAAAAGGGATGAAAAACGATATGAAAATTTAGTTGTTATTGGACAAATTAACAATAGGAGATTTTTCCAATAAAACATATATTTAGGTAATTCTGTCAAATTTAACAAATTATTGATATGTATAGAGTTATGGATATTAAAGAGCCCATTATTATGTGTAAATGCACTTACTTTCTTACACAGTACAAAACATGATTTTGGGACTTAATTCTGTCAAACAAAAGAGCCTAAAATGTGACAAATTCCTCTATACGACACTTACTAACTTCAAATCGATATTAAATTATTATTGCATGTAACTTGACAAAACGAATGATGCAGAACTTCTTCTTTTTGGGGCTACTTTCACGTGCAGTTCTCAGAATTGAGTCCTAAATCAATGAGCTGAAAAATGTTGTACTGTGTTATTTACCCTTTGCATCTTATTAATGATATAGTAATTGTAATGAGCTAACATGCTTCTATTTTTAGACTTTCATATAATAGAACCTACAGTTTAACGACGAATCGGAACGTTAGCTTAGCGATAAACTTTAGTGTACATGCTTTTTAACTCCACTACTTTGAAGTTGATGAAACCAGGTCAACCGCAACGTAGTCGCATCACACCATTGTCGGTACCTCTTATGACAACCCCATGTAAAATTAACTACATAACTCGTCAACTGAATTCAAATATCATCAATTGAAGTTCAAATTTGAAATTAACCCAATTTCAAATAAATTCTTCTTCTTCTTCTTTAATGATAGCAACAACAGCAATTTATCCATCAATAGCCGCACGTAGGAAAGCATTTCAAGCGCTTCGGTCTTTTGCGCTCAGTATATAGTTTGTCACACCAAGCTCAGTTAACAGCTCTTTCACCTGGTCCATCCATCGGAGTTTTGGTCGCCCCCTCCTGCGCCGCACATCGAGTTTACTTTTCGAGCCGGAGCGTTTTCGTCCATTCGTACAACGTGTCCAAGCCAGCGCATTCGGTCTATCTGAACGCGCTTGACTACGTCGATGTCCTTGTACAGTTCATGATTCATTCGACGACGGTACTCGCAGTTAACGATAATGGGTCCAAATATTTTGCGTAGTATTTTTCTCTCGAAGACTCCCATAATAGATTGATCCGCTTGTGTCTTTACCTAGGATTCTCCGCTGTCGAGCAAGACAGGTAGGATCAGAGTCTGGTAGAGCTGGATCTTTGTTCTTCGAGAGAGCGCTTTGTCGTTAAATCGCTTGCTTATCGCATAGTTTTAGCGGTTTGCGATCAATACCCGTATTTTTATTTCCAGGCTGACCTTATTATTTTTGTTTATGGCGGAGCCAAGGTAGACAAAATCATTTAGCACTTCAAAGTTATAATTGTCAACGTTCACGTAGCGTCCCAGACGAGGGGACTCTTTGTTCGTTGAAACAAATAACTTGGTTTTGTCTTCGTTTATCACCAGACCCACTTCAGCCGACGGCTTTTCAATGCTCGAAAAAACGGCAGTAACATCTCGCAATCCACGTCCAATAATATCTATATCATCAGCATACGCGAGCAACATGTGACTTTTGTTGAAGATGGTACCATTCCTGTTTACTGCTGCTTTCCGCATGATCATCTCCATTATGATGTTAAAGAGATCGCAGAACAGACTATCGCCCTGTCTAAAGCTTCGTTATTTAGAAAATGGCTCTGGCAGATTTTTGCCAATTTTCACTGAAGACTTCGTGTCAGTCAGTGTCATCCCGCAAAGTCGAATTAGCTTCGCGGTGATACCAAACTCAGTCATAGCATCCAAAAGTTTCTGTCGTATTGGACAATCGAATACAGATTTGTAATCGATGAACAGATGTTGGTATCGATCTGCATTACTTGGGTTTTCTCGTAGTGTTAATATCTGGTGGGTCGTGGATTTACCAGGTCTAAAGCCACACTGATAAGGTTCAATCAGGTTCGCCAGAATGGGCATAGGTCTTACACATAACACACTAGACAGGACCTTGTATGCGATGGGCAAAAGGCTAATCCCGAGATAGTTTGTAGACACACTTGGATCGCCTTTCTCAAGCACGGGACATAGGACACTCAGATTCCAATCATCGGGTATGCACTTCCTGAGCCAAATCGTGTTTATAAGCTGGTGCATGTATGTTAGCAGTTCATTGCCGCCGGCTTTAAAAAGCTCTGCCGGCAGTCCATCGGCTCCCGCAGCTTTATTAGTTTTAAGCCGTGCAATTGCCGTGCTGATCTCTTTTTGGCTAGGTGGTGGACAGTCTACTCCATCGTCGATGATTGGTGTGATTTCGTCACTTATGCTGCCTTCGGGAACGAGTAGAGACCGAAAGTGTTCCCTCCATATTTGCAGCACACTTTACAGTGTCCGTGACTAGATATCCGTCTCTGTCCTTACAGGTAGGGATCCCTGTTTCAAAACCTTAGCTTTTAAACCTTTTGGTAGAACTTTTGGGGTTCACCTCTATACCTATAGTTTTCGATATCCTCGCTCTCTCTTTACTTCCACAGACGCTTTTTCCGCCTAACAGGCGTTTTATTTCCCTCCTTTTCTCTTTATAACTCTCCGTCACCGCACGCGTCGCCATTGGCTGCAGTTTTGCCTTGTATGTAGCATCCATTTGCTCAGACATTTCGTGACATTCATCATCATCTGAGCGTGGTTTTTTTATAACCCAGTGCGGTCGTTGCGGTAGTGGTCATAGAATGCGCAATATGCTGCCACTGTGTGTCGAGAACATCAGAACTAGGGGGGTTTGTTTGGAGTAATTGAGAGAGTTGGTTGGAGTAGGCAATGGCTATCTCGGTGGTATGTAGCTTTGTGCTGTCTAGCTTCCTTTGCGTTTGATTACGAGTGTTTTTATCACTTCTTAATCGTGTGCGTACCATGACTGCAACTAGGTGGTGATCCGAGTCAATATTTGCACCGCGCATCACATGCACGTCCATAACGCTTGAGACATGCCTTCCATCAATTACCACGTGATCAATCTGATTTCTTGTATTTTGATCGGGAGATATCCAGGTTGCCTTGTGGATAAATACCATGTTTCTGGCCGACGCGAAACAAACCAGTCTAAATCCGTTATCGGAGGTGTTGTTGTGTAGTCTGAATTTTCCCACTGCTGAACCAAGATTATCTTCTCTTCCTATTTTAGCATTAAAATCTCCCAGAACAATTTGAATGTCATGTGCAGGGCAGCGGTCATATATCTCCTCCAGGCGCTCATAGAATGCATCTTTAATGTCATCGTCTTTGTCTTCCATCGGGGCGTGTACACAATTCAGCGTAATGTAAAAATATTACGCCCGGATGCGAATAAATTAAATTCACTCAATTTAAATTTATATTGAGATTGCAATACCTTCTCCGTTTCTTACGAGCAATTACATAACAAGTACTATCCCACTACATTCCCATATATTTTTGCCCTCCTCCCCTGGCAACAACTGATGTGCCAACATGAACACTTACACTGCCGCTCAATGTCATCCTTGTATCCTTTTCTCATTTCATTTTAACACTGTGCAAACAATACTCCTTCCGTTCTCTATATACCCCAAATTCTTATATTCGTATTGTATTGTAGCTAATACTTACCGTCAACACTTTTTGCAATGTCGCATAATCTAGGCCAGTGCCAGCTGTCTCGCCTAAACGTCTCAATGTTTCAGCCATGGGACCAGAAAGTTCCTGTTTATTGTTTTAAGAGATAACACAAAAATAACATTAATTCTTAAGGGTTCTTAAAAACCAAAATGACAGAAGTACAAAAAAAAACAACAACAAATACAAATATTGGCTTAACACCACCGCCACTAGTAGTAGTAAAGTGAAAACTTACTTGCAACTTGGCCCAACTGGTGGCATACTGTCGTCTTACCAACTCAATGATGGTAGAGGTAAGAGCCAAACCAATTAAGATGTATAAAGTGCACAGCAACATATAGTTGGGTTTTTCTAAAATGGAGCAAAAATTACGATAACATTTAAAGCAGCTGCGTTGATGTTGCTGAACTATTCACATACTTGGCACTAAATCGCCAAAACCTATTGTGGTCATAGTAATGAAACAGAAGTAGAATCCATCAAAAAACGTCCAATCATCCTCCCAGAGCAACAGTAGGCCAGCACCAATAGCCAAATATACACAGAGAAATAATACAGCCGACAGAGCATAGAACCAGGTCTTACCAATAAAATTGGTAACTTTTGGTGTTTCTGCAAAGGCAAAGCGGATTAGATTATTACAAACGATCGCGATCGCAATTTGTACTTACTTGGCATATGTCTGCCTAATACAGAGACTGCTGTCGCAAATAAACGTCCCCAATCCGCTATTACCGTAAGCGTAAAGGGAATGCCTATTAGTGCGAAGCATATGCAAAATGCTCTGCCTCCGATTGTCACAGGGACAATGTTGCCATAGCCAATGGTTGTCAGCACGGTCGACGAGAAGAAAACCGCTTGCATAATGCTCCATCGCTCATAAGGCTCTGGAAAGTCTTTTTCGGCCTCAATGAGTAGACCACCTTCGGCAGCTTCTTGGACAGCCTGAAAAATAGATGGGAACAGAATGGAATGTAATAGTTGATCAATATTTTTTAATTATAAATTATTTTTTAACGTAGAACAGTGGTAGCAAATGTGAGAAGGCGCAATGATGAGTAACCTAAACGTCATGCTACCTCCAATGCGTCTTAGGAAGTAGGTAAAACAAGTTACTGAAGCTCAACACAATGGCTTAATAAGCCACTCTCCTTAAACAAAACCAATTATAATGAAAACACGAAGAAAAGATAAAAACAAGACCTCCCCGGCAAGAGACTTCGACACCTGGTCTGGCGGCTTAACCCTGTATATGGCCACTATTCGCATTCAGGGGAAATATTTTTACATTACGCTGATTTGTGTACACGCCCCGACGGAAGACAAAGAAGAGGACATTAAAGATACATTCTTTGAGTGCCTGAAGAAAATATATGACCGCTGCCTCGCACATGACATTAAAATTGTTCTGGGAGATTTTAATGCTAAAATAAATGGTTCAGCATTCGTAAAATTCAGCCAACACAATAACACCTACGATAACGGATGCAGACTGGTTAGTTTCGTAACGGCAAGAAACATGGTTGTGAGTGGAACCTGATTCTCGCATAAAGATATTCACAAGGCCACCAACTAGTTGCAGCCAAGGTACGCACACGATTAAGTAGTTATCGTAACCAAACGCAAAGGAAGCTAGATATCACAAAGCTGCATACAACCGAGATAGGCAATGCCTACTTCAACCAACTTTCTCTATTACTTCAAACAAGCCCCCCAAGTTCTGATGTTCCCGTCAAACAGTGACAGCATATTGCGAATTATATGACCACTGCCGCAACGACCGTACTAGGATATGAAAACCACGCTTAGACAAGCCCTGGTACGATGATGAATGTCGCGAAAGGAAAGCAAAGGTTTTGGAACAGGGATCCCCACCTGTAAGGGCAGAGATGGAAATCTGGTCACGGACACTCAGAGTGTGCTGCAAATATATAGGGAACACTTACGATCTCTACTCGTTCCCGAAGGCAGCATAAGTGACGAAATCACACCAATCATAGACGACGGAATAGATTGTCCACCACCGAGCCAAAACGAGATCAGCATGGCGTTCATAAGGCTTACAAGTAATAAAGCTACGGGAGCCGATGGACTAGCCGGCGGCTATGAGCTGGCAACATGTATGCACCAGCTCATTAACACGATTTAGCTAAAACAATGCATGCCCGATGATTGGATTGGAATCTGTTATATGTCCTATGTTTAAGAAAGGCGATCCAATTGTGTGTACCAACTTTAGCAGGATCTGCATTATACCCATCGAATACGAGCTCCTGTCTAGTGTGTTATGGGAAAGACTAAAGCCCATTTTAGTGAACCTGATTGGACTTTATCAGTGTGGCTTTAGATCTGGTAAATTTAGATTTTAGTTATGCCAGGGCCACTCTTGTCTTCAGTTGCAGGCTTCCTCTGTTTTAGCTGCAGGGGGTAGGCGACCTCCAAGAACGACATTAATGCGGTAACCTGAAACCGCGGAATTGATGGCGTCTCTATGAATGTCGTTTAAAGCTGCTGCATACGAGGTGCGATCCGAGGGATACTGCACATAGTTGCGTATTTTCTCGTCTTATACTCGAAGGTCCTTCTTGACATGTCTCGGGGGAATTGTGTGATGTTAAAGTTGAAATGACTCATCCAATGATATCACAGGAGAAATTGTTTGGTCAATATGACATTATGTTCGTTGATTGGGAGGACCTTCGTTTCCTCATGTTGATGGTGTTTTGAGGTTATCTGCATGCAGCACGTTACAGTCCTTAGAGCGGTATTTTGGCAGCTTTGGATATTTCTCCACTTGGTATCACTCAGCGAAGGCTGCAGTAAACACGGCTGGTACCTTTTTTAATAAAAATCACATGCTGCTCGCGTATGCCGATGGTATAGTTATCATTGGTCGATGATTGCAGGATGTTACTACTGCTTTTTTATGCATTGAGAAGCAGTCGACAAAAGTGGGTCTAGTAATAAATGAGGACAGAATCATATTATTTGTTTTAACGAACAAAGAGTTTGCAACTTTGGGAGATTTGTAACTTTGAGGTGGTAGATAACTTTGTCTACCTTGGCTCCGCCTTAAACAAAATAATAATGTCAGCCTGGAAATCAAGAAACGAGTATTGATCGCAAATCGCTGTTACTATGCCCTAAGCAAGTGAATTAATGACAAAAGCCTCTCTCGACGAACAAAGATCAAACTTTACCAGACACTGATGCAATCTGTCTTGCTCTGCAGCGCAGTATATTTGGTAATTAGCTGAGAGGACGCATCATTATTAACGGCGAGTTATGTCGTCGAATAAACCATAAGCGGTATGAGGTATATAACGACATCGACGTAGTCAAGCGCGTCCAAACAGATTGAATGCACGGGCTTGGACACGTTGTACGAATGAATGGTCAAGGTAAAAGATAAGGTGAAGATAACATCTTATCTGAAATTGGTGTTGCGAACTATCTACGGAGCTACAACTGATAGATGAATTTCTGTAGCTTCTGCCGCTCGCGGCATTTTTTCATTTTACATGTATATTTTCCCGATCAATAAACCCAATGAGGAACATTAAAAGATTTAAATAAACATACGCCCCCGCACCCCAACATTTGTATACCATCACCCATAGGGATGAGGGTATATATCATTTGAAACGAGAGAAAGTGTAACGCATATATGGAGACGAGTTAGACCTTAAGACCAAATTCGTTTCAGGACTTTTTAAGACGACTAAGCCATGTCCGTCTGTCTGGCTGGCTGGTGAGCGAGTAAACCTTAACTGATCGATATGAAAATTTACCAGTATTAATATTTTCCAAAACGAAATAATGGGACTGTAAATGGGCAAAATAGCCCCACACCTAATGGTACCTTTCATACGAAATTACATATTAGTATTTCTTTCATAACTTCTAAACGGACAACTGGAAGATATTTTAATTTGTTCAGTTTAATTATCTTGTAATAGTTGACAAACTGATCTATTTTTGGAAAATATTTCTCCCATAAATCCAAACAGGAACCTGGGGTATATTTGAATTTGGTCAGAGAATTTATCTTGTGATAGGAGGCAAACCTCAGAAAACTTAATTTTTTGACCGTTTACGTTCCACAAGCAGGCATATAAAAATACATAAGGAATTTTAATTCATAATCGGTTAATTTCAATAACTCAAGACCATACATTTCGCTGCCGATTCCCAATTCTACATACATATTTGTTTGTAAGCTGAATTCAAAACTTCGTGATCAAAGGTGGTGGGTAGAATGAATGACCGACCCACGGTCATTTTTCCCTCCCAACATTCTTCCGAATTACACCAATACCCCTATCTTCACCCCCTAAAGGGCGCCCATAATCCAATTTTAATAAAATTTGCTCCTGCCTTTCTAACTGCCCTAAAGCAGACCCCAGAGAAGTCAAATGTTTGACCTATCCCCATTATTTTTGCAATCCCAAAAGTTTTTCAAATCATATCTATCCTCTACCTTCAACCCTTAAGGTGGCCCCCATACATTATTTTTATTTTATATTTTTTTTTTATAAAATCAGCTCCTGTCGCTCCCAAGTTGCCTCCTGTAAGTGTAACTTTTATGACCGACTCCCATTAGTATTTCCCTTCTAACTTTTTTCCCGAAAATACCTACCCTCTATCAATACACCCTAAGGGGGCTGCAACAAAATGCACTTAAAACAACCAAAACAAACATTTTTTTTGATGATTCCGTTATAAATTTTTATTTTAAATCGATTTTGGTTCACTTCCCCCCTTTGTACCAATAATAAATAAATGCGCATATTATTATATTAGAGCATTTACACAACCTCTCTTCATATATTTTATTACCTCACTATTATTATCTCTAACGTTGAGACACAAAAGTCTAATGGGTCATAAAAAGTCAATCAACTGTAGTTAGCAACTACAACAACAACAGCAACAAAAACCACATCAAGGACAGAAAATGTACAACAAGGCATGAATGTGAATCCTAGTGACATTTAATTGGTCGACAAATTAAACTGTTTCACAACAATCATAACTTTTGCAACTCTTGAAACGTGACACCAGACCAGCGTATCTAATAAATTAATCCATTATTCCAATGTCAATGGGCCTGAAATTGTTCACTCTCTAGTAGAGAGCCCAGCAAGCAAAGTGAGCATCAGGCCACATCACTTGATTCATGATTTTCATAGCCGTATCATTCGAATCATAAAACTCATAAACTTAAAAGTTTATTAAGTGTAGCGAAACATTGGGGCAATATGATGTTGTTGGTGATACATAGCGACCTAACAACGACATCTGGCCTAATGTTTATTAAGTGAAAAATGAATATTGGCTACTCTTTATTTCACTTGTGTATGGCAAGTTAGACAATGGCAAAAGCTGTGAGATGTAAATAAATTTCAAGTTTTCTATTTATAGCTAAAAGCTTTCACATCAATGTGTTGTCACACAAGCTTAGCACAGAGCCGTGTTAGGGATGATGAAACATACGTATGTATGTATATTGGAAGAAAAGGTACTTAAGCGTACAAGGTATGTTGGATTTCAGTATTAAGGATAAATCATCACATTTACATTATTTTGTGAGTGATTTTTAAGGGAAGCTCTGCGCTAGAATTTAATAAAAATTTAATAAAACCAGTACATAAATTGCAGTCAAGTAAACTGACTGATAAATACCCTCACGCTAGGTTTGATTCTGTTTAATAGCCTGTTCAGCGAACTTTTTCGTGGAGGCAGACGAACGATTGCTACCCAGACGATAAATTGGATTACTCTATCTTTAGTTATGACTCTCCAACATGGCTGTAGTAGCTTTAAAACTTAAAGCCTAAAGGGGTACGGGTTAACATACTCCAATCGTGTTCAAATTTTTCCCCCATATAACGTGCCCAACCTAATGTAGAACTATGGGGGCAATTTTGTTAATTTGTATGTGAGGTACCAGTTGGGGTGTGTCAAATGGTGCAGTTTTCTGAGGTTTTCCCTGTTATTACAGGATAAATTAACTGACCAAATTTTAATATCCTCCTGAGTCCCTTTGGAAGTTATGGGAGAATTATGTAGTACATATTGCTTCCAGAGTCAAATAATCATAAGCGTACATCTTACACAAAACTATGAAACTTACACTATGAGGGTGAATTCGTTCACATGTAAGGGAGATACCATAAGGAGTGTAGCAAAGCTTTCAGGTTTCGGAGGGTTTGTAACATATTACAAGGTAAACTAACTGACCAAATTTAAATCTCCTCTAGTTGTCTGTTTGGTAGTTACGAGAGAAAAAATAAAATAATTCAAAAACTGCTCAGCCTTATAGACCATATTCGTTCCTGAGTCAATTTTCCATAAGCCTAGATGTCACTCAAATATGACTGAATTTAGAGATCTTTAAAAAAGTTATGAAGATATTGGAGAAATATTATTTCCCCAAAAATTTGTTATTTTGTATGGGAGGTACCAGAAGGGGTAGGCCAATATAGTCTATCAACAAGCGTACATATCACGTAAAATATGACTGAATTCAGAGTACTTCAAAAAACCAGTAAGAAAGTTTCAGTCGGAAAACCCGACTTACATATACCCTCTCTCTCAGTAAAACATAATTTTTTTAGTATATTGATATTATTACTCGATTTCTAAAGTGGGTGGAGTGTTACATTTGGGTTGGGGGTACAAGAAGGGGCGTGGATAGACGTTCAGTTTTATTCTCTAAAACATTATCCCGATTAAGCTTTACTAAATATAGAATTTGGGAACGATAGCGTTGGGTATATTGGTATTATTACTCCATCTCTATAGTGGGCGACATGGTCCATTCGTATGGGAGGTACCAGAAGGGGTGCGGCTAGACTTCCAATTTTTTCTCCAAAACTTTATCCTGTTATAGCTTAACAAAATACAGAATTTGGGCACGATCGCGTAGGGTCTATTGATGTAAATACTCGATTTCTTAAGTAGGCGGAGTGGTACATTTGTATCGGAGTTATCAAAAGGGGCGTTGCCAGACTTCCAGTTTTTTCTCAAAAATGTTATTCTGTTTTAGCTTTACAAAATACAGAATTTGGGCACGAACGCGTTGGTTGTATTAATAATATTAATCGATTTCTAAAGTGGGCTGTACCAGATGGGTATGGGAAGTACCAGATGGGGCGTGAATACGCTTCCAGTTTTTCAACCAAACTTTATCCTGATAAAGCATTACTCAATACAGAATTTGGGAAAGATTGCGTTAGGTGTATTGGCATTATTACTCGATTTATAAAGTGGGCGAAATGATATATTTCTATGGGAGTTACCAAAAGGGCGTAACCATTAGGCCCTTAAGTAGCTTTTGCGGACAGCCAGACTGACGGACATGGCTCAAACGATTCAAATGTTTCCTTTTATGTGTTAAACTTTACGTTTTAACGTTTACGTTGTAGCCCTACTGGCATCTCATATACCCCGTTGAGAATATTTTAGTTGTAATATTTTGTATTTTCAGGTTAAACTTAAGAAACCGGGCTTACCCCGCCCATTAGAAATTATAATGTCTTGAGATTTTTCTGCGAATTAATTAGAGAATTTGTCTTTCGGTACCCCCATAAAAAATTACCACATGCCCATTTTTGGTCTGTAACCTTTTCTACAGTTTTACTATACGTCTCGTCTGGCCATACGACCGAAAGTCGGTGATGGTATTAATCAGTCAGTTCATGACTTAAATTTCTGTGCTGGTTCTCATATCAAATGATATACGCCCCCATCCCTAAGGGTTTGGATATAAAAAGTGCTATTAGTTGCAGTTTGTAATCACACACCGTTGGTACTAAATAATGTACTAAAATTGCCATATCAAATTCAACCCCTCAATGAGTTACCATATCAGCTGTGCTTTTGTTGGTACACATTTAGAATATAAGCTTTTTGCCGCCGTATGTTTGTGCTTTAGCAAAGCGTTTGGAGGGCAAATAAGTTTTAATTTATATTTGGCACACAAACCCGCAGAGGCGTTGGTGGTGTAATGGTCAGCATAGTTGCCTTCCAAGCAGTTGATCCGGGTTCGATTCCCGGCCAACGCACACTATTTTTTTTTTATTTTTTTTAAAACAATTTTTTTTATATTTTAATTTTGTATTCTTTTTTTTAATAACAAATATTCACGAATAATAATTTAATTTTTCCATTTTTAATATAATATGAAATTTTAATACTTTTGATTGTGATAAAAATTGGAGAAAATTTAGTCATGTACGACCTCCCCATATTGATTAGACATATCAACAAAGAAAAACAGCGCTAATTTAAAGACATGATATTTTAATTATTAGTAACTTTTTTTTTTTTTTAATTTTTGTAACTTAAAAACTGACAGCAGTTTAAAGTTGAAAATTGTACCCGAGTACCCGGTTATTGACCGTAGGGTTAAAAATATTAACTTTACGTTAAAAAAATTAGATAACTAACTATTATTGGTTAAGCTAAAAAAAACATTAAAAATGGTTCTTGAGTTATATCTCAATCTGGGGAACATTAATTTAAAACTGGATATTATTATTTAAAAATTAAAAAAATATCGAATATTTTTGTAATAGTGGGGCAAATAAATATACTGAAAATATTGATGTCGATTTTTTCATTTTGTTTTTATTTTTCTCTTATATTTGATTAAGTTGATTATTCTGTGATATCTCCGTCTACTTTTACTCAGAGATACTTCTTAAAAACTATTAACAACTAATATGACTCCACTTATTTTATAAATTGAACATATTTTGTATCGTAACCACCACCATCACTTACCGCTTCATATTTCGCTAATTCAAATTTGAACAACTCATCCAAATTATTAACATCTGTATTATTTAATATCACATTTATAAATTTCTCACGTTGTGTCTTCACCACCAATTTCAACTCTTGCAAACGTTCCACTTCGGCCGGTCGCTCCAACTGTCGAAATATCTAAAACGAGACAGAAAAAGCGCAAATTTTAAATTAAATGTTCTATTGTATTTTTTTTTTTAGACAAACACATCAATACATTTCATGAAAATTAAACAATTTGTTATTAACACAAAAATCTCATCATCGTGAGAACATCATTTCATCATCGCAGCCGTCACTCGGCAGAGTGTGTAGCGAGCGCATTTCTGTTCAATATCAAAGCATTTGGGTGTTATTGGGAGGAAATTTAAACAAAACTAAACCAAAAACGTTTATTGCATCATTAGCCATGAACAAGAATCCAATATTGATTGATTGCATCTCTGAGTGCGTCGCAATTGCTGATGTGATGGAAATATTGTAGGAGAGCGTTTGGAGAGCTATAGTTTTGGAAGCATTATTTTATAACAGGCAAACAAAATATTGTTTACTGAATTGAGGGCGTGGAGAGGGGGATCATAACTGCTTAACTTTGCATAATTGAGACTATGTTTTTGGTGAGGGGGTTCTCCTACTTTACTACTTTACTTCACGAGAGACAGACAATAACAGTCATTTGAAAATATAATCCTATCGCATCTTGTTATGAAATACTTAAGGAACAAGTTTTTTGTGAAATTTATGTTAAATTAAGACTGTTTTTTTTTAACATTACGAAATTTATTATAATAAAACTATTATATTCATAAGGCAACACGGTTATCTCCAGATCAGTTGACGAGAAATGAGATAGAGCACGTGGTAGTCGATGAAAGGCACGCATCAAGTGTTCTGGGCGTACGAGTGATCAGGGGTGCGAACATTTACTCCGATCACTACCTTGTCCCAGTTAAGGTACGAACAGGGCTAAGCATGGCGAAAAACGTACGTAACCAGGCACAACGAAACTGGACATCGGTAAACTACGGACCACAGAGGTAGCGGACGAATAATCCAACCACCTAACTTAACTGCTACGGAATGCTATAATCCCTGCTAATATTACATCGCACTGGCAATATATAGCCGACTCCATAGGACTACGAGAAGCGTACTTGGGTACTCAAAGCCATCTCATGAAGGTGCCTGGTACGATGATGAATGTCACAATGCCACGAGAAAGACGAAAGCTGCATACAGGGCGAGACTGCGGCCAATGACAACGCGAGCTGTTCGTGAATGATACAGGGAGCATAGACAGGATGAGTGCACAGAGTTGCTCCGATGTAAGGCGAGAATGCGTGGAGCAGGGTTGCTTTCCTGCAGGGAGAGCGATGGCCAGCTAGTGACAGATCCGTATAACGTTCTGAAGATATGGAGAGATTATTTCAGAAATCTGCTGAATACGGACACCACTCCAGAAGACCCCGCTCCAATCCATGACGATGGTTATAACTCCATGCTGAATTGTTTAAGGCAGCAACACTGCAACACCGACCGATCCCGACGCGCTTGGAGCGATTGTTTCCCACCTCTTTCCGCCACAGGATAATCCAACATGGAACAGAATGCCACAGGAATCATTTGAAAATTTCCCTCTTGTTTCCAGCGCCGAACAAAACAAAAAAGCACCAGGCCTCAATGGAATCCTAAACATCGTAGTAAAGGAAGTAGTCATGCCACACCCCGAGTATTTAGTAGATCTATTCAACAGCTGCTTAAAATATCCAACGGTTCACTCGATATGGAAAAGACAAAAACTTGTGTTGCTGCCGATGGGTAAAAACCTGTCGGACGATCCGTCTTCTTTCCGACCAATATGCCTCATTGACACGTTCGGGAAGCCACTAGAGTGCATAATATGTAAGAGACTGCAGGAGAGCGTGGTTACAGTAAATGGGCTATCGGAATCGGAAATCAAAAATAGATGCTATTAACCTTCTTGTGGAAACAGCAAATGAGACAATAAATAAAAGAAGACAATCCAACGACTACTGTGTCGTTGTAACTCTAGATTTGAAGAACGCTTCCAACTCTGCAAACTGGAAGGAAACTATACATACAGAATTTAAGTACTCTCCAATACCTAATGTCAATCATATAGGACTACTTCAGAAATCGAGTGGTTCTGTATAAAACCGACGTTGGTCTCGGGAAATATGTGGTTACCGGAGGCGTTACACAAGGGTTGGTACGTGGTCCTCTCTTTTGGAATGTTATTTATAATAGAATCATACAACTTAATTTACCAGTTGGAGTTAAAACTATTGGATTTGCAGACGATATTGCTCTAATAGTTGTAGCTTCAGATCTAAATGAAGCTAAAACAGTGACAAATGCCAGTATAAGTGTGGTGAAATCATGGCTCGCTTCAAGGAGCATTTCATATCCAGCCGACGAGTATAAAATGTATAAATATAAACGTTGGAGACTGCGAAATAATTTTAAAGGATTCAATAAAATATTTGGGCATGATTATAGACAGTAAATATTAACTACGTCGTTACAAAGGCTAAATCGTCGGCAGCATCTCTTTGCTGGCTGTGGAAGGTGAACATACAAGCTAAAACCTGAAATAAATAGCTGGTTGGATAGGAACCATGGGGATATTGAATACTACATAACACAATTCCTGAGCGAACATGGTACTTTTAGAAAGTACTTTCATCGTGTCAGAATTGTCGATACAACTTATTTTTCCGTATTGTCAGAATGAGATTGATGATGATGAACACGTTTTCTTCATTTGCCCGAGATTCAGCTTCAAGAGGGAGCATCTACAACGACAGTTAAGCACTGAAGTAGCTGTCGAAAACATTATGCAGTTGATGTTGACACCAGCCTTCATTGGTCGAAATCTGCGGGATGTTTCTGCAGTTTTCTCATCTCTAGAAAAGGAAAATGAGGACAAAACTAAAATAATGATTTCGACGAATAAAGAGTCCTCTCGATGGAAACGCACCGTGAACATTGAACATTATTGTTTTGAGGTAGTAGATTAATTTAACTACCTCGGATCTTCCGTTAATAAGACAAATAGTGTCAGCCAAGAAATCAAGCGGAGAATAGTGCTCGCCAATAGATGTTTTTACGGACTACGGCAGCACTTTAGTAACACCACCTTATCTCGAACAACTAAGAAACAGCTATACCAGGTGCAAATTTTACTGTTGTATCGCGCCGAATCGTGGGTACTTTCGCCAACTGACATACAAAACCTGCGAGTATTCGAGAGAAAAGTACTCCAACAAATATATGAACCTATCTGTGTCGACGGTGAGTTTCGGATAAACCATGAGCTGTATGAGCTTCACCACGTAGCTAAAAGAGTCATAATCCAACGACTTCGATAGATGGGACATGTTGCCAGGATGGCTGTAAATGCTCCAGCGTGAAAAGTGTTTGAAGGCTAACCTGAAGGTCGGCGCAGAACAGGCAGACCCAAACTTCGTTGGAAGGACCAAGTGGTTGGCGACGTACCACCATTTGGTAGGACTAACTGGGAAACGCACGCAGAAGACCGAAGCGTGTGGATTTCTTTAATACCTCAGGCCTTTAATTAATGAACCATGTTCGTACGTTGTAATGGGCCACTAAAGTAAGTAAGTAAGTAAGGATACCTTAAAAATCTCTTGAGGAATTCAAAAAATTTCACGGGACTGCCATTGAAAATTTAAATTTAAATTTAAAAAATAAAATTAAAATTTTTGAAAATAAAATCCAATTTTCATACTAAATTGTAAGTTTTTTTCTAATTTACCTATTTGTTTATCATCATTTAAAATGTAAAAAGACTTGTGATCCACCATGTACAAGAGAAATTTGTATGTCGGAATCAGCACTTTTAGCAACATTTATAAGTTCAGCAGATCCCAAGAGAAAAAATCATATTTTTACAGACTGTGTTATCATCCTAACATTTTTGTGCGAAATAAATACTATGCGCACCTTGAATCTTAATGAAATATTAGCAATTCCGTGGTCTCCCTCCGAATTTAACACTATATTAAATAAAATTTATTATACGCCCACCAAAGACAAGTTTTTATTAATACAGAAAAAAATATACATTAATAAAATCTGTTGTCGCCGCCACGTTTGTTGACCAAAAACCACATAAATTCAGAGGAAAATTTATGGGCGTCCCCATCTAGAAAATATGTAGAAAATTACCATAAACTCTATGATTATGTGGGTAATCAAAGTAAGCCGAAGACATTGACTACATAAATCATATTGTAGGGTGTTGTGCCAGGTAGAGTGCAAAATGTTGACATGTGTGATTTACTCGTGAAAGTGATCAAGTGACTCAGCCAGCGATCACATTTCGTTATTCCTTGACATTGTTGGCAAAACAACACAAAAATAAATATTTATCCAAATGCGATGTGAACACGAGCGATTTGTTTGTCAAATCGCACCGGTAGCCTAGGATCAGCAGCAGCCACTTGTTGTACGACATTGTCAACTCGGTGATTGACATTTCACATTCAGATTCTGAATGTTGTCTCGCAGACAATGATGGCATGTCTGTCTGTCTCACTGCCTCCCTCCTGACTATCAATGAGGTGTAAAGTCTCAATAGCAGAGAATAGTTTTAATTTTGCTCTGTCTATATGAGTTTTGGTATCATATTTTGGTTTAATTCCTCTAGTTTGGCCAAAAGCCAAAATAATTAGACAAAAAATAAGTATATAAACAAATAAGTTGCGATGAATGTGAGTGAACCAATGTAGTATTTGTCGTATGTTTGAATACATTTTGACTAACCCCCCTCGCCACTGTTGAGAGAATAACGCAAAAGTTGTTTGGCTGCCAACAATAACAGAAAAATGAAATTTTGCTTGACAGATATTGTTGACGGTGCGTGGTCAAATGTGACATTTAGCAGATTGTTAAAAACAATTTAACCAAAAACAACTTAATTACCGGCGACAATAAGCAAATGCTATACTTATTGGGGCGAAATTATAATTGTTTAGACGTGTAAAAAATGAGGGGAAAAAAGGTAATTTTCTTTGCCTCAAATTATAAAAATGAAGATAACAATTTTATTTTTTCTTCGTCTGCATATTTGGAATACCTAAAGCTGGAGAAGTCATATATGGCGTTACAACAAAATTATTGATAGAATAATGTAGTAGGACAAATCGCAGTGAGACCGCCCACATAACTGGGCAATATAAGTGTTACCCACACATTTTTCTAAATCTCCAAAACATAAAAATTTCAAACTTGTATAAATCTTTTTAAATCTTTAATTTCTAAAATAAATTGAAACTTGCAATATATAAAATAATGATAGTTAATGACGAGACGGGGTTCAAGGTAGAGATTTTTACTTGATTTAAAAATTTGTGAAATGAATGTAGTTATTAAAAGTTTTATTTAAGTTTTTTTTTAAATGACGAAAGTAATAATGATGCAGTTAAGTGATAAAATTTTGTGATAAATTATTTACATCCAAAAGTGAGTCACATTCATTCTCAGTAGCACAATTCAAATAAAGTCCACCAACGAAATCGTTATTTCTCTTATATTTTTTTTATTGTTATTGTATATTTTACATTTTATTTGTATTCCTCGTTTTTTTTTATTGCTGCGCCTTATTTAATGACATTTTGTGGCATTTTATGTGTATTACATGGAAAATACATTTAATTTAAAAATGCATCCACTTAATGGATTTCTGCTATTTTTGGAGTGTTTAACCCACTTTGGCAGCAACAAAAGTGATAATGCCTCTGTCATAGGGAATTGCCTACAAGCAGACAATCTGTGATGTTATTTTTACATATTAATACAAATTTAATGGGCCATTAGTTGAAAATGTCAACATTTTTGATATGACGATTCACATTTATGTCATGCTAAAAGTAGATCTTTTTTTTTTTTGATTTATAATAGAGGATGTCAGTTTAAATGGTGGAAGTTTAGACGGCACAATATTTTTTAGCTCATTGATTCGGGACTCAATTCTGAGAATTCCACGTGAAAGTAGCCATAAAAATAAGAATTTCTGCATCATTCGTCATAATTTTCAAGTTAGCTGCATTAATAATTTAATGGTCATGCGAATTTTTTTGCTCAAAGTGAATTTTTAGCAATATTTCTATATTTTAACACAGTTATAATACGAAATATCTCTTTTTTTTGTCCGAAGCAATGTTGTAGATTTAATATAAAATACAAGAAATTTAAATTTTTTAGTGCTTTCTTTTCAAAAGAGTCGTACGAACGTAACATATGTAATGGATTAATCGATTAATCGCTCTGATTTGTTCGAGTTAATTGGTATTTGAAAAAATTAATTATTAAAATGTTCGGTTAATATTTTGACACGATTAATCGAATAGTTACCCTTGTATATATTATTTGATGCGAGAAAGAGTGTAACGCATTAAAGAAGTCTTGTTAGACCCCATGTGTCTTAAGATGAAATTCGTTTCGTTTTCTGTCTGGCTGGCTGGTGGACAGGATAACTCGAGTTAACTTTTACTGATTTTTATGAAAATTTACGAATATTATTATTTTCAAAATAAAGTAATGGGATTGTATATGAAATTGTGGTACGTCCCATACTAAATTTTTTCAAAAATAACATTTCTCCATTAAATTCTTATTGGACAGCTGGAGGAAATGTAAATTTGGTCTGTTCGATTACCTTGTAATAACCGACAAACCCTCAGAAAACCATAACCTTTGCCACACCCCTTCTTGTAGATCCCATACAAAAGATCGTATTGACCCCCCGAGTACGTACATATCATTTTTTGTGAGTACATTGAAATCAGTCATATTTTGTGTAAGATGTACGTTTATGAAAATGTCACTCTCGAATAAAGTGAATCTTGCATCTCAAGCCGACTAACAACCCATTTCTTGGTGGCACCTGGCGACGCACAGTGGGGTATTGAACACCCAAAACGGAGATTAATTCAAGGAAGCGTCAGATATTTGCCAAATTTGGAACAGATGATCCATTTGCTATAAGATTGATTGGTTTGAAGTTTTTAAGAAATCGGTCCATATATACATATAGTCCCTATATGTATACTTATATGTATATATACTGTAGTAGAATCAAACCTTTATAAAAGCTACGGTTTGTAGCGGCTCTTTTTGAAAATTGATATTGACTTATGTTTTAACTCTTTAAAATATATATAAATGCTTATGTACACGTGGACCAAAAACCAATTTACAATTGAATAAGTATCTGCCTAGAGCAATCTCGGCGGCGTGGGGCGGAGGCCTTTCGCAAGGAAAGAACTGCCAATGGGAATTCATCATTACAGCGTCATTCCAAGTTGTTGCGTAGCTAATGCAAAGCGTGAACAGAATGCTCATGGTGTCTAATCGACTGGTCGGTATCTTTAGTAGCAGTCTCCGCAACAGGCGCAACATTCTTCTCTATGTCGGATGGAAAAGGTGTTTTTGGTTGCGTATTATCTAGTAACGTACACTGAGGCTAAAATTTGAGAATGATATTGACAATAGGGCTGACATAGTCTATTATGTCTATTATGAGGAAAGCTGCAGTAAACACGAATAGCACGATATTTAACAAAAGCCACATGCTACTCGCGTGACGTAGACATCATCCGTCGTAAACTGCGGGATGTAACTTCATCCTTCTCAGGTATACTGAAGGAATTAAAAAAAATGGGTCTAATGGTAAACGAGGACAAAACGAAGTTATCAATTTCATCGAAAAAAGAATATACTCGTTATGGGAAACTGCGAGAAAGTCGACAACTATAATTTCGAGGTGGTAGATAATTTTATCCACCGATGCTCCGCCATCAACAAAGCAAATAATGTCAGCCTCGAAATCCGGAGGATTCTTCTCCTTATAAATGCTACTCTTTATGGGCCCATCATTTTTAACGGAGAGTATCGACGTTAAATGAATCATGAGCTGTACACTGACATGGTCAAACGCATTAAGGTGCAGTGGTTGCGTTGGCTAGGTCATGTTGTACGCATGGACGAAAATGCTCTAGCTCGAAAAATCTTCGACAATGAACTCCATGAACGGCGCCATGGTGGGCAACCAAAACTCCGTTGGAAAGACTAAGTTACTGAGAACCTTGCAGAACTTGGTGTGTCTAATTGGAGAAAAAGGGCAGAAGATTCAAGCGTGCGGTATATAATCCCATAGGATTGCAAAGAAATGCCAGCTAAGTTTATCGGCCGAACCATTATGGTACCTCCCATTTTGTTTATGATCTATTTTTGTAGAATAATATTTTCTACCGTATCTTCCAAACGGACAACTGCAGGATATTAGAATTTGGTCCATTTATTATCTTCTAATTGTCGTCAAATCCTGATAAAACCGAAGCATTTGCACCACCCCTTCTGGTACCCGAATTTACCCTCAAAGTTTTATATACATTTTTTTTTGAGGGTACGCTGAAGTCAGAAAAATTGTGCACAAGGTAAACGTATAATTTGATTATTTCGTATTATCAGGTGAATCCTAAGAAAACGGGTGGTTTACCGCAGCCACTAGAAATAATGATTTCTTTTGAGATTTTTGTGCAAATAAAATAGAGACATATACTTTGACCATATTTTTTGAATTTATATGTCTCGTCTGGCCATGCTACCGAAAGTCGTTTGGGTTATGGTATTTATCAATCAGTTCACCTGAAAACTGAAATTTCTGTACTGTTTTTATACTGAAATGGCAAATACTTAGCTTAAATTGTTTATATGAGCTGATAATATTCTCATGCATTTTTTGAGCCCCAAAAAGGGGGCTTTGTTTTGGTAATAGAAGAAGTTTTTGTTTGATCTTACACATCCTGGAACTTTACCTCCCTTTAAGGGGATATAAGATTGTATATCAAATTTCAGCTCTATATTTGTTAAACTACGGCTGTATACGCGGGGAAAGACAGACGGACAAGCCATAAAGGGGTAGTGTGTATGGAAGGTGGGAGTAGATTTTATCACAGCTTTTTGTTTACATATTAAACATTCTATAACGACGCTTATAATGAATGAAATTGTCTTTATTTATTGTAATTACATATACTATATATAAATTGTATAACTTTGTATAATGAAGAACATAAGTGAAACTTGCAAATATGTATATAAAATAACGTACTATTACCTCCTTTGGACCGTATTAAAAAACATTTGTAATAATGGTTTTATTTTACATTAAAATGTCACAAATAATTGACCTAAATACAAATAACGTGTTGAAAATATGAATACTTCACGTTTAATGGATATTTATGAAACTAATCGTTTTCATCTTGAATGTTGCAAAAAAAATAATGGTTTACGACAAGTAATTAATGAATGTCATAAAATTGTACTGGTTCCGCAACGGAATTTAATATAATGAAATTAGCATAGTTTCGGCAACATACTGCAAAGCTTAACATTTGCAACATATGTTGCAGAAACATTTGTAGAACGTAACATTTAAGCATTCATGGTAAACAATGAATACGTTTTCTTTTCTATTACATTATTAGACAAACCATTTATTTTGCATTATTCAGTGCTTTCTCTTGTTATCATTGCATACTCTTCTGTTATACTTGCACTCAGTTCGCTTTAAGCATTTGCAACTTGTTGCTTAGCCAACAACTAAATACTATACATATTGCAAAGTATATTGGCACTGTGTATAGTCATACATGTTGCCAACTGTGTCGAGTTATAAATAAACATGTTGACAGCTCTCTTTTGGCTAGTTGGATGTTGTTATGCACAGCGCTGGCAACAAGCAGAGTGGCGCAGTGGAAGCGTGCTGGGCCCATAACCCAGAGGTCCGAGGATCGAAACCTTGCTCTGCTATCACACGTAGGATGGATAAAGTTTCACCAAAAAACGATATCCCTACTCTCATCGTTTTGTTTTTTAATTTCATTTATATTTCTTAAGATATTTTAATATTATTAGAAGTATTAAATATACAGAATAATTTAAGATTTATTCCGCATAAGTCCGTGGGACAAAGTTAAACTCTATAAAAATCTGCAATGCAACTAAACAAAACTGTATACTTATTTTTTGTATTATTTTTTGGTCGAGTTTGCGTTTTAAAAGACTTTTTTAAAGGAAATCAATATTCAAAAATTTGTTGTAATTTTTCTATTGTTTTTATTTTAAGAAATGGTAATAACAAAGTTTAAATAAGATCTTTGGCATATTAATTCTTAGTATCCAATGCGGACGGTAAAAAATTTAAAAAATACGAAACATGTAAGGATTTGCTTCCTTAAAAAATTGGAAATGTTTTAAAATAAATACAAGACTAGAGAATTAATTAGTTTTAGTTTTACAAACATGTGTGTGATCCACTATGAGTGTCAAAGGTTTTATTATTTTTATCAAAAGAATAAACATCAAATTTGATTATTAAATATTTTTAAAAAGACTTACCAATCAATGTATAATGCCAATATTTGCATATGAATAGCAAAACAGTAAGATCAGGAAAATATATATTTTTGAGAAATTTTCTGCCGTGAGTTTCAAAAATTAAAAAAATCTAAAGTTCTTCTTAAATGAAGGCAGGACTAGATAATGAATAACTGTTTACAATTAGTGTCATAAGGTTTTATAATTTTTATCATAAAACACATTAATGTGAATTAAATATATTTACATAGTTCTTCTTCTTCTTCTTAATTGGCAGCAGCAACAGAAATTCGTCTATCAGTAGCCGCAAGTAGAAAAAAATTCCAAGTGCTTCGGTCTTTTGCGCTTTGTACATAGTTAGTCACACCAAGTCTAATTAACAGCTCTTTCTGCTGGTCCCCTCCTGCGCCGACCATCGTTTTTATTGACGAAGACCGTTTGAGCTGGAACATTTTTATTCATTCGTACAACGTTTTCAAGCGCATTCGGTGTATCACAACGCGCTTGACTGCGTCGATGTCTTTGTACAGGCACATACGATGTTAACGATGATGAGTCAAAATATTGGGCAAAAGTGCAGACTATGGAGCGGGAGCCAAAAAAAAAATGCCACTTCCCCCCAAGTACGCCATAAAACACGAAAATCAAGGTCAAAGTTGGCGCTAAGGCCCACGGGGCCCTGGGGGCCTAAAAAAAGGGGCCCCTTGGGTTCTATCATAACCCCCCTTGTGTGGATACTCAAATGAAGGTGGTATTTTGAAGTTCCTACGGGTCTCCTGGGCCGAATTAGAGCCATTTAAATTTCCGGGATATACCAAAAACAAATTGAAAAAATGTGAAAATAACTTGGAAAAAGGTAGAAAAATGTAATTAGTTTCGTTGTCTTGAACACATTATGGTCCAAGACGAATGCGGCACGCCCCCCGCCGCATACGCCGTAATTAGTTTCCTTGACTTGAACACATTATGGTCCAAGACGAATATTTTATGCTGAATATCCTTGCATTGTCCTAAAATGTTCCAGGAGCAGTTAGCGACTATTTTTCTGAGTATCTGAATTGTGATTCCTATGGTTATTAAAATCGTGATTTCAAATATGTTTTCAGATTTTTTTCATCAGGCACAGTTCTTTAGTTATTTGGATTTAAATTTTTTCATCTTTCTTTATGTTGCATTAAAATACATTTTGCATAAATGCAATGGAAACTTTATTTGATCCAACGGAATCTTTTTTAAATACAATAACCGCTACTAGTAGAGCTTAAAACATGACAAATTAGAAGAACAAATATGCATTTTCTATTAGTTAAGAAAGTTTTTTAATTATTTTATGCTGAATATCCTTGCATTGTCCTAAAATGTTCCAGGAGCAGTTAGCGACTATTTTTCTGAGTATCTGAATTGTGATTCCTATGGTTATTAAAATCGTGATTTCGAATATGTTTTCAGTTTTTTTTCATCAGGCACAGTTCTTTAGTTATTTGGATTTTAAATTTGCAGCTTTCTGAATGTTGCATTAAAATACATTTTACATAAATGTAATGAAAACTTTATTTGATCCAACAGAATCTATTTTAAATACAATAACCGATACTAGTACAGCATAAAACATAAACAATAAGAAGAACAAATATGTATTTTCTATTAGTTAACAAAGTATTTTTTTTATATTTGCTGAATTCCCTTGCAGTCTCCTAAAAAATTCCAGGAGCAGTCAGCGAATAAAGTAGACATATATTTTTCTTCGTAACGCTTTTCTAAAGTTAAAATGTCTTTGTGGAACCTTTCACCATATTCATCGGACACGCCGCTGCAGCATTCATAAAAGAAATCCAAATAAGAGGGCAAAAATGGACTTTCAAGGACATGTTGCATCCTAAGTTTACGTAAAATATTAAAAAGAGAATAAGGTGATTATAAAATAGAAAAGGCCGATAACTGTAGCCGAAAAGACATGTTGCTGGTGCTGCCAGCTGTTTCTACAAATTTTTAACGGAAAACAAAACTTATTTGCAAATAGCTAAAAAAACTATGCCTGATAGAAAAATTCTGATTACGTATTTGAATTTCCCATGTCAAAAACTTCGTGAAACACATATTGAAACACAAGAAAAAAAAACCCTTGTCGAACAGTGTAATCTAATGGCCATACTAATTATTTTGCTCAATGTAAATTTTTAGAGCCTTTTCTATATTTTAACACGGTTATATTTCGGTATATCTCTTTCGGGTCTGAAGCTAAGTTATAGATATTGAATAGGAGAAACAAATGCGGAACAAACCTAACCCGAAAAAAATGCATCCAGTGCCTTAAAAATCGCAAAAATTTAAATTTTTACCATTATTATTCTTTTTTCAACTTTTTGCAAAATAACTGAATTACAAATCAAAAAAGTTTAATTTTTTGTAACCAAAAGTACTCTAATGTACTAACTAGTACAACTAATTATGCCAAAAAGTTACTTAATTGTATCAAAAAGTACAAAAAGTATTTTAATTGTACCAAATAGTGAAATTTATAGTCCAAAAACAAAATTTATGGTACCAAAAAATACTATTTATCGCAACAAAAAGTACAATTTATGGCAATAAAAAGTACAATTTATGGTACCATAGAGTACAATTTATGGTATCAAAAAATACAATTTATTGTAACAAAATGTACAATTTATTGTACCAAAGAGTACAATTGATTGTACCAAAAAGTACGATTTATTGTACCAAAGAGTACGATTTATGGTATCAAAAAATACAATTTATTGTAACAAAAAGTGCAATTTGTGATATCGAAAAGTACAATTTATGGTACCAAAATGTCTAATTTATGGTAACAAAAAATACAATTTATTGTACCAAAAAGTACAATTTATTATACCAAAATGTACAATTTATGGTACCAAAAAGTATAATTTATTGCATCAAAAAGTGCAATTTATGGTACCTATTCAATATCAACAACTTTGCTGCAGACGCAAAAGAGATATTCCGTACGGTAAAATGTGCTAAAAATCCATCTTGAGCAAATAAAATTCGTTAGACCATTAAATTAGTAATGCAGCCAACTTGACAAAACGAATGATGCAGAAGTTCTTATTTTTAGGGCTACTTTCACGTGCAATTCTCAGAATTGAGTCCCGAAATCATATGTTGTATTGTGTATTTATATCAAAATTTTCTATATTTTATTCTTTAAAAAATTGCAAGTCCTTTTTAACGCAAACCAGACCAAGACCATACCAGAAAATTATATAATCCAATCAAGATAGATGGCTACGAACTGCCTTAAAACACGTTGTTATTGAAAATATGACAATGTCTAACCCTTTTCGTGTCACTTCCATTCATGCCGTATAATTGATTTGTTATAGCCGAGGAGTGGATAATAATTTATGCCACTTATTGCAGCAAACGCCTCTGTTTCCTTTCACATCGATTTAGGTTAATATTTATTACTATTACAGTTCCAACATCGACATCGTTGGAGTTCGTTTTTTGGTTTTATGATTATTTGGCAATATTGTCGACTAATATGCGAGGGTGTAAAATACATAAAATACACTGATTAACAAATGTTCACTGGGAGTTTTATGATATTTATATTGTTGTTATTGTGTTTTTTTTTTTTTGGTTGGTACATCGAACATCGAAAAGCATAGAATTGGGAACGGATATTAATCAACATCGGAATTACCCCAATAAATGTGGAATAAAATTATTTAATTTCCTTAACAACAAATATAGACGTTTGCACGTAGGTCGTAAAAACTTTGATTGTCATAGAGAAAAGACTTCAAATGATTACTTTATAAACATATTATAGGAAGGTGTTTTTGTTGTGATTTTTTCTGAAGTTTACTTATAATAGAATTTGTAACAGCTTTACTATAAACATATCAAAACTATTTCGCATGTGGAATATATTTGTCATGGTTCTCTGTTGTAACATTTGTTTCTCAACGACCGAACTTTTTTATGTACTAGTACAACCTAATTGTGACGTCCTTATCATTCCTCTTGAAAATAAAATTAATTTTTGTTTTTTTATTGTGGTTTTCGTTATAAAATTATTAAAATTGAAATCTTTAACGTCTGTAACTACTTTAAATAAATTGAAGGAAACCTATTAACGCTAGGATTAACTTGAAGATTTTCTTCTAAGGACAACATCATTCAAATCTCTTCCAATCCCTTACCAACTTATGCGAAATCTTTTACCCCAACACTTATACTAATATCATATCCTTAAGGTATCACACGTATAGCATAATTACACGTACAAAATCATGTTTATTTATCTACTTTACTACATGCACTATGCATACATACGTATACGTAAATCGCATGTTGGCATATCAGCATTTGTTGCTGCATAATTTAATAGAAATCATCTGATTACATAGTGGTGTAAGTGGAGTGTTAACACCATCTCGGATTAAAGATGTCAAATTCGTAATGAGTGGCACAATTAGTACAGGTTTTTTATGGAACAATTAACTGTTGTGTGTGTGGCATTGGCATCAAATTTCTTCGTCGCCGCAACACCGCTTCAAATAATGCTGCAGTGAGAGGGAAGTATGACAACTGCTTATACTCGAATTAATTAATTATAGAATTGGACGTGAAAGTAGCCGCAAAAAAAGAATTATTGCATTATTCGCAAGTTGGCTGCATTAATAATTTAATGGTCATACGAATTGTTTTGCTCAAGGTGATTTTGATGTGGATACCTTAATATCCCCTGATCAAAATACATAAAACCAGTTTGATTACGTGGCAATTGATGCCCATATTGACTAGGATCTCCACCTAGTTGCAGCCAAAGGGGTCACGTGATTATGTCGTGATAAAAACTCTCGTAACAAAACGCAAAGTAAGCTAGAGAAGCAAATCGCAAAGCTGCATACCACCGAGATAGCCAATGCCTTATCCAACCAAGAGCAAACAAGTCCCCTACGGCTGATGTTTCCGACACACAGTGGCAACATATTGCCAATTCTGTGACCACTGTCTTAACGACCATACGGGGCTATGAAAAACCAAGTTCAGACAAGCCCAAGTACGATAAGGAATGTCGCGTAATGTCTTAAAGGCAAAACTGCAGCCAATTGGGGAAAGATAAAACGTCTCTCATGTGAAAAAAGCATCTATAGAAGAACATAGAGAGAGCCAGGATATCGAAAGTTGCAGGGATAAAGGTGAAGGCCGAAAGTTCTGCCAAAAGGAAAAAACAAAGGTTTTAGGACAAGGATCTCCACCTGTAAGAACAGATGAAATCTGTTCACGGACAGACAGAGTATTCTGCAAATATGGAGGGAACATTGCCCATATCCGAAGGTAGCTTAAAAGACGAAATTACCTCAATGATCGACGACGGATCTAAAATTAGAAGCTGAAGCGGATGGACTGCCGGCACAGCTCATAAAAACGATTTGGATAAATATGTATATGCATGCCCTATGATAAAATTTTAAGTGTTCTACGTCCTGTGCTTTAGAGTAGCGATATGAGTGTATTTACCAACTATAGCGGGATTAGCCATTTACCTACGCCATACAAGGTCCCGTCTAACGTATTATGTGAATGACTAAAGCTTACCCCAGCAAATAGGGTGGATCTAGATCTGAACGACCAGATATTGACACTACGACAAAACCTGGAGAAGACCCAAGAAGACACCTACCTTTTGTTTATCGATTACAAAGTTGCAATCGATAAACCTATGCGACAAAAATTGTAAGATGCTATGACTGAGATTTGGTATCCCCCCAATACGACTTTGCGGGATGACACGAAGTATACAGTGAAGAAGGGTAAAAATCTGACAAAGCCGTTTTCTACTAAGCGAGGCTTTAGACAAGGTGATAGTCTATAATGTAATCTAATGGAGATGATCATGCATTGAGAAGCAGTCGACAAAAGTGGGTCTGGTGATAAATGAGAATAAAACCGAGTTGTTTGCTTCACTGAACAAAGAGTCTACTCGTCTGGGACGTTTCTTGTACAGTGACAACTATAACTTTGAAGTGGTAGATGATTTTGACGAAATCAAGATACGAATATAGATTGCAAACTGATGCTACTTTGCGCTAAGCAAGTGATTTAATTACAAAGCCCTCTCTCGACGAACAAACATTAAACTGTACCAGACACTGGTCGTACCTGTCTTGCTCTACAGAGCAGAATCCAGGGAAATGTCAAAAGCGGAACAACCTATTCTGGGAGTCTTCGAGAAAAAAATACTTCGCAAAATATTTGGACCCATCATCGTAAACGGCAGTATGGGCAGTATAACAACATCGACGTAGTGATGCGCGTGTAAATAAACCGAATGCGCTCACTGGGATATGTTGTACGAATGGATGTTAATGATCTATATTGAAATGTCTTAGACAATAAACACGATGGACGGCGCACAGTGGGAATTTTGTGTCAAAAACCCTTTTGTTGATTACTGAATTTCAGAAATATAATAATGCAGTTTTGTAGAGTAATTTTGAAATAAATATGATTTTTTATTTTTAGAAAAATTGTATTTTATTTTTGATAAATTGAAGTAAAGGGTCATCAAGTGTGCTAAGATAAAAATAACTTATACATGTTTCCATTTTATTTAGTGTGTAACGACATTTAACTTTAATATATTTGAAAAATACACAGTACAACACATGATCTTAGGACTCAATTCTGAGTACTGCACGTGAAAGTATCCCCAAGAAGAAGAAGTTCTCCATCATTCGTTTTGTAAAGTTACATTCCATAATAATTTAATATCGATTTGAAGTTAGTGAGTATCGTATAGGGGAATTTGTTACGTGTTAGGCCCTTTTTTGGGCTACTTTAACGTGCAGTTCTCAGAATTGAGTCCCAAATCAATAAGCTGAAAAATGTTGTTTTTATTGTAGAAAGTGTGTGTTCAGAATTTGTAGACTTTAATACGGAAAGGAAAAATTTGATTTTGATTATTGGGGCGTGGGCTCGGTCGGTGGTGGTAGTCGACGATGTTTGCGTGTCCGATTTTGATGAAATGTCAGTTTTTTCCTAATTTATTAAATTTTATGCTCTGTGCCAACTATCAATCATTTCGGACCACTTCTAATAGTTTTTGTACAAAAAATTATGAAGCGATCCCACTGTGCTGCGCAGGAGCGATCAGATGAAAGAACCGTTATCTAAACTTGGGGTGACGAACTGTCTATGGAACACAAAAGATCGAAAGATCTACGTGAAGGTATTGATGAATAAAGAAGAAAAATAATAGGGAAAAATGTCGACTGTTTTTGTAATCGTGGAGCTATAAAGCATCAAAAAATTATAGCGTGAGTTGTGATGCCAAAATTTTATATACATATAAATAATAAAATAATAATAATCTAGTTACGGTTGTAGGGAAAAATGCCATCTTTGAGCATATGGTATAAAATTATTCAGATCATGGTTTTTAATTACCACAGTAATTTAATTACAGTGGGTCAAAAATTTGAAAAAATATATTTATTTAATCTAAGAAAGTTGAAATTTGTTTTATTTTGCATTTTATTAAAAATACCACATCAAATTTGCTGATAATTTACGAATTTATCACCCAACCCTCATACGTCTATACAATGTTACCTTGCTTAGTCTGCAAGTAACTAAAAATTTAGTTATTCCAACAATTTATTCATGGCACGCAACATGTTGTCGACTGAAGTCAAAAACAATACCAATCTCATCGTAGTACCACCACAAACATCGTTGTCAACTCTTAACATCCACGCTCTGGCAAATCAACACGACCTACTCCGTTGCCCATTCGCCGTCGTTCACTCTCTTTCTGTTTGTTCGGCGCAGTTTCAACACCAATGTTAAGGAAGCCAATTAGTAAGTCATTGCATTTGCAAGGAATATCAATGTGTACTAGTTATCCTTATTTTATTTTCATTTTCCTCATAGTCATTCTCAGTTTCATTTAGATGTTATTGTAACTGTGTACATAGTATACTATAGTGGCCTTTGTTAAAACAAATAGAAATTGAAATATAATTGGGGAATATGGGTCGACATTAAGAAACACTGCGAGGAGATACAAATGTATATATACAAATGGATATATGGGTTGTCTTTTCAAAACGAAGCTCTTTTATAAATGTTGGTGTTCATGATAACATGAAAACTATCACTATCACCAGTAGAGCGATACTAATAGCTTAAGATCAAGGACCTGCCTATAGCGACAGCATTAGTTTAATACAAAAAATTATTTACAGCTTCTTTTTGACCCCCCAATTAATTTTTTCCCTGAAATACCAACCGTAGGGTAACACATGAAAACGACAATAAGCTAAATAGCAAAAAAAATCAATGTAGTTTTTATGTTAATAGTAGTTAACCTAATTTCTGTGTATGTGTGTGTTAAAAAAAACTTCCTTTTTGCTTAAAGCAAAACTAAGTCAAACGCTGGGGTGTGAGCCAGCCCAATAAAATGGAAATTATACTGCTTTGTGGCTGCGGTAAAAGTAAACAACGGCTAAAGTCCTTAATTCAATGGTGCCTCAGATATACACAGAGAATATCGCTACTGAGAAGTGATACCATAACTACCTATGACCTGGGAAAAAGTGAAAGGAGAACACAAACAACACAAACGAGAGCACATAATGGAAATCTTGTTAGCAAAAAAAAAAAAAGAATATAAACCTAAACGAACACAAACTGATTGTTATTTTAACAAACCAAAAACACCTTAAAGCAATTGGCCTGTTTTATAGCAATTTGACTGGGGAAAACTCCCTCCCCTTTCATACAAATGGCAACATACAAAGTTTATATGATTTGTTTAAATGCGATTTATTTTCTTTTAGCATATTCTTCTTTGGCTTCCAAATCTATTGTTTTCAACTATTTCGTTAAAAGGAGGCGAGAGCTTAACTGCCAAAATGGAAAAAGAATTATGTCAAACCAATCAGATATGCTTTATTGTTATAATGTTGGCGATAATTTATGACTTTGTATAATGCAATGCAAAAATTTGTTTAACAAAAGCCATCAATTGACAGGTGTGACGAGGGATATCAGCAAAAGGGAATAGCTTAGGCGACACCTTTATTTCGTCTTTTTTTTTCTTCTATTCCAATGTTTGCAATAAACTCGAAATGTTTGTTAGTATAGTAATCAGTTCTTTGTGTAAGATTTGTGTTAGATTTGCATGTGTGTTAACTTTTATAATTGGGGGTGTGTCAACGGTGTCAGAGCTGTTGAAGTATTGTTTTTTTTTTGGATTGGTGGAATATTTTGTTTAAGTGTTTTAATAAATCATAATTATATTGTTTGTGCCACAAATTTGAAGGGATTTTAAAGTTCGTCATATATAATTAATTAATTTTTATCATTTTTGAAAGTGAGTTTTATCCTCCATAGAATTTTTATGCAGATGTACTTAAGGAGTCATAATCAAAAAATCGAATATGAGGACTGAAACAGAACCAAAAACTACACTTTTACATTCAACAAACAACAAAATTGAATTTAGTTAAGTTTATCTTTTTTGCATTTCTTTACATTATAGGGTGATCATGAAATTAAACGCAGTGGTATTTAATTACGAAATACAATTTTTTTATTAAAACAAAAACCAAATTTAAAATAAGAAACTCTTTTTAACAATGCGTATGACCTCTCTTATTTTGAATAAGTTCAAAAATGCCTTTCGGTCATACCATTTATCAGGGTTTTTGGGGTGGAACTTTCTAAGGAGTCCCAAGCCGCTATTACTGGCGATTTTAGCTCTGCAACGCTATTGTGTTGGCTGTTGTTGCAGTACATTTTATGAAAAAGTATGCCCCATACATTTTTACAGTTAAATATTTTCTTTTCTTTTTACATTTTGCAGATACGCGTAACATATGTTGAAGAGATAACACGTATCCGCCGCCTGGTCGCATAGTGATGCGTCCCTCCCACACATACAACGATTCAACACAAATAGAAGATAGAAGAATAACTCACAGGTAAATGCAGTTTAGTACTTAGTAATAATAATTAAAACTAATATATTTCAATCGGACTACGCCTACTAGTACCTCCTATGTAAAAGGATCAATGTATATAAACACATTGCAAAACCCTATAATATATAGAGTGATTTAGATCAAATGTGACCTGATATATGAGCCAAAGTCAAAATACATTAAAACTCTTAAAGGCAACGTACACTAGACCGTATCACCTTACAGACGTACACCAGCGAATATGAAACATTGTTCCAAACACAGTTCAAAAAAAATTTTTTTTGTTTGTCGAACGTAAGGTTCGCCACAGATAAACACATCGATACATCATACTTAAATATCTGAATGTAAATACTGAGGCGTAGTGAATATGGGCCCCAGGAAAATGAGCCCCAAAAAAAAAGTGAAAATGAGCCCCAAAAAATTGTATAGAAAACAACAACACGAAAATTTGGGGCCTATTTTCGCTTTTTGGGGCCCTACTTCATTTTTTTGTGTGGGGTGCATTTTCATTATGAAATTGTGCCCCAAATAGGGAAGTGAAAGAAGGCCCCAAACAAATTTTGGGGCCGAATTTCATTTATTTTTGGGGCCTGACTTCATATTTTGGGGTTTAGTTTCATTATTCACACATGAAATATTTTTGTTCTTTAAGTTTACTTCATTTGGTTTTAAAACAAACTAAAATTTTTTGGTCAACGAACTAAAATAAAGCGAAACATAAAAATAAATTTTTAAAAAGCTCACGTGATATTTTGTAAAATTGATTTTTTCCTGTGGCGCGTGTACTTTTGTCACATATCATTCTTATAAAGTATTTTTTTTAGTTTCCTTCATTCTGGTCTTAAAACAAGCTTAGAAATTATTTGGTCAATAAACAAAAATTAAGCAAAACATAAAAAAAAAATATTTTTAGAAAAAATCGCGCGATTTTTTTTAAATATAATTTTTTGCCTGCGGCGCTTTTAATTCCATTACATATCACTCATATACAATATTTTTCCTTTTTAGGTTTGTTTCATTTTTGTTTTAATACATGCTTTAAAATTATTTGGACGAAAACAGAAATTTAGCTAAAACATATAAAAAAAATTATTTTTGGAAAAAATCGCGCGATTTTTTTAAAAATAATTTTTTGCCGGCGGCGCTTGTACTTCGTTCACAAATCACTCTTAAAAATATTATTCCTTTTTAAGTTCCTTCCATTTTCGCTTTAATACATGCTTTAAAATTATTTGGACAACAAACAAAAATTTTGCAAAACATAAAAAAAAATTATTTTTAGAAAAAAAATCGCGCGATTTTTTTAAAAAATGTATTTATAATTTTTTACCTGCGGCGCTTGTACTTCATTCACAAATCTCTTTTAAATTGATTATGCTTTTTTAAGTTTGTTTCATTTTTGTTTTAATACAAGCTTTAATTTTTTTTTTTACAATAAACAAAAATTTAGCAAAACATAAAATAAAATTATTTTTATAAAAAATCGCTCGATTTTTTTTTTAACATAATGCAAATGCCAACACTTATCAACAACCCATTAGCTTACATTGCAAAACGATTCATTTCAATTTAATACATATTTCATATATTTTTAAAATAAAAATTTTATGACATTAAACTGATTTTCTTTATTTATGTTAAGTAAGCCGCTATATGTAACAAAGAGTCTTATTTTTAGTAAAATTTTGTTATTAATTTAAATATTATTTATGGAAATAAAATTTGAAAAATACTATTTTCTTAGATTGATATGGGTCCACATAAATTTTTACTCATTGTTCAGTACAATTCATATCATTACACCACAAACAAACAGCAGATTTATAATTATGATTTTAAATATTCATTCTGGGGCGCATTTTCATCAATGTCATCGTATTGCAGACTAATTATGAAAATAAGCCCCAAATATTGTTTACGAAATTGAACCCCAAAAAAATTGGGGCTCTGTTTCATAATTCCTTTGGGGCCCTGGTTCATTTTTTGGGGCTCATTTTCATTTGCAAAAATGGGGCCGATCTTCATTATGAACGTGGGCCCCAAAATTGGGGCCGATTTTCATTTTTTAATTTGGGGTCCAATTTCCTGGGGCCCATATTCATAGCGCCAAATACTGAAGATATGAAAAATTTAAAAAGGTGACCCCTACGATCTGCAACAATGAATTTAAATAAGCATTTTTTAGATAGTTGTGCTGTATTTATCGAGATACTTTCATCGCAAAAGTTGTATGGTTTTTTGCGAGCTATAAATTTTCTAACATTAGGGTGTCACATTAGGGTGGTAAGAAATTAGATTTGTGGGGTAAGTACTAGAACGGTAAACTTGAGGTCAATGGACCTAAGAGCAAAAATTTTGGCCTCGCCGAGACTTTAAGATCGGACTGTTAATATGGAAGATATAACGAAAAAACTAAAAAGGCGACAACTTTTTTCGGCAAAAAAAAAAAAATTTGGAAATGTCCTTGGAACAATGTTTCATATTCGCTGGTGTACGGAAAACTTTTTTTTTTGTGATACGGTCTAACGTACACCCTTCACTATTTCATACCACAGTAGAACATTTTTCAGCTCATTAATTTGGGACTCAACTCGGAAAGTTGAACATGAAAGTAGCCCCCAAAAATAAGAACTTTTGCCGATTTCGCTCATTTTTTTAGTTGTTCGTAATTGCCAATAGAAGGTCGAGAATTGCTTTTTTTGTATGGAATTTTGGGTGCACTTGTTATGAATGGCTTTTCGAAAGGAAAAATTAGAACATTTTTAGAACATTTTCACGGTGGAAAACTAGGAAAATTCCGGAAAAACTCGAAAAATTTGGATTATTGCGACGAAATTTTCTATTGATCGCTTGATTTGATGATTTCAGACGGAGTAAAGGTGGAAAATTCGTTGTGATGCGTGGAAAATTTCGGATTATTGTGAAATCTATATGTATAAAAATGGTTTGAAAAGTTCATAGTAATTCATTAAATGAGAACGGCTGGCCCATTTTGCTCAATTTTTTCCCATTTTTTGGTAACTGGTATGAGTTTTGTATGCAAGAAATTTTTGAGCATTTTTCGGAAAAGTCGGAAAATTGGAAAAATTCCTTTTTTGTATGTAATTTTGTGTGAAATTGTTACGGAATGGCTTTTAGAATGGAAAAATAGAAAATTCTTATGGAAAAACTTGAAAAATTCAGGAAAACGCAAACAATTTTATTTTTTATCGACGATATTTTGCAGTTTTCGCATGATTTGGTGATTTTGAACGATGATAAGGTGTAAAATTTCGGATAAATGTTGGTTGGAGAATTTAACGAGATAAATTATATCTGGATAAAAAATATATATTGATATCTATGCAATATTTATCAATTTGATCATTTTTTCAGAAAATTAGTTTACATGTGAAAAATTAAGTTATCCAATAGAATTGCGGTCTTTCATTCCGTAACGACTTTGTAGTTTTTCCGGAAGAGTTATTTGCTTGACTAATACCTCCTATTAGACGATCAAACCTTAGATGACGTAATCAGTCAGACTATACACAGTTCATCCACGCCATACACCTCTATCTTTGGTATCCATCGATTCCCTGCGTACTGTGGTTGGTGTGCTGTGCGTCGTACTTCGGGAGACTTGCCAAAATTTAAATTTGCTCGAAAACGGACTCAATGCTCGCCGAAGCGACCGTTGCTGCGTCAGCGATTCGAATTCGTACATTGTTTGCGATCATCGGAGTTACATGTCATACGTCGATGATGACATGTGCGTGCTCATTAGAGATCTGCATGAATGCATTCAAAACGGCGTTTGAGAGATTCATACCAAAAACGAATGAGTGAGTTCTGTCCACTCTCTCAAATTAGTTGAGTGAATGTGAATGTTGTTATGAGAGCAACATTCATATAATTCAAACGACAAGAGAATGAATTGAATGTATATGAATGCGACGTACACATGTGTGTTTTCTTTATTTGAACATTGTATAAATGAATGTATGCGTTGAATATTGTTGTTGTTCAGTTGACAACACGATATACAACTGTAATTCAAATGTAGAAAAGAGGCTTTTGAGTCTATGAAATTCCTATTTGCGAATATGTTTTTAATAATTGCATTGAAATAAGGTAAAAAATTGATTTTTAGAATATTTATTAAGAATTTTAAATATATTTATCAGTAAAAACAAACAAAGAAAAAACTTATTCTTAACATTTTTAAAATATATGATCTATATTAGAATGAAGAAACATTATTTTATTTATATTGTCAGGGTTTGTAGCAATCATACAGCGTTTTTCGGTGATGAGATTTCTCGCGTCAGAGAAAGCTCTTTCAGAAGCAGCGCTACTTGCAGGTATGGATAAAATTTTGCAACTTGTTTTAAATAGACTCGTATATCAACCCAGTTTTCTTCAACAGATTTCAGCAAATAGTAAACTGTGTTCCAGCGTGTAGGGCAATGACTTTTTAACGAGACCTTCAAATTGCAGTTAGCGCCAGATTTTTTAAAAAATTTTACTAGTTTGCTGCATTTGCTTACAATATCTGTTATTTCTGGAACTCTTTTTATTGCTTTTTCTATTGTGTTATGCAGCAAGTGGTTAACGCAGTGAATATTGTGGTCGTCTCGAAAGGCCGCAATCATATTTGATCCCCTGTCAGTCACAATTACGGGCTTATCAATTTCCATGTCACATCCAAACTGTCTTAGAATTTGGGTCATTTTCTCCTTGATTTTATAACCTTTATAAATTTTTAAAACTTATGACTGAACGTTAGATATAATAAAAATAAATGCATACCGGTGCAGGATTCTCCTTCCATTGATTTTATAGACAACAGGCGGTTTATGAGAACGCCATCTTTTATGTAGTGCATAGTGCAAGACAAATATGATGACCTCAAAAAATTGTCCGTCCATATGTCACTGGTTAAAGAGTATCCAAAGCATTTATATTTTAATATATCCTCTTTTATTGGACTTAGGTGTGTCTCATACAATGCTGCTATATTTCGTGAAATTGTTGTAGGATGTGGCAACAGGTTTTCAACATTTACATTAGGTCCAAACTTTGCTCCGACTTCTATCAAAAATTTTGCAAATTTCTTGATTCCAGAATCTTCAATTATTTTAAATGAACGGCAATTTTTTACCGTCCACTCTGAAACCAGTGTTATAACCTGTTCCTTTGTTTTTGTATCCACATTTATCTCTTCAACATTCTTTGAGTTGCGGGTGGCATCGGTGTAGCATTTGTGTTTTACTAAGTTAGATGTGCTCCCAGTAAACTTATATATATTATAGCATGTCTTACATGCGACGATTTCAGTCATCTCCACTCCGTTATCATCGTTTATTTTTGAAAATATATCCCATACTTTGCTGCGCCCTCTTTTAGGATTTAAACTGTATTCCCCATTCAAAATTCTTTCTTTAATTGTTAAAGATCTTACTATTCTAGATTCCGTAACACCAAACATCGTATTCTATGGTATAAAAAAAATTGAACGCAAATTATTGAACATTGTTTAAATGTAATATTCTTTGAATCATAAAAACTTACATGACACTTGATGGGATCAACCACCACTTTGCAAAAATAAGATTAAATGATAGAAAACTTGAACCAGTTTTTGTTATTTTGGCTCTCATTTAAATTCCCGTCAAATTCCTTGTTTCTTGAGAGTAACAAAATGTAAACATTGTTCTGCTACTGCGCAACACACACACTGAGTGCAGTATGTACCCCGAATATTTTCTCTTCATTCTTTGTTGTCTCTTAAAAAGTCATTCATTCATAGTTAATACCACATTCATTCAAATTCATTCATTTTTCAGTGAATGTTTGAAACATTCACAATGGGTGCATTCAAAAACATCTGAACTCTTAATTCATTGTGCTTTATACCAAAATATTTGTGTACCATTCTTGAGTACAATATGTGGCGAGACAAATGAATGCACCAACGCAGCTCTCTAGTGCTCATGTGCGGCAATCTGCTATCGACATTGGGAATGCCAGCGCCAATCGTTCAATGCAAGATGCATTCGATCGCGAGTTTAAACGGGAGCAACACTATAATCAAAATGAGCTGACCGAAAGAGTTCGAACAAATGTGTCACTGGTAAATGCCGAGTACAAGAACGTGTTCGATTCGCTGATGAAGGTTATTGACGATGAAACGGGAGGCATTTACTCTATGCTCCCGAAGGGACAGGCAAAATGTTTTTTTTTTGTTGATTCTGGCAACAATTCGGTGAAGATCTCAAATAACGTTGACTGCCAAATTATTGGAAGCCAGTCGAACTGCAAATTCCGCTTTGAAACTGCCGATGAATCTTTTCAAGGTTGAAAAGTCAAAGTACACAATGTCCATGAATTCGGCAAAAGCGAAATTAATGCGAGAATCAAATCAACTTTTGGGATGAATGCGCGATGGCGAATAAACGAGCTTTGGAAGTAGTTGACCGAACGATGAAGAATTTACGAGTTGATTTAAAACGATTTGGCGGGGCTATGGTATTGCAAACGAAATCTATTGCTGCCAATTTACTTAAACCATGCTTGAAATCGTCGTCAATGTCAAGAAGTTGAAATTGAACACGAACATGAGAGTCGCATTGCATAACCTCCCATCGTCTGATGAATTCTCGAGACAACAGCTGGCGCTTGGCAATGGCCAAATTCCTGTTGATGTGCTCCGGCATTACACTTACTTAACTTAATTTCCGTTTACACCCCATGAATGAGGTATGGGATAGCCTCTCGGGTTGTTGTGAATTAACACGCTTTCTATTTTTAGATTCACAACTAACGGCACCTACTTGTTTATCGACGAATGCGAACGTCACTGTTTGAGAAGCTTTTACTAGACATGCCGGTTGAATCGACACTAATACTGCAAATTTGCTGTTGACAACATCGAGGGGGCCGGCAATTAAAGAAAAATGTAGATGACTGGAGTTGGGAATCGAAGCCGGCATTACACAAAATTATAAATATCTCGATTGGATTAATGATTTGGCAATACTAGCAGCAAAGAATAAGGACGTCGATTGCTTGAATTTAATTTTTTAGAGTCAAATCGTTGGAGAACCAACGACGAAGTAGCGACATAATATCTGACGAAATTTATAAACTCGCTTGATTTGAGGCAGATGAAGGTTAGATCGATCATAACCATATTACGGAATCTGAATCAACTGAAATTTTGCAACTGTACGCGGTTGTCCGCCAAGAAACTGAAAAACAATGTGAATTAACCAACGATCATCAAGGGCAAATTCAAACAAGAGGAAGTCCTTACCTCACGTATTCAGATTATTCCTGTTTTTTTTTTTTATGCTGTCAGCAGTACGTTGCCTTTTCACGTTTTGGAAACCTCCTTTTTTTTGTTTTTGCGGCGGAAAACTAATCAAAAAACATTGTTTATCATATTACTCTCTACTGAGTTTATTTTAAGACATTAAATTGCAGCTAGTCGAAGTTCGCCAGGTCCGCTAGTATTTCTATAGATAACTTGACATATTTGTGAAAATTGCAAACTGTTTCTGATTTTTTTCACTCTATATCGGCCCATATTTTTGGAAAATTAATATTTCTCCAATAATTTCGGTTTTCTGACAAAAACCGAACCATTTGACATACCCCTACTACAAATGACAGAAATTGCTCCCACAGTTTTACATACATATTTTTTTTGTAAGCACACTGAATTTAGTCACATTTTGCACAAGGTATAAAAACTTTTATTTAAATTTGACTTTGCAAAAAAAAAGTCGGTTACGTTGAGCTGTCATTGCATCCTATACAAATCAGTCAATTGCTCGAAAATTAATCGTAGGTATAACTTATGAACCGGTCTTTTTCCTTAGTTTTCAGTTGGTACCGTAAAAGACCCTTTCTGTAACCGCATACAAAATTACCACTTACCTTGAAATAGTGAATTAAACATTTAACATTTGTTGACGAATTTATTAACACTTTTTACACGGTAACCATTTTTTACAGGTTTGCTACGTCTCTGAATACCACTGGTTCTAGGATCTCAAACCGTTTACACTCCACAAGGTAATTTATATTACCACTCATTCTAAATTGTCTTTGCCGTTTATCCTTCGCTTGTAGGTGTTTTCCCTCCAATATTATTGTGCTTTTGTAATTACTTTAATTGAGTTTAGATTATAATAAATAGCTGTGTTACATTTTGCAATTTTTTAGAGACAACTCAAGTACTTCATACAGCGATATATCTTGTTGTTGTTGTAACTACAAAATGTACTTAAATGTACCACTTTTTATTGGCAATTAACGATGTAAACGTGGCCGGATATAATCGACCATAGAACACTCACAGCATTACACTTAAAGTTCTCAATGATATCTGCATGATGATAACAAAATTTATGGCAAATAAAGCAAAACACGTCATTAGTAGAAACACAAGCAATAAATTTAAATAAATCCTCTAGTAAAATATTTACTTTAATACTAATTTCACACAACAAAAGCAACAATATTTCTTTAAAACGAAAATCTTCTTCAGATCGATATGAAACGGAAAATGCTTTATGTTCCCCGCCCTCCCCCTAGCGGAATAACATGCTGATGCTTTCAAATCGCTCAACTCTCTTAAATCATTAGCAATCGAAATTTGGTTGTTTTCATTCTAGAAATCATAACAAAAATAAATAAATCACAGATAATAAAATAATTTATGAGCTCAATAATGACTGTATTTACAAGTGTTTGTATGTGTATGTATGTATGGCCATTATTGAGCATCATCACCATTGATAAGATCGACACCACCACCAACACGCCAAAGAATTGGCCTCGTCAATGATCTTCATGCCGATCGTCATCATCATTATCATCTTCGTGGATTGTGGTGTAAAGTGGTGCTTAAGTTCTATGTTTTCCATCAAAACATTTGTACAATATCAAATTGGATTGTTGTGTATATTTTTAGAGAACACACATGTCGGTGAATTTGATTTATTTTTTTCTCTTCGTTGAAATTTTGCAGTACGAGGATGGTGGAAAAAGCCATTTAGTTTTAAGCTCACATGCCGTATAATTTATTACTGCTAAGTAATGGTTGAATAGGGGGTATGCATGCTCCCTCATCATATTTACTTTTTTGCACTCTTTTTATATCCTCACTTTTGGGGATGAGGGTATATATTACTTAAAACGAGACAAGCTTTAACGCAGATTTTACGATTTTTTGACGGTTTTGCTGATTAGAGTAAGATGTTGTTGTTTTTTTGATTTTATCTTCAGGTAAAATTTGTAGATCTGATTAAGAGCTAAAAATTTGCCGAAGAGAGAAAGCAATATTTGGAATAGCTTACGAGATATAGACTTAAGAATTAGTACATGCTCTTTGAAAAATGTAGTAAAATCCTCCTCCCAGTCGAAAACTTCAAAAATTAATAAAAAGAAACCCTTAGCTAATAAATCAAAATCCAGTTATGGTTTTTCTTCTACTATCATAAGCTTTCAGATTTTGGGGGCCTCAATTGGTTCAAGAGTTTGAAGTTGGAAAATGTGCTACTGAGTAATATAACCTCGCAGTGGCAATATATAACCGACTCCATAGAACGGACTGCGGGAAGCGTACTTGGGTGCTCAAAGCCGTCTCAAGAAGATGCCTGGTATGAAGATGAATGTTGCAATGCCACGAGAGAGACGGCTGCTGCATACAGGGCGAAACTGCAGCCAATGGCAACGCGAGCTGTTCGTGAACGGCACAGGGAGAAGAGACGAGAGGCAACTTGTCTTTTTAGACGGCAAAAGAAGGAGCTGAAGAAGAGGCAGGATGAGTGTACACAGTTGCTCCGAAGTATAGGGGAAGCCCGAAAATTCTACAAGAGAGTTAAGTCGAGAATGCATGGAACAGGGTTGCCCTACTACAAGGACAGCGATGGTTAGCTAGTGATGGACCCGGATAACGTTCTGAAGATATGGAGAGATCATTTCAAAAATCTACTGGATACGGACAACACTCTAGAAGACACCGCTCCAATCCTTGCTGGTCTCCCTGCTGAATTGTTTAAGGCTGGTGGGAAGGAGCTGATTAGGAGCATGCATCAGCTCATGGAGAACATCTGGCTAGAGGACAGCATGCCCGGGGATTGGAGTCTCAGTGGAATAAGCCTATTACTAATTGTGTACAAGGTCCTTTCAAGCATATTGTGTGAACGTCTAAAGCCAATTGTAGAAAAACTAATTGGACCATATCAGTGCGGCTTTAGACCTGGCAAATCTACGACGGATCAAATATTCACCTTACGACAAATCCTGGAAAAAACCCATGAAAAGCAGATCGACACCTACTATCTCTTTGTCGACTACAAAGTTGCCTTCGACTCTCTGATAGGGAATAAGCTATATGAGGCCATGTCTGAGTTTGGTATTCCTGCGAAGCTGATTCGACTTTGCAGGTGTACATTGAAAAACACCAAATCCTCGGTTAAGATTGGTAAAGTTCAGTCTGAACCATTCAACAGGGAAAGAGGTCTCAGGCAGGGTGGTAGCTTGTCCTGTAGGCTATTTAATATAGTTATGGAGAAGGTGATGGGAAAGGCTGGTGTCAACATGTCTGACACCATATTCCACAAGAGCCACATGCTACAAGTCTATGCCGATGATATATACATCATTGGCCGAAATCTGCGGGATGTTACTGCAGTTTTCTCATCACTAGAAAAGGAGTCAGCAAAATAGGGTTTAGCGCAGAGCTCGCAAAATATGCTCTACCAAATTTTACTGCGCGGTCTGCTCACTTAAAAGACCAAAACAAATGAGACGGAATCGCTCAGTGTCTGAACAGCAACCATTTTTTCGTTTTGTTCGTGTTCTTGCTCTCAGGTTTCGGGTTGAACGTAAGACATGAATCGGTCTATTACTGACCGCTCGATACGAACAGAACCTTCCGTCGCTCAGCTACTGTGAATCAGTAAGTGAGCAAAGCAAGCAAAGTGTCCGTACAAAAGGTCTTTATTTTTATTGTTGCTTTGCATTATATTGTTGCCTTAAAAATTTCGTCATATGCTTTAAAGAGGAGAGAAGAAGAAAAGGGGAAAGGAGGATCATTAGTGTGCATATGTGTATGCGTACGTTTGCCTATCCCCACGAGCAACACACATACATGCTCAAAAGACCGTTTGACGAAGAACGAAGTTTAAGGGTTTTTCGCGACAGTTTCGCAACGTGTCAGTGGATGAGTGGTTTTTTTCTGACAACAAAAACGAGAGATACAAATTATTGCGAGCTCTGGTTTAGCGGTCAACGAGAACAAAATAATAAAAAAAAATATTTCAACGGACAAAGAATCCTCTCGCACCGTGAACGTTGACAATTTTCAATAAGAAAAATAATGTCAGCTAAGAAATCAAGCAGAGAATAGTGCTCGCCAATAGATGTTTCTACGGACTTCGGCAGCACTTTAGTAACACCACCTTATCTCGAAATACTAAGAAACAGCTATGCAGCCGAATCATGGGTACTTACGACAACGGACATACAAAACCTGGGAGTATTCGAGAGAAAATTATCCCGAAAAATATATGGACCTCTCTGTGTCGACGGCGAGTTTCGCCATCGGATGAACCATGAGCTGTATGAGCTTTACTACGACATCGACATAGCTAAAAGAGTCAGAATCCAACTAGTACGATGGCTGGGACATGTTGCCAGAATGGATGTAAATGCTCCAGCGAGAAAGGTGTTTGAAGGCGAACCTGAAGGACGACGCAGAGCAGGGAGACCCAAACTCCGTTGGAAGGACTATGTGGTAGGCGACGTGCCACCATCTGGTAGGACTAACTGGAGAACACACGCAGAAGACCGAAGCGTGTGGAATTCTTTAGTACTGCAGGCCTCAAATTTGTGAACTACGTTTGTAAGTTGTAATCGGCCACTTAAGTAAGTAAGTAAGTACATAATATGTACCTGACTGAAATTTCTGTACTGATTTTTTACTTCGAATATAACATTAAAAATATATAAAACAAAATAAGTTTAAAATTTTTTGTAAACTAGTGTTTGTAAAGACTAAAATGTGTGTGGATGGATATTGTTTCTTCTATAGTTCGGCAAATGTGCTGAAAATCTAATTAAAATTTCTCTATGAATAGAATAACACATGTTCACACACACACACTCGCACACACTCACATACCCTCATCTCCAAAATATTGTTGCTATTTTGGTTGTATAATTATTATTAATTATAGTTTTATTTGAGGAATAACAATCGTTTACGCGATTTAGTAGGGCGTTGATTGAAATTGCACGAAGAGTAATTACGTCAATTAAATACAAAATTTCGCACATTTGTTAAAGGTGCAAAAAAAACGTAATGATTACATGAAGCAAAGTGGCGGCGGCTCGAGGCGAAACTTATGGTGTGAACAACGAACGCTTATATAACAATATACTTATTTATATTTATTTGTAAGAAAACAGAACTCATGTCAGGTAGTAAATATAATGATGCCATGGCATGCATGGGATACTTAATGAAATATATTATCATGGTGTCATAAGTTGTTAAATGTCTTGTAAATATAAAAATACTAAACAAAACATCAACAAAAGGACATGAGACGGTGGAGTCATTTTGTTTGTGGTTGATGTTCATTAAAAGGAGACAACTGTAGTTATGCAAATTAGGTTTAATAACGTCTACCATTTTAACATAAACAAAGTCAAGACCTTGACAGGCTGCACAACATTTTTTAAGGGGACATTAGAGGTTTGTTGTGGTTCGGTGTGGTAGTACTAGCACATGTAACGTCAAACGGTTGAGAAGATTGAGCTGTGATAATAACAAAACAAATATTTTTGACTTTTTTACATACTATTGCCAACTGAAATGTGTGTTACCATTATACTCAATTTAAAAGGTAAATTTTTTCAACTTCATTAATAACATTTATTTATATTGAAAGAAATTTTCTTCAATGAATTTGAAAATCAAACCCCTTTGTAGTAAATTGAAGTGATGGCCTTTAAAATTATTAAAAAAAAATCCTTTTTACGCTCACTGCAATATCAATCAATCACTCGGAGTGTACACAATAATAGCACAAATACGAATATAACTAAACGAAGTCATAACAACATATGTATGCGTGTTACTAAACTATATGTTATCAATTGTATTTGCCCACATTCTGCAAAAATAAAAAAAAATACTGCAAATTTAGTATAACAACTAGTGGGCCCGGCAATGCTTCGCTATTGCATATTAACTTGTAATATATTTCACATATAGGTCTACAAAGTACTTTGAAAAAGGTACTTAAGCTAAATAATAATATGTTGAGTTTATTAACTTATGTAACTTATTTAAAGTAACTCATTAATATGAAAGTTAACAAATTAAGTTTCATTGTTTTAAATTCTAAATATCATAGGCTCTATGACGATAGTTAAAAATTCATCATCAAAGTCATATCTTTCACAAATCGGAAACAGACATTCCGTTAAAGATCAAAACTCAATTTTTATTTTTATCTGTAGTAGCGGGAACCGTCTGTATACTAATTATCTCTTTGGGCGTAAAAACACTTTTGTCATGCCAAATAATGTGGAATGACATGATAAATAAAAAAATCAATTGATCGTCCACTGGCTTTAGTTTTTCTACCAGTTGGATTTTATATGAATGTAGGCCAAGATCTTTCCACAGCATTTGCAGAGACCGAGTTGCTGAGAACGGTGTCGGTTCGATAAATTCGAGTTCCCTGTCACACGTCTACGTCTACAGTGTTGGCTTATATTAGCTGCTCAGATGAATGAGTATATGCACCGTAAACTTCACAAAGGTCTCCGTATGTTTGGCGAACAGAACGCGCATTTTGAAAATAAATTTGCAAGATTTGTAAACGTTGTTCTTGTGTAGTCTTTACATGGTGATTTTCCAAAGTATACTGAATGAAAGTCTATTATACTTCATTAGTATGACAGTTAGATTTACAGTTATACCTATCAGAGGTTATATACGTCAAAAAAATATCCCTTACATAGGTAATTTACAAATGTTTGCTAAAGTTACCTCTGACATACTAAAAAAATTAAAATTGTGCCCCAATCAAACAAAAGGTTTTTTCAGGTGGCGATATTTTTTTAGTGAATGAGCAATTATCGGCAACTTCAGACCTATGGTCTCGGCTCTAATTTTAACAACCATTCCGATGCTTGGAGACTAAGACGAAGAGAATTGTATATTTTTGACATGATTTTTAAAAACTTAACTTCTGTGTAACAACTCTCAGAGGCCATAACTTTTTAACTAATGCATTGATTTGCTTCTGCAGAACTACATTTAGTTTGTTGGGAAGTCCGTTTTAAGCAGAAGGTCTCAAAGAATATTTTTTTTTTGAAGTTTTCGGTTTGTACTCATTTAAAAACAAAAAATCTCTACCTGAAATGTTCATGCTTCCCAGCGCGAGGTAGAAATTGATTTTAGACACAAAGTTTATTGGTGAAATTCTCTAACAATTCATCGTATTCAATTCCGATTTTGGTTACTATTTTTGCGAATAAAAAATTGGCCCACCTTACTGCTCATATCTCTAGGCGAACTGCAATATACTGTGGAATTTTGACAGTTAAAACTGTTTATTTTAAAAGGGTTGTGGCACAGCCAACTTCCACAGCCCCACTGTAATTCATACTGCAACAACAACACATGTAACATCTTCATACCTCTGATAGTTCATGAGATATAGCCTTTTTAGTTTTCACGTTGTATGAGCGGTGCCAATCACAATTTAGTATAGCCACGGACTATCAACAGGTCATCAGTACCACTTGGTAAACTTTTCGTATCAATCTGTCTATTGGAAAAGCCTGCAAAGCGATTTTTTAAAAGGGGGCGTGACACCGCCCACTTCCACCCTGACTGTAATTAATACGGCTTCAACAACATATATACCAAATCTCATCTTCATACCTCTGATAGTTCATGAGATATAGCCCTTTTGATTTTCAAGGTGTATGGGCGGTGCCACGCCCCTTTATTCAATCACAGCCTATTATAGCCAGGGACTATCAACAGTTCAACAGTACCACTTGGTAAAATTTTCACATCATTCGGTCTATTAGAAAAGCCGTTAGAACGATTTTTGAAAAGGGGGCGTGGCACCGCCCACTTCTACCTTGGCTGAAATTAATATTGCTTCAACAACATATATACCAAATCTCATCTTCATACCTCTGATAGTTCATGAGATACAGCCCTTTTGATTTTCAAGTTGTATGGGTGGTGCCACGTCCCTTTGTCCAATTGGACAGAATTGTAAATCTAAACCATCCGGGGCGCCACCCAAACGCATACAAAAAAAATTATGCAAATCGGTCCAGCCGTTTAGGAGGAGTTCAGTCACAACACACGTACAGTAGAATTTTATATATAAAGATAACTAAGAACAACACAAAAACAAAGCTCTCCTCACATATGGAGAAGTATTCAAAAACACACGTATGTACTCGATATAAACAGCAAAGCGGCGTGACTCTCAGTGATTTTGTTTTGCCTCCCGCAATGTCAATTTCTAGCTGGGCCTGAAACTTATATCATACAGCTACAGTATCTGCAGCCATTGTTTAGAAAAAGTTAGGTGTGAGACGGGAATCTTACCTACCCCAAGGGTGTAAGGATAACAAAAACTCACTACTATTATGTTCTTTGGTATGAATAAAAGCATAAGATTTAAGTGGAATATTATCTTTTATTCGAAATCCTATTAACAAAAAGTGACAATTGATAATACAGCAAAACAGCTGAACAGTGGTTTTGCACAAGTCGCGGTAAAGGTACTAGACCAGTATAGTAATACATTCCAATATAGTAAAGGAAAAATTCCAAGTCAGAGTAAATTGAATTATATTGTTATATGCTGCAACAACAGTACTCTTTGGTAAAATAAAAGAACTTTTTGATAAAAATAAAAATAATTTTTGGCACACTTAAAGAACTTTTTGGTACAATAAAAGTACTTTAATTGTGTACAATAAAAGTACTTATTAGTGCATTTGAAGTACTTTTTGATACTATAAAGATCTTTCAATACAATAAATTATACTTTTTGGTACAATAAATGTACTTTTTTGTACAATAGATTAAACTTTTTAGTACAATAAATGTACTTTTTGGTACAATATAGTGTACTTTTACTTATTGATAAATTATACTCTTTGGTTACAGTTTTGACGCGCCCCCTTCGCCCACTGATTGAAAATAAAAATGTTGTTTGCAAATCTGAACCTGAAGCGCGAGTATGTTATCACTCTGGTGCTTAAATACAGTTTGGTCACGTCCCGTCCGCCCATTGATCCAAAATTAAAATGTGATTTGCATATTTTTATTCGTATGAATATCTCTAGCTCTAAAAAAGTTTTGCCACGTCCACTCCGCCTATTGGGTAAAACATAAAAATTCCGTCTGTATATTCACATTCGTATTGTCAAGTACTATATGGTTATCAAATTTTATCTATTTAGCTTTAATAAAAAGTTTTGCCACGCCCACACCAACCTTAGGCCCCCATATTAAAATATCGTCAGCATATTCATATTCGTTTTGTGAATTACTATCTGGGTATCAAGTTTTATCTTTTTAGGTCTCAAAAAAGTTTTGCAACTCCCACTCCGTCCATTGGCTCCAAAATTAAAATTTCGTATGTATGTATATTCATATTAGTGTTGTCGAGTAATATCTGGGTATCAAATTGTATCTCTTTAGGTTTAATAAAAAGTTTTGCCACACCCACTCCACCCATAGGGTCCAAAATTAAAATTTCATCAACATATTCACATTCGTGTTGTCGAATACTATCTGGGTGTCAAATTTTATCTCTCTAGCTCAAAAAAAGTTTTGCCACGCCCACTACGACTATTGGGTCTAAAATAATTTTTCGTCTGCATATTTATATTCGTGTTGTCGAGTACTATATGGGTATAGTAAAAATTTATCTCCCTAGTTTTAAAAAAAGTTTTGACACGCCCACTCCGCCCATCGGGTAAAACATAAAAATTTAGTCTGTATAATCATATTCTTGTTGTCGAGTACCATCTGGGTATCAAATTTTATCTCTTTAGCTTTAATAAAAAGTTATGCCACGCCCACTCCACCCATTGGGTCCAAAATTAAAATTTCATCAGCATATTCATATTCGTGTTGTCGAGTACTATCTGGGTGTCAATTCTTTTTCTTTATTATAAAACAAACAGACAAACATTCACATTTATAATATTAAGCGTGGAAGATAGAGGGTAGATATGTTCAGCGAAAGAGTTGGTGTCGCAAAAATATTGGAGACGGTCATACATTACACCCCTCTAGGGGCAACTTCGGGGCAGACAGAGCGGTGGGAGCAAATTTTATATATGGGTGTCCCCTTAGGGAGCGAAGATGGGGTTTATGTATTTTTGGAAAAAAAATTAGGAGGGATAAATGACTGGGGGTCGGTCATACATTCGAACCCTCTAAGGGTGATTCCGGGGCAGTTGCGTGGCTTGTTGTGGATTTGTTCCCCAATACGAAAAGTTTCTCGTTAAAAACGGCGGACTCGATATTGATTTTAGACCCATGGTTTCTTGGGAAATTTTTCTTAGAATTCATCGTAGATTACGATTTTGATAACTGCTTGGTCGAAAAAAAACTTGCCCCACTTTAATAAACACGCTTCCTAGAAATTTCTATAGGTATTAAAAAAAAACAACCCTTTATTTAAAAAAATAGTTTTTCACCCATGATTTGGGAAATAAGACGATAATAAAAATAAAATAAAAATGAAAACAGAAACACAATCATTTTTGAAAATTTTCAAAAAAAATTAATTTAAGTCTCGAAAGATATAGAACGTAGAAAACCAGTAAGAAAGTTTTAGTCGGAAACCGACTTACCCTCACTCTCAGTAAAACATAAAATTTTCTAGTATATTGATATTATTACTCGATTTCCAAAATGGTATTTTTGTATGGGAGGTACCAAAAGGGGCGTGGTGATACATCCAATTTGTTCCCCAAAACTTTATGCTATTGTAGCTTTACAAAATATAGAATTTGGGCACAATAGCGTTGCGTGTATTAATAATGTTAATCGATTTCTAAAGTGGGCGGTACCAGGAGGGTATGTAAGGTACCAGAAGGGGCGTGCCTAGACTGCATTGTTTTCTCCAAAACTTTATGCTGTTATAGTTTATCAAAATACAGAGTTTGGGAACGATCGCGTTGGGTGTATTATTAGTCGATTTCTAAAATTGAAGGATAGGTACATTTATATGGGAGGTACCCAAAGGGGCGTCGCCATGTACCCCATTTGCAACACCGTAAGCAAATTTGGGAAAATATTAACCCATGCAAAGTTTAAAAACAATTGGTTAAGAAAGTTAGAGTACCAACCGGACAAGCAGACGAACATGGCTCAAACGGCTTATGAATCGAATTTGGTTCAAAGGAACCTAAGGTCTAAAGTGACTCTCTCTATATGTTATACTTTTGAGTCGTATCAAATGATACATACGTTGGGTGAGGGTATACAAATAAATTATAATCGTTTGTGAAATTTTCCAAAAAATTTTAATTTAAGACTCGAAAGATATAGAAAGTAGAAATTACATATCTGAGAACTACTAAAACGAAGATGTGAGTTTCTTTCTTAGGAGGGCAGCTTTGTTCTTTAATCATTTCTTTAACAAAAGTCAAACAAAACAGCCTAAAACGTGACAAATTCCCCTATACGATACTTACTAACTTCAAATCGATATTAAATTATTATGGCATGTAAATTGACAAAACAAAACTTCTTCTTTTTTGGGCTAGTTTCACGTGCAGTTCTTAAAATTAAGTCCCAAATCAATGAGCTGAAAAATATTGTACTGGCAGTGTTTTTCTTTGTATGTTCCCTCATATCACATTCAAACCACTGTTCATTGAAATTTGAATTCCACTCCTGTGCTTTGTTTTTTTTTAAGCGAAAATGGAAATTAGACAACTAAATTGCGCGACAGCCCCTCCTTTAAGTAGACCTTTAAGTAGACCTCATTTGACATATGGCCGGTATATAAAACCAACTATCATATATCATCAATAAACCAACAAAGATATATTTACACATTCGTGGTAAGTATGTATATATGAGAAAATGTGTCAGTGTATGAAATACAATACATATCGCTGAGCAATATGAGTGGAGTCGTCCTGATCATAAACAATATTTAGCAGTCTTCGAACCAAAAAAAAGGACTCATATACAAAAAAAAATGTGTTACCCTTGACCCACATAGAGACAACAGTTTATGTACGTAGAATATCAACTATAGTACCCTCACACACACGCACACCCACTGTCTGATATGTCATTTGGTGTGAAATGACACTTGTAGTCGTAGTGAGTACAAGTATTATCCGGCTTTGTCAACAATTGAAAGTGACTGCTTGTGCAACATTTAGTTGAAGTAATTTCTCTTGGGATTTGGTTTGCGAACATTAAGAAATACAAGGAAAAAACCTTAATCCTTTTTGTGGAAAACTTTTTAAACACCCTCTCTTATTGTAGTCATAGCTGTACAATAATTCAACTTAAACAGTGGGAGAAATAAAAATCACACAAAACTAAAAGAATTCGATGAACAATGAAAAAATAATGTAGACAATTCAAAGAATTACGAGACATGGAAGAATACAGTTAATTCAACGAATACAACAAATTCAAAAACAACAACCATTATTTAAAAGGAACTCTAACAATTCGTCGAATTTCAGATATAAATATATAATTTATACAATATATAGTATAATAAATAAAATTTATGAAATACATATATAGAATTTATAGATTTCATAGAATTAATAGAATTGATGGAGAATGGGGAATTTTCTAATTTGGGTCATTCTGATTGTTTTCTTTTTTTGGGAATAAACAGAAGCTCTCTTTGGAGGTTCCCAAGCAGCTCACAACGTCCGAGAGGTCACGTATTCCCCGGGCAATGCCACTGAACATCCAAATCCAGGCAAAATGTTGAGTAACCAAAACGGCATGCTACCACCAATGCGTCTTAGGAAGGAGGTAAGAGAAGTTACTGAAGCTCTACAAAGAGGCCCTCTAAGTGGCTTTAACAGCCCCAAGAAACTAGGATCGAGCGCAATGGCATAATAAGCCAAACCCCCTTAACAAAACCAATTCTTATGAAAACACGAAGAAAAGAAAAAAACAAGAACCCCCCAAAATGTTGATGACCCCCGCAAACGTTGTGAGAACCATGATTTAAGGATATGCACCTGGAATGTCCGAATTACACACTAAGATGGTGCCCCTATTCCACTGGCGGATGTCCTCAACAAATACAAGGCTAACACCATACAGGAAATGAGATGGACGGGATAGGGATGGACACGACGAAAGAACTGTGACTTTTTTTACAGATGCCATGCAGACAGACACGAATTTGGATGGGGATTCATAGTCGGCGTCGGGAGTGTGATGCAAGGTAAAGCTTCTGATCGGTTTAACTTGGCAAACCCAGAGTGATCCTTGCCAATTGCACTTCAAGTCTACTCACAGAGCTCCGTATTCGTGGTACTACTGCGAACGGAGTACCTCCACGTGGTGACGCGTGGAAACGTGCTTCTGACACCCGTCAGAGCACGGCTAACTGTAAAGGGCGAAACCTAAAACCCAGGCACGTCAGCTCAGAGTGAGCGGTACCCTGGTCAGCGTCTGACCCAGAATGGGCGGCTGCAATAAAATCCTGGCAGGAGGAGAAAACTGCGACGTGGTGCGCTGGGCTTGCAACCCGCCACTGACGTTTAAACTATTGCAATGAAAAGAAGTAAGATAAGAATAAAACGGACCACCCAAAATGTTGACGACCACCGCAAACGAATTAAGGACCATGATTTGAGGATATGCACCTGGAATGTTAGAACACTGTATAGACCAGGTGCCTCCATCCAACTGGCGGAAGTCCTCGAAAAATACAAGGCTGACATAACCGCTTTACAGGAAATCCGGTGGACGGGACACGGGTGCTCGCGCATGAAGACGTGCGACATCTACTATAGTGGCCATGCGGACAAGCACGAGTTTGGTTGTGGATTTGTGGTTGGCAAGAGACTGCGACACCTAGTCTCAAGGTTCAACCCGGTGTGTGAACGTATAGCCACCATAAGAGTCAAAACAAAGTTTTTCCACATAACACTTATATGTGCCCATGCTCCCACAGAAGAGAAAAGCGATGAGGACAAAGACGAGTTCTACGAGAGCCTAGAAAATGTATATGACCGTAGCCCCAGCCATGACATCAAAATTGTACTAGGCGATTTTAATGCTAAAATAGGCAGGGAGACCGCATTTGAGCCTACAATCGGAAAATTCAGTCTGCACACCGAAACGTCGAACAATGGCATCAGATTGATTGATTTCTCTGCGGCAAGAAATATGGTAGTTAGCAGCACTAGATTTGACCATAAAAATATTCATAAGGCAACATGGTTATCTCCAGATCAATTGACGAGGAATCAGATAGATCACGTGGTAGTCGATGGAAGGCACGCATCGAGTGTTCTGGACGTACGAGTGATCAGGGGTGCGAACATTGACTCTGATCACTTCCTTAACGCAGTTAAGGTATGCACTAGGCTAAGCATGGCGAAAAACGTACGTAACCAGGCACAACGAAAGCTGGACATCGGTAAACTGCGGACCACAGAGGTAGCGGATGCCTACTCCAACCACCTAACTCAACTGTTGCGGAATGCTCCAACCCCTGATAATATAACCTCGCAGTGGCAATATATAGCCGACTCCATAGAACGGACTGCGAGAAGCGTACTTGGGTACTCAAAGCCGTCTCAAGAAGACGTCGCAATGCCACGAGAGAGACGGATGCTACATACAGGGCAAAACTGCAGCCAATGGCAACGCGAGCTGTTCGTGAACGGCACAGGGAGAAGAGACGACAGGCAACTCGTCATTTTAGAAGAAAAAAGAAGGATCTGAAGAAGAGGCAGGATGAGTGTACTGAGTTGCTCCGAAGTAGAGGGGAAGCCCGAAAATTCTACAAGAGAGTTAAAGCGAGAATGCGTGGAACAGGGTTGCCCTCCTGCAAGGACAGCGATGGTCAGCTAGTGACGGACCCGGATAGCGTTCTGAAGATATGGAGAGACCACTTAAGAAATTTACTGGATACTGACACCACTCCAGAAGACCCCGCTCCAATCCATGACGATGGTATTAACTGTCCACCTCCGAGCCAGAGCGAGATACGTATGGCCATCTCCCGCCTTAAAAACAACAAAGCTGCTGGAGCTGATGGTCTCCCTGCTGAATTGTTTAAGGCTGGCGGGGAGGAGCTGATTAGAAGCATGCATCAGCTCATGGAGAACATCTGGCAAGAGGAGAGCATGCCCGGGGATTGGAGTCTCAGTCTGTTATGTCCCATATACAAGAAAGGAGATCGTAGTGAATGTAAGAACTACCGTGGAATAAGCCTATTACCAATTGCGTACAAGGTCCTTTCAAGCATATTGTGTGAACGTCTAAAGCCAATTGTAGAAAAACTAATTGGACCATATCAGTGCGGCTTTAGACCTGGAAAATCTACAACGGATCAAATATTCACCTTACGACAGATCCTGGAAAAAACCCATGAAAAGCAGATCGACACTTACCACCTCTTTGTCGACTACAAAGCTGCCTTCGACTCGCCGATAAGGAAAAGGCTTTATGAGACCATGTCTGAGTTTAGTATTCCTGCAAAGCTGATTCGACTTTGCAAATGTACCTTAGACAACACCAAATCCTCTGTTAAGATTGGTAAGGATCAGTCTGAACCATTTAACACGGAAAGAGGTCTCAGGCAGGGCGATAGCCTGTCCTGTACACTATTTAATATAGTTATGGAGAAGGTGATGAGAAAGGCTGGTGTCAACATGTCTGGCACCATATTCCACAAGAGCCACATGCCACTAGCCTATGCCGATGATATAGACATCATTGTTCGAAATCTGCGGGATGTTACTGCAGTTTTCTCATCACTAGAAAAGGAGTCAGCAAAAATGGGTTTAGCGGTTAACGAGGACAAAACAAAAATAATGATTTCGACGAACAAAGAGTCCTCTCGATGGGGACGCAGCGTCAATGGTGAAAATTATTGTTTTGAGGTAGTAGATGAGTTTACCTACCTCGGATCTTCCGTCAATAAGAAAAATAATGTCAGCCAAGAAATTAAGCGGAGAATAGTGCTAGCCAATAGATGTTTTTACGGACTTCGGCAGCACTTTAGTAATACCACCTTATCTCGGAATACTAAGAAACAGCTTTACCATGTGCTAATCTTACCCGTTCTTTTGTATGCTGCCGAATCATGGGTGCTTACGACAACGGACATACAAAACCTGGGAGTATTCGAGAGAAAAGTACTCCGAAAAATATATGGACCTATCTGTGTCGACGGCGAGTTTCGCCATTGGATGAACCATGAGCTGTATGAGCTTTACCACGACATCGACGTAGCTAAAAGAGTCAGAATGCAACGACTACAATGGCTGGGTCATGTTGTCAGGATGGATGTAAATGCTCCAGCGAGAAAGGTGTTTGAAGGCGAACCTGAAGGACGGCGCAGAGCAGGGAGACCCAAACTCCATTGGAAGGACCAAGTGGTAGGCGACGTGCCACCATCTGGTAGGACTAACTGGAGAACACACGCCCAAGACAGAAGCGTGTGGAATTCTTTAGTACTTCAGGCCTCAAACTTATGGACCATGTTCGTAAGTTGGAATGGGCCACTTAAGTAAGTAAGTAAGTAAGTATTCATAGTCGGCAAATACTTCGACACCTAGTCTCGCGGTTTTTCCCTGTAAGTTGTCGAATAGGCACTATTCGCATCCGTGCGAAATATTTTTACATTACGCTGATTTATAGATTTTATAGAATTTATAGCATTTATATAATTTATAGAATTTATAGAATTTATAGAATTTATAGAATTTATAGAATTTATAGAATTTATAGAATTTATAGAATTTACAGAATTTATAGAATTTACAGAATTTATAAAATTAATAGAATTTAAAGAATTATTGTTCCAGGCTGTTCCATCAATAATTAAAAGCATTTAAGAATTTCATTATTTTCTACAATTAATACAAACATATCTCCCAATGTGTTTCATTGTATGTAACTCGGTTGTAACAAATTTTAATCCCTCTTAGTTCAGGAACATTATCTTAAGAAAACTTTCTCCAAACACACACACGAACATACATATATTTTTAGATAAAACACAATAATACATTTCCTTTAATAAATGCACTTAGTGCAACTGTTGTTATCTCTTGTACTTACTTTTACGATGATCTATGTCTGTATGCGTAAGTGTACGTGGCAATATCTACAGATGTTAGTATGGTAATTGTTGCTTTAACAGCATTTGTATGTATGGCAGAGTGTCAGTGCTGTGATGTTGTCGCCTTTATTTACGAGTAATGTAAATTGAGACTTTTGTTGTTGTGAGCTCTCTATCTGTCGGGTCTTATGTTTGTCTACGTGATATCTTTACTAAGTAATCTATTGAATTTTCACACTACTACTATACTTTTTCTTGACGTTCCTTTTGTTTTTACGGACATTCAAGGATTTGTGGTAGTGTTAGCTTTTGCTGAAGTATAACCACGGTGGTTAGGGAGATTAAAAGTGTTTCGCTGTATTAGTTAAAGTTTGCCACAATATTAACTTTAGATGTGTTAGAGAACTTTAGTACAAAGTAAACTGAAATAAAGTAAATTTTTGTATTGCGAAGTCAAATTAATTATCTACGAAATACGAAATAATTGCTGCAACAAAAAGCAAATCAAAAACCAAACTTTAACTTCATGTTTAGAAATTCTAAAATTATTACAAATTCTGTAAATTCTATAAATCCTTTAGATTCTGTGAATCCTGCAAATTCTATAAATTCTATTAATTCTAAAAATTCTATAAATTATATAAATTCTATAAATTCTATAAATTCTATAAATTCTATAAATTCTATAAATTCTATAAATTCTATTCTATTAATATTATAAATGTGAATGTCTGTCTGTTTGTTTGTATGTTTGTATGTTTGTTGCTCAATCACGCCTAAACGGCTGAACCGATTTCAATGAAATTTGGAAGACAGATAGTGTAGTATATGGAAACTAGCGTAGGCTATAATTTTTTTTTAATTTTTGACCATATGGGCGGCTTGGGCGTGGCATAACTTTTTTTTGAGCTAGGGGGATAAAATTTGATACACAGATAGTACTCGGTAACACGAATATGAATATGGGGACAACATTTTAATTTTGTACCAGTGGGCGGAATGGGCGTGGCAAAATATATTTTTAGAGCTTGGAAGATAAAATTTGGTACACAGATATTACTCGGCTAGGCGAATATGAATATGCAGACGAAATTAAAATTTTGGATCAGTGGGCGGAGTGGGCGTGGCAAAATATACTTTTAGAGCTAGGGAGATAAAATTTGAATTTGAATATGCATACAAAATTTTAATTATGGACCAGTGGGCGTGGAAAAACATATGTTTAGAGCTAGGAGGACAAAATTTGATATACAGATAGTACTCGGCAAAACGAATATGAATTTGTGGACGAAATTTTAATTTTGGGCCAGTGGGCGGATGGGGTATGGCGAAACATATTTTTAGAGCTAGGGAGATACAATTTTATGCACATTTACCACTCGTCAACACGAATATGAGCTTGCGGACGAAATTTTGTTTTAGGACCAATGCACAGTGGTCAATTTCCCTGATCTAGCCTAACGAAATTAAAATTTTCGACATTCGAAATCTACTAAAATTTTATTTCCCGACGATAACTAACTGTTTATTTAACAAATCGATAAGTTCCAAATTTACAAATTTTCTATAATTGATTAACTGTCGGCTTTCAAACACAACAAATGTCAAAACAGCTGCAATTAAAATGTTTTAGCTCGTTTTTGCAATTGTGCAGATTGTGCTGATAAATTGGGAAAACCCATATTGGTAAATATTTTTTGGATTTTTTTAAAGGATAAAGGTATGTTGTGTACAAAAAAAAGTGTATCGTAACCTGTGCAATATATGAGGTGCTAGAAAATTGTGGTAGAAATCAACACTTTTTGAGACCGAATTTTAACTTCTGTAGAGTAGAACTTAGTTAGCTGGTCTCGGCCGGTGAAGAGACTGTTCTTTTATGTTAATATATTTCGGCTAATTTATGAAATGCCCAACATTTGCTGCTTTCAGCTGCTTTTGTTCACTATGTTGCAATTTTTAGGCATCATGTCGGTCTGCAATTGCAACCTTTTTTTAGTAAGGCAGTCCGAGTCAGAGTGGAGTGTTGACTCGAAATAATTTAATAATATAATTTAATACGTCTACAAATTAAAAAAACATTTTTAAAGAAAAAAAATTTTAAATAAAAAAAATTTTTAGAAAAAATTTCAAAATTAAAAATAGTTTTTTTTGGTGAAATTTTTTTTTTCCAATTGATTTCTTTTTTTTTATTATTCTAGAAAAATTTTCCTTTTGACGAAAATTTTATTTTTTTTTTTTTTAATAATTTCGTTCAGGCAAATGGACCACTGTGCAATGGGCGGAGGGGTGTGGCGAAACTATATTTTTCCCCTAGATAAATACAATTTGGTACGCAGATAGTATTCGCAGACGAAATTTAAATTTTGGATCAGTGGGAGGAGTGGGGGGTGACCAAACTGTATTTTAGCCCCATAGTGGGTGGGCGTGTCAAAACTGTATTATACCCCTAGAAATATACAATTTGGTACACAGATAGTACTTGATAACACGAATATGAAGATGTAAAAAAACATTTTAATATTGGATCAGGGGCCGAGGGGGCGTGACCAAACAGTATTTTTGCTCCAGATAGATACAATTTGGAACACTGATAGTACTTGGGACTTCATGTTCAATTTTGCAGACGAAATTGTTATTATCAATCAGTTGTGGGAAACTGTATTTTATCCCTAGACCGGCGATATTTGATACACAGATAATAATAATACAAAAAAGTACAATTTATTGTACTAAAAAATTCAATTTATTTTACTAAAAAGTAAATTTATTGTACCAAAAAATTACAATTTATTGTACCAAAAAGTACTTTTATTGTACAAGAGTTACAAAAAGAACTCTTATTTTTATCAATAAGTAATGTTGTTGAAGCAAAAAGCAAGAACTACAATTGTTTTTTCTTAACTTCATATTATTGTTAAATTTTTTTGCTGACATTTTTGCAGCATTTTGACAAGATTTGTCATTAAAGTTTAAGATCTATTTGCACGGCGTCAGTTGGATTTATCCAAAATTTTGGTAATATGTCGGTAAACTTTGACAAAACAATCTTATTTACATGATGCTGACACATTTAGAAAGAAAACATTGACAATGATGTCAGTAGGGTGCAGACATGAATATACCGACATAATATTTATTTTCGGTCAGCCGGAATATGAAGGCGGACATTTTATTTTCGATCTAAGGTTGTATTTGTATACAGGTAGTACTTGGCGCTATAGATATGAACTTTCTGACGGATTTTTTTATTTTCGGTTAGTGATATGTTGTTAGTTTGATCAGGTTAAGGAGTAACTTGGGGTAGCAAATTGTTTACAGAGCGTACAAGATCGACGCCTGAACGTAGCCCTTTAAGTAAGCAGGCCAAACATATTATAAGTATACGTCAAGTACGCAATAGCGAAGCTTTGCCGGGTCCCCTAGTAAATTCTATAAATTCTATAATTTTTATAAATTCTATAAATTCTATAAATTCTATAAATTCTATAAATTCAATAAATTCTATAAATTTTATAAATTCTATAAATTCTATAAATTCTGCGAATTCTATAAATTCTATAATTTTTATAATTTATATAATATCTTAAAATTCTATTTATTCTATAAATTCCACAAATCTTTAAAATATTATATATTCGTCCAATTCTGTTGGTTCGATGCTATTTACAAATTTATTTTCTGCATATTGCGAATATCCTCAAATTGATGGCTGACTCATTTGGTCTGGAGTGACTTATTTAAACATTATGCAAATTACCATCATTTGCATTTGTGTATAGGATATACAACAGACGTTTCTGTTGTATTTCCTATATATTGTTCAGCAATGCAATGTGGCAAAGTAAAAACTGTTGCAAAATATTTAGCAACATTTGTCGCCAAAGTGAATCTATGAAGTCCGTATACTTAATATATATTCTCTCTGGTAGATAATTCAATTGTGTCCATGGAATAATCAAGTTGATCTTTATCTTGTATGACAAATAAAAATAACGAAGGTTTATTTTTTTTGTATTTATTGCTTCATGTTCTTCATGTTTAAATGATGTTATGACTTATCTGACATAACTGAAATTTTAAATTTTCTTTATGACTCGCTGCAATTTCATGCTAATTATTAACCCCATTTCCTTAATATTTATTTACGAATATCATGTCAACGTGAAAAACCTTAAAATGTTGTGTGTCAAATGTCACAACATGAAACTTTTACCCCTTTACTGCGTGGCATGCGATAGTGATTTAAACAACTCTGACATCGTTCATTTTTTTCGTGTTTTTGTTTGTTGCCAGAGTAAAGCTGTAATTACAACATGACCTGGATGTAATTTTGTGACTTAAGTTCTTAATTTGCTATGTAGAACAACGTAGACATTACTGGTACTACACGAATTTTCTGATTACATCGTCTACGAGTATAACGAATATTAATTGCTGATGTCCATGGAACTCACATGCTTATAACAGCCAGCCGGAGGGTAAAGGATATCTACGATGTGTTTTCTCCTTTTAATGCATGCAGGATATATGAAGGATGTATTATGCATGTTCGTACATAATTTACGCTGCTGCAGCGATAAGTAAACATTGTTTACTCGAAGGTTTTTTTTGATTTTCTTAACGTTAATTCAATTATTTGCTTGCAGTGGGAAATGTAAAAGTTCTTGGAAAGCATCTTTTTTGATTTAAATGGAAATTTGGTTTGATTATCTTATGTTATTCTGCTTCGATGGATTACAGTTGTTAAGCATTAATATATATAATATTTACACTTTAACTTGCATTATATATTTCCACCTTCTTTATTGCATTCAACTTAAAGCAGCTTTGTATGTTTTTCATTTTTATAATTTCTTTAATGTTACCTTAAATAGTATTGAATTTGCAAACTCAATAAATTGCAAAGATTACGTCATACTAAGTCATGTAATATATGAAAATTACCGTTTGTGTCTAAAGTCTATAAAGTTCATTTCTCATATGTACGTGCCACCTACTTTTTTTTAAAGCCATTAGTTGCACGTAAGTGTCCAAATTGTCCGTTTTATATGCAATGAATTTGCTTTTTACTAGGACATTTAAAACCGGAACCGACAAGTAAGGTATTCGGTTGAGGGAGTTTTTGTGTGTCACAGTTCGTGGGGTGCTGCATCGGTTAGGACATTAGGGAGACATTAAAATACATAGTTCAGAGGACTTGAGAAGAATTTCTTAGTTTGTTATTAAAATTTACAAATTCCAAAGGGATGTGTCTGGCTAAAATCCAGTTAGTCAAAATGCTAACTACACATCGTCACCTAAAATGCAGAATAGCGTAACATCAAACTACTTAAGATATTGAAACAAAATTTTCAAATCTGGATTAACATGAAACTAGACATATATATTTTAGTGAAAAGAAATTCGTTGTAAAGTACACTTTTTGCTATGCGTCTTACGTTACTTTGAATTGTTGTTTTCTGTTGCTGTTTTTTGAAGTGTAGTTTTCTGAAACAAAATAACGTAAATCTTTATGGAAAAAATAAAAATTTTAATAAAAATATATTTCTTATTATAATAAAAAGAGTTGTAGAGTAAAAGAGTAATAACTTTTTTATAATATGTGAATTTTACATTTTTGTTTTGCATTACTACTTGATTAAAAATACGTATTAATAAAAATTAGGATAGTACCAAAAATAGGTAAAACTATCATTAAAGTAATGACAGTCTACTACTTTATATGGCAGCCCCTTATTTGGGTAAAGATTGTCAGTAGGAATGTTAGGTCATATTTTTGAAGGAAAAAATTAGAAGTGGTCGTTCATACATTTTACCCCACTACAAGGCACAAAGAGGAGGCAGGAGCTGATGTGATAAAAAATTATAAATAATGAAAAAAATGTATGGGGATGAAAATAGAAGCTAGATATGTTCTGAGAAACAGTAATTTTTCCTCTTAAGATTTTCCCAAACATACCTACACCCTTCTTCACCCCTTAAGGAGGCTCCCATTCAAAAATCATTTCTTTATAAAATTTGTTCCCACCGTTCCCACTCCCCTAAACGTACCCTAGAGGAGTCAAATGTATGACTAAAAATATTTTTGCAATCCCAAAAATTTCCATAAAATTGTTATACCCTTCACCATGCGCATGAACGGAGTGAATGGTATATTAATTTTGTTCTTCCATTTGTAACGCCCATAAAGAGGCGTGGTAGGTATGACAATATATATGTATACTAGTGGGCCCGGCAATGCTTCGCTATTGCATATTAACATGAAATATATTTCACATTTAGGTCTACAAAGTACTTTGAAAACGGTACTTAAGCTCGACAATAATATGTTGAGTTTATTTACATATGTAACTTATTTAAAGTAACTCCTTAACATTAAATTTAACTAATTAAGATGTATTGTCGTAAATGCTAATAAAAAGTTCATCAGCAAAGTCATATCTATAGTGCCGACATGTAGATAAAGTTATTTCTGTATGTAGGGCGAAAAACCACTTCTTCCACAAATCGGAAACAGACATTCCTCTAAGGTCAAAATTATTTATTTTGATCCGTAGTAGCGTGAACCATCTGTATACTAACTATCTCTTTGGTCACAGGGATCAATAATATTCCCGAATACTATCTTTGTATTGAACTCGTATTACCATTTTTTGAGATAATTCGGACACCAAAGTTTGGCTTAACAAAGTGATGGTCTCACGCGCTGTATGGCATGTTACACCGTCGTGCTGCAACTATTTATCCTTCAAATAATGTGCAATGACATGCTAAATAAAAAAATCAATTGATCGTCCACTGGCTCTACTTCTTCTACCAGTTGGATTTTATATGAATGTAGGCCAAGATCTTTCCTCAGCATTTGCAGAGACCGAGTTGCTGAGAAAGACGTCGGTTCGATAAATTCGAGTCCCCTGTCATACTAACGTCTACAGCGTCGATGGCTTCTATTGCTGCTCAGATGGGTCATTATATGCACCCTCAACTTCATAAAGGGCTCCATAAGTTTGGCGAACAGAACGTGCATTTTGAAAATAAATTTGCAAGATTTGTCAACGATGTTCTTCTTTAGTTTTTACATGGTGATTTTGCAAAGTATACTAAAAGAAAGTCTATTACATTTCATTAGTATGACAGCTAGATTTACACTTATACCTATCAGAAGATCTATATGTCAAGAAAAATACCCCATGCATAGGTTATTTTCAATTGTTTGCTAATGTTACCTCTGACATACTATAAAAATTTAACCATTGTAGTATAACTACAATGAATATTGATTAATTTTTCTATCTATATGATTTATTGTTCTCCTGAAAAGCAATTAAAAAATGCATACCTGTAAAGTAAATTAAAAAAAATCACTATTTTAGTCTGCGCTTCCTACACTGCCTAGTGTACGGACCATTATTTGATACAGTTAAAAAGTTAACTATTAAAGTGCGTGGGCAGCGCCTTGGCACTGTTAACTTATTTTGTTCGAAATAGCCTGATCATTAGGGGCGAATCAATTAGTTCGCGTCAAAAAAAATCCTGTTAACCGTATATCAGTATTGGAATGTACGAAAAATTCTTAGACAATTTCACTAAGAAGCTTTATGTCTAAAATTAATTCCTAGTTCGCGCTGAGAAGCATGCAGATTTCAGGTAGAGATATTTTTTTTTAGCAATTAGCAATTATTCAGTTACTTTAGACCTATGGGCCCCGGCTCTAATTTTTACCTACCATTCCGATGTTTGGAGACCAAGACGAAAAGAATAGTATATTTTTGATTTTTTTATTGGGATCCCGCCCAATATTCTGAAAAATTATTTTTAAAAACTTAATGTCTGTATGTCAACTCTCAGAGATCGTAACTTTTTAACAAATACATAGATTTGCTTCTGTAATACCTCATTTAGTTAGTTGGGAAGTCAGTTTTACGCAGAAGGTCTCAAAAAATATATATCTGAAGTATTCGGTTTGTGTTCATTTAAAAACAACAAAAATTTCTATCTGAAATCTTCATGCTTCCCAGTTTATTGGTAAAATTTTCTTAAAATTCATCGTAGATTCCGATTTTGGTTACGATTTTTGCGAATAAAAAAATTGGCCCACCTTACTGTTCATATCTCTAGGCGAACAGCAATATACTGTTGAATTTTGACAGTTTTAACTGTTTGTTTTAAAAAGGGTGTGGAACAGCCCATTCCCACCCTTACTGTTATTCATACTGCAACAACAACATATGTAACAAATCTCATCTTCCTACCTCTGATAGTTCATAAGATGTAGCCCTATCGATTTTCAAGTTGTATGGGCGGTGCCACGCCCCTTTATCCAATTACAACCAAATGTAGTCAGATCAACAGTACCTTATGGTAAAAATTTTGTATCAATCGATCTATTAGAAAAGCCATTAGAGCGATTTTTGAAAAGGGGGCGTGGCACCGCCCACTTCCATCCTGGCTGTAATTAATACTGCTCCAACAATATACACTGTGGTGCAAAAATGAGCCAATGTTTTAAAAAAAGTACGTTATTAAATATTTTTTATACTTTTTATTATATTATTTTCAAACCTTTTGCTAAATTTAAAATATGCATCTGTAAAATATGTAAAGCAATAATAAAAATATAATTTACATTACTGTAAGTATATAAAAACAAAACATTTTCAAAATCAGACCATTGGCACACTTTTGCTCCAAGGTTTTTCTTATCTAAATTTAATAATAAGTCCTGCATATTTTTACTTTCTTCAAATGATCCACCCTATTTGGCGTATATTGACAAAGTTGAACAACATAATATACAAGAATTTTGTTTCATTCAGCCAGAACGCACTCCCACAGCACATTTATACTTTTCGTGGCTCTTTCGTTTCTGTCAGCCCGCGTTTCAGGTAAGCTCACGGATTTTCGATCGAGTTCTGATCTGGACTCTGCATTGGGTACTCCCTGACTCCAAACACCTGAAAACTAAGCCATTCCTTGACAATTTTTACAGAATGTTTTGGGACGTTGTCATATTGGCAGACGACATTCTCTGGTCTACTTGGAATTTGGCCAGGGCTATGGGGTAATTATCTTGCAAAATGCGAAGATAGTTTTCCTTTCGCATTATTCCTTCGTTCTGTATAAGTAGTCCCACACCATCTGGGGTTACACATCCCCAAATCATAACAGAACCGCCTCCGTGCTTAATGGTTTGTGATACATGAGCTGGATTTGGTGTGTTTGATCAATAGGCCCAATAAAAAACATTCTCAACCGATTAGTATCTATTGATTTTGGTCTCATCTGACCACACGACCAACAAGTTAATCATATATTTAATTTGTATTAGTTAAAACAATACTCACCAGGTGCCAATCTCAAACCATATAGCTCGGAAGCGGTTCTGTTATGATTTGGGGATGTGTAACACCAGATGGTGTGGGACTTGTTATACGGATTAAAGGAATAATGCGAAAGGAAGACTATCTTCGCATTTTGCAAGATAATTTGCCCCATAGCCCTGGCCAAATTCCAGGTAGACAACAGAATGTCGTCTGCCAATATGACAACGTCTCAAAACACTCTGTAAAAATTTTCAAGGAATGGCTTAGTTCTCAGGTGTTTGGGGTCAGGGAGTAACCACTGCAGAGTCCAGATCAGAACCCGATCGAAAATCTGTGACCTTACCTAAAACGCGGGCTGACAGAAACGAAAGAGCCCCGAAAAGTATAAATGTGCTGTGGGAATGCGTTCTGGCTGAATGAAACAAAATTCCTGTATATTATGCTGTTCAACTTTGTCAATATACGCCAAATAGGGTGGATCATTTGAAGAAAGTAAAACTATGCAGGACTTATTACTAAATTTAGATAAGAAAAACCTTAGAGCAAAAGTGTGCCAATGGTCTGATTTTGAAAATGTTTTGTTTTTATATACTTACAGTAATGTAAATTATATTATTATTATTGCTTTACATATTTTACAGATGCATATTTTAAATTTAGCAAAAGGTTTGAAAATAATATAACAAAAAGTATAAAAAATATTCAATAATGTACTTTTTTTAAAACATTGGCTCATTTTTGCACCACAGTGTATATACCAAATCTCATCTTCATACCTCTGATAGTTCATGAAATATAGCCTTTTTAATTTTCAAGTTGTATGGGCGGTGCCACGCCCCTTTATCCAATTACAACCAAATGTAGTCAGGAACTATCTACAGGTCAACAGTACCTCATGATAAAATTTTTGTATCAATCGATCTATTAGAAAAGCCGTTAGAGCAATTTTTGAAAAGGGGGCGTGGCACCGCCCACTTTCCTCCTGGTTGTAATTAATACTGCTCCAACAACATATATACCAAAACTCATCATCATACCTCTGATAGTTCATGAAATATAGCCTTTTTAATTTTCAAGTAATATGGGCGGTGCCACGCCCCTTTATAATTTGCAATAAAATAATATTGCGACTATACTTTAAGATGTAAGCTATCCTATCTTTCAAGTTGGATCAAACCGAACACGGTGTGCAAATTTGATTCAAATCGGTTAAGTAGTTTAGGAGTCCATCGCGGACAAACAACGTGACACGTAGTTTATATATATTAAGATAAAAATGATCAGCATCGAAATCTGAGTCGATTTAAAGGTGACCGTCTGTCCGTCCGTCTGTCTGTCCCCGCGATTACAGCCGCAGTTTAAGAGATATCTAGCTGGAATTTGGAACGCAACATTCTATTCTCAAAGCGGAGGTTAAGTTCAAAGATGAGCCCGATCGGTCAAAAACTACTCCCACCTCCCATACAAACTCCCGCTTTTTGGAGTCTGTCCCTCCGACTACAGCCGTAGTTTAAGGGCAATCAAGCAGAAATTTTGTATGTGTGCTCCCCTACACTAAGCGGAGGTTGAGTGGTAAAATGAGACCTATCGGTAAAAAAAACTACTCCCACCTCCCATACAAAATCCCTCTTTTTGGAGGTGTCAGTCCCCGCGATTACAGTAGTAATTTAAGAGCAATTAAGCTGAAATATTGTTTGTCAGCTTTTCTGCTCTAAGCTGAAATTTTGTACGCAAGATGCAATATCTAAGCGGAGGCTACTTTCTAAGATAAGAAATGTCGGTCAAAATCTACTCCTACCTCCCATTCAAACTAAATTTTTTGGGGTGTCCGCGTAACTGCCCCGCGATTATAGCCGTAGGTTAAGAAATATTTGATATGCAATCTTTAATCCTATAATAGGAGCTTACGTTGTAAGATGAGCAATATCGGACGAATACTTCTCCCACCTTCCATACAAACTGCCCCTTTTTTGGGGTGTCCGTCTGTATGTCCCTGTAGTTTATGAGCTTTCGGGCTGAAATTTGGTATGTAAGCTTCTGTCCAGAAGCAGAGGTAAGTTCTAAGATAAGAATGATCGAATTTAAACTACTCCCACATCCTACACAAATTCACATATTTGGGGAGTTGCAAAATTCATAAAAATAAGCTCCAACTCTTCAACACATAAACTTATCGGTAAATCGAATAAAATCGATACAAAATTATTGACAAAATGGATGTGTGAAGCTAAAAGTAACGTCCACTTCTCACCAACTCCACTGTTTTGTGGTACAAGATTTAATAAAATATAGTTGTAGTGCAAATAACCAGTTTTACCACCATTTTCACAAATGGTGAAGAGTATCTGAGCTTCGGCATAGCCGAAGATAACCGCTTTACTAGTTTTATTTAAATTTTTTTTTATGAAATCAGCTGCTGTCGCTCTCATGGTGCCTTCCAGATGGGTAAAATTAATGACCGACCCCCACTAGTATTATTCTCCTAACATTTTTCCCGGAACATACCTACTCCTTGTCTTCAACCCCTAAGGGGCCTCCCATGCAATAATCAAATTTTCATAAAATTCGTACTAATGCCAAAAGGCAGTCATGGAGAAAATTCCGCAGTAATGTGGGAAGTTCTTCGGAAACTAGTCGGCTACGTAATATTTTATCCTCGAATGCAACAATTCTATCGCACATACAAAGACCAGATGGTACATGGACCACCAACAGCCTCGGAACTCTGGTGGTGCTGATGCAGATCATCTCTTAAACCGAAGTCCTATCCAAGGCTCAGCATGCCTAGACGAAGGGCAAATCCACAGAAACTGCTCTACATTCGATAACCAGTCTGATTGAATGATATCTGAACTACAAGGAATATTGAGGGAGATTTTAATAATGTCAAACCTGAATCTGTAATTGACTCAATGGAACAACTGGCGATTAACCCAGTAGTCGATTAACCCTTAGTCGATAAACTACTGAAATTTCAGCACATTGGATCCAGTCTTGGCGTGTCATATATTTACAAGGTAGCGATCCTCGATAAGCAGAAGTACTCTCTCTTCCCTACTATGGAATCTCAACATCTCAACGAGTCAAACGAAACTGGTGCTGGTCACGCGGGGATCGCACATACACTCTCTGATAGTGCCAAATACCTCGGGCTAATATTAGACAGTAAACTGAATTGGAATCCGAACCCTCAGGCCAGTACTAACAGACGGTCTTATACTGCTGCAAAAGGGTAATCGTCCTCAATTGGGGATTTAGCCCCAAAAATGTGAACTGGTTCGGCAGTCTGGTGGCCGGCTCTAGATAGAGCGTCCCTATGACTGAAATTCGAAAGTGTTATGAGACAGGTAGCAAGCATAATAACAGGGACACTTAGAACTATTCCAACTAAGACACTGCTTACGATCCTAAACTGATTACCACCGGACATTGAGGCGTGCAAAATAGCAGCGAACACCGCATTGCGTTTAGACGCCACAAAAGCATGGATGCACAGGAACTATGGCCATGCCAAAACTCTGGACCTAATCTATGTGAGTTTTCACACGGGTTACACCATACCAGAACCTGTCTTCGATCCGGGTTTTATAAGGAACATCCCGGAACGGTCCTACCATGATGATATTGATAATGCCCTAAAACTTTGTCATCCTAATTTTCACGGACAGTTCGAAATTAAGGGAAATAACAGGCTGTGGAATCTATTCTTCTTTACTTACTTAACTGGTACTTCTATGCAATCCCAGTGGATTATATACCGCACGTAGAAAAATATTATAAGCGCCTCGATCTTCTGCGCTTCTTCTCCAGTTAGTCACACCGAGTTCTGTAAGGTTCTCAGTAACCTGGTCTTTCCAACGGAGTTTTGGTCGCCCTCTTCTGCGCCGTCCATCGAGTTCATTGTCGAAGACTTTTCGAGCTGGAGCATTTTTGTCCATGCGTACAACATGACCTAGCCAACGCAACCGTTGAACCTTAATGCGTTTGACCACGTCAATGTCAGTGTACAGCTCGTACAGCTCATGATTCATACGACGCCGATACTCTCCGTTAACGATGATGGGCCCATATATTTTACGGAGTATTTTTCTCTCGAATACCGCCAGAACCGATTCATCTGCTTGTGTCATAACCCAGGATTCTGAGCCAGACATTTAGACAGGTAGAACCAGTATCTGGTATAGCTGGAGTTTTGTTCGTCGAGAGAGGGCTCTGTCATTGAAACGCTTGCTTAGTCCGTAGTAGCTTTTATTTGCAAGCAGGATTCTTCTCCGGATTTCTAGGCTGACATTATTTTCTTTGTTGATGGCGGAGCCTAGGTAGACAAAATTATCTACCACCTCGAAATTATAGTTGTCAACGTTCACGCAGTTTCCCAAACGAGTAGATTCTTTGTTCGTTGAAACTAATAACTTCGTTTTGTCCTCATTCACCGTTAGGCCCATTTTCGCTGATTCCTTCTGTATACCCGAGAATGCTGCAGTCACATCCCGCAGTTTTCGACCGATGATGTCTACGTCATCAGCGTACGCGAGTAGCATGTGGCTTTTGTTGAATATAGTGCCACTCGTGTTTACTGCAGCTTTTCTCATTATCATCTCCATCACAATGTTGAAGAGATCGCACGATAGGCCGTCGCCTTGTTTTAGGCCTCGTCTGGTATAGAATGGCTCCGTAAGGTCCTTGCCAATCTTCACTGAAGACTTCGTGTCAGTCAGCGTCATTCCGCAAAGACGTATCAGCTTCGCTGGAATACCAAACTCAGCCATGGCTTCAAGTAATTTCTGCCGTATCGGGCTGTCGAAGGCAGCTTTATAGTCGACAAAAAGATGGTACGTGTCGATCTGTTTCTCTTGGGTCTTTTCCAGGATTTGCCGAAGTGTGAAAATCTGGTCAGTTGTTGATTTTCCAGGTCTAAAGCCACACTGATAAGGTCCGATCAGGTTGGATAACACTGGCTTAAGTCTTTCACATAGCACACTCGACAGGACCTTATATGCGATGGGTAAAAGGCTGATCCCGCGGTAGTTGGAGCACACACTTGGATCACCTTTTTTCAGCACAGGACATAATACGCTTACATTCCAATCGTCGGGCATGCACTCTTTAAGCCAAACCGTACGCAAGAGCTGGTGCATGCTCGTTATCAACTCCTCGCCACCGGACTTGAAGAGCTCTGCGGGCAGACCGTCGGCACCGGCTGCTTTGTTGTTTTTCAGCCGCGATATTGCTCTTCTTACCTCGGCTTGACTTGGTGGTGGGCAATCTAAGCCGTCATCGACAATTGGCGTGATAACTTCACGTGAGCTGCCTTCTGGAACCAGCAGTTGCTGGAAGTGTTCTCTCCATATGTGCAGCACACTTTGCGTATCCGTGACCAGATTTCCATCACTGTCCATACAGGTGGGGAGGCCATTACCGTATCCATTTGCTCTTACTTTCTGGTAAAATTTTCGGGCCTCACCTCTATCCCTGTATCGCTCAATATCCTCGTTCTACCGTTCCTTCATCTGACGTTTTTTTCGCCTAAATAGCTGTCTCGTCCGTTTTGCTTTCTCCTTATGCCGTTCCCTAACAGCACGGGTTGCAATTGGCTGTAGCGTTGCCATATAAGCAGCATCCTGTTCCTCAGACGCTATGCGACATTCTTCATCGTACCAGGATTCGTCTGAGCGCCGCTTTTCATATCCTAGCACGGTTGTTGCGGCGGTTGCCATGGAATGCGCAATATGCTGCCACTGTGTATCGGGTACGTCAGAAGTAGAGGCGTTGTGTCGTAAAAGTTGGGAGAGTTGGTCGGAGTAGGCAGTAGCTACCTCTGGGGTTTGCAGCTTCGCGATGTCCAGCTTTCTTTGTGTTTGGTTACGTGCGTTTTTCGCTCTGCTCAATCTTGTGCGAACCTTGGCTGCAACCAGGTAATGATCCGAGCCAATATTAGCACCACGGATCACACGCACGTCCATGACACTAGATGCATGCCTGCCATCAATTACCACATGATCAATTTGATTTTTGGTGTTTTGATCGGGGGATAGCCAAGTTTCCTTGTGGATATCTTTGTGCTGGAATCTGGTTCCACTAACTACCATGTTCCTTCCCGCTGCGAAGCTAACCAGCCTAAACCCGTTGTCTGACGTGTCGGTATGCAGGCTGAATTTACCGATCGATGGACCAAGAACATCTTCCCTTCCTATTTTTGCATTAAAGTCTCCCAGAACAATTTTAATGTCGTGGCCAGGGCAGCGGTCGTATGTTTTCTCTAGGCGCTCGTAAAATGCATCTTTAATCTCATCGTCTTTATCTTCCGTCGGGGCGTGTACACAAATCAGCGTGATGTAAAAATATTTCGCCCGGATGCGAATGGTGGCTATTCGGTCACTTACAGGGTTAAACCGCGAGACCAGGTGTCGAAGTCTCTTGCCGACTATGAAACCACATCCAAATTCGTGTCTTTCTGCATGGCAGCTGTAAAAGATGTCACAGTTCTTTCGTCGTGTGCATTCCTGTCCCGTCCATCTCATTTCCTGTATGGCGGTGATGTCAGCCTTGTATTAGTCGAGGACATCCGCCAGTTGGATAGAGGCACCATCTCTGTAAAGAGTTCGGACATTCCAGGTGCATATCCTTAAATCATGGTCCTTATATCGTTTGCGGGGGTCGTCAACATTTGGGGGGGTTCTTGTTTTATTTATTCTCCGTGTTTTCATAATAAATTTTGTTTAAGGAGAGTGGCTTATTAGGCCACCGCTCCCGATCCTAGTTTCTAGGGGCTGCCAACTAGGAGAGCCTGTGTTGAGCTTCAGTAACTTCTGTTACCTAATTCCTAAGACGCATCGGTGGTAGCATGCCGATTAGGTTACTCAACGTTTCGCCTTCTAACTCTAGCTAACTTCTAAGCGGTTGCTTTAAAGTCATTGCCCAGGGAATACTTGGTCTAAGACCGGAAGTAGTTAGCTGCTTGGACAGTGCCGCAAAGGAATCGATTCTGGTCACTCCCAAGTGAGTGACAATCAGTAACTTTCAGCCTCTGGGCAAAGTCCAGAATCTATTCGGAGGAGTTGAATTTGCAACTATCAATCATACAACCGGATCACTGTAGCATAGTTCAGGCCGAAATAGCGACCATCAGAATAGCCGTAGAGAAAATTCAGTATCGTGGAATATGAATATTGCCTTATTCTTACTGATAACACGGTAAGACAAATTTAAACTTTTGGCCTCACCCATGATCAAACTGACCAGATTTTAAAAATATAGCCCAAACAAAATATACGTATCTTCCAGTTTTTCTAGATCAGCTCATTTAAGATTTTTACGAGCAATTTGATTTTTTAAGGGAAGCTCCCATACAGCGACTACTTCCAGTTCGCAGAAGTCTGCGAGTTGTTAACAGATTTTGATGAACTTTTTTTAATGTTTTTTAAATGGTCAGGAGCGGGTTCTGACAAAACCCAAATTTAAAATTTGTCATAAAACAATTGTCACAAAAATGATAATAAAAATTTTTCATGTGTAGAGTTGCTAAGTCATAAAACATATATGGGTATATGCTGGCTGAATACTGCTGGTCAGAACCCGCTCCAAGCCATTTGAAAAACATTCAAAAAATTTGTGACAATTTTTATTTTTGTAAAATTTTAAATTTTGGCATCGTTAGAACCCTCTCCTGGACATTTGTAAAATATTGAAAAGAGTTCATCAAAATCTGTTGACAAATTAAATTTGTGACAAACTTAGTTTGTGACAAATTTAAAATTTGGGCTTCGTCAGAACCCGCTCCTGGCCATTTAAAAAACATTAGAAAAAAGTTAATCAAAATCTGTTAACAACTCGCAGAGTTCTGCGATCAGGAAGTATTCGCTGTATGGGAGCTTCCCTCCAATAAATGAATTGCTCGTAAAAAACTTAAATGAGCTGATCTAGAAAAACTGGGATATACGTATATATTTTTTGAGCTGTATTTTCAGAATCTGGTCAGTTTGATCATGGGTGAAATATCGTGTCGTACAGTGCAATTAGACGGCTATCAAATCCCTGGAGAACGCGTATACCACTTCGAAAAATGTTCGAGAATGCCGGTGCCTCGTCAAAGAGCCAATACATTTTCAAAAGTCGCCACAAACGTGAACTCGGGCGAAGTTTACGGTCTCATTGGTGTCTCTCTCACGAGGGGGAAACAGCTAATTGCGGAGAAACTGAACCTCATTGCTAAGGTGAGATGGGTGAGAGAATCCACTTGTACGGCGACCAAAGAAATTTGGCCTACAATAGATATACAGAGGACACGATTTGTGCTGAACCTGTCCAGAGTTCACCTGAGGAACATCATAGGTGTAATTACCGGTCACTGGCCAGTGGCTTAAAACACCTACAACGACTTTTGCAGAATCTGCAATAATAAGGAAAGAGAGAAGACCATGGAGCAACATAGAAGATGTTCCGAGCCCCCATGCCTTCATCGTGCGAACATTTAGAAATGGTATAACAACGGGACCCATTCTAGGACCCATGAACGTGGCTGTCGAATTAACCTAACTATACCTACTACTATATTTATAAGATAAATATCCATTCCAATTTTTCTGATTGTATCTTTAGGTCTTTGGTCTGGGAAAATGTTCTATGTCTCCCCATTTTATACCGAAATGAACGAATTTCAAAAAATCTCTTCGTGCAGATCTCTAATCTTATAAGAGCATATATATAACAATTTTTGTGATTCTACCTTTAGCTGTTAGGTCATATCCCTTTTGAATCTTTTTTAATATTTAAAAATGCACTTTTATACCCTCTTCTACTTCTTCACAACCACCTTACAGTTCTATCTACATTTTGGTCATGAATCAAAGGAAAATGTAAACAAGCATCTGCCCAAGAAACAATACAAAAGTTTATCCTAAAAACAAAGTAGATTATGATACAAGTCACAAATACACCACGTACCAAAAGGACTAGCAGTGGCAACTGCAAGAACCATTTCAGCTCTCAAAAGGGACATAAAAACCATACAAAGATGTAAATCGAATGTCGCCGGAAGTAAAATGGCAATAAAAAATCACTATTTGTAGACAATTAGCAGAATATTGAAGTTGAATATATTACAAAGCAGATTTACTGGTGCTTCTTAATAGCAGACCTTTACAAACGAGTGCAATTGCGTAAACCTAATCTTTGTATTGTAGATTTAAAAAAAATTCAGTTGTTCTCAGTATGCTAAAAACAAGATGCAACAACCCCTCCTCCCATCACAAACTCTCTAAATACCACAAATTATCATAACATTAACGATGATGGATACCAAATTGTTATTGCCTTTGCAATTCCATCACAAATTTAAATTTTATGTCAGAGAATAGTTTTTATTTTCAATTTGTGCTAAATGATTTGCACAAACGCACGCACATTGACCATACAATGAGAGCTCAAAGAGGAATAAGAACAATTTGATCATAAAAACTGATAGTTTATGAGAACTTGGTATATCCATCAGCTATTTTCAGTATTACGATAAAAAAAAAACTATTTTTAAAAATTTTTAATTGTTGTTAGTACAATCACCCGCCAAATGGAAAATACAAAGCTAAAAAAAGTTCACTCGACCATAAAGAAAAAATATGTAAAACAAAGATATAAATAGTTTTAATATTACTTTCCCAACGAAAGTCAAATCACACAAGCACACACACGAGCGAAACAACAGACAAGAGACGAAAGGCTGCTATAAATTTTAAATTTAATTTATAGTTTGTTCACACTATACTGGATACAGATACACGAACAGACAGACATAACATACAAACATGGAATATCTCAAGAAAATCATGCAGTTGTGCATGTTGTTGTTTTTGTTGCTGTTTTTGTACACTTACCAAACCACCCACGCCACAGTAGATGGATAATGACACCAACAAACCAATGTGATTTAGGGCAGCTTTCCATTTGAGCGATTTCCAGCAACCGCCACCTGCTCCTTTCGCCTTGTCGCCGCTCTCGACACGAACATCCAAGTGTTTCAGTTTTTGCAACAATTCTGTATTTGCATCATCTTGGGCATCGAAGTCGACCATTTTTTATTTTGTGAATTTTATAAATTGCTAAAGTAGTCTTTGTTTAGAAATCTTCTGGGGGCGGGGGGATTTTAATTAAAATGCACTTTTTTTGGTGGCCAGGATTTCATCAATTTATTACACTGTGCATATTTGTTGGGGGTTTTTATTATATTTGTTAGTTTTAATTGCACAACAACTTTTCACATTAAGAACACATGGTGTTAATTAACAAATTTCAATTTTAAAATATTCTTTTGATATTTGTAGGTTTTCATAGTATTGTAGATTACACTTGGATTACACTTAGTAGCGATGAAAGATGTTGAAGATTTAGTCAAATATGAAATAATTTTTAGAATTTTCTTGAAAGTTATGCGAAAGTTTTAGTTGACATTTTGGTGGATTATATATAAGGGCAGTTATTTTATATTTTATTTCCAGTTGTTTTTGTTCACAAATAAGTCAATTTAGTCTATTTCTTCCTAGGCCTTATATAATGAGTTGTTAACTTCTCATCGGAACTTTAAAAACGTGAACTTTAATATTTTTTGAAAACAGACAGCAATATTTTTATATTTTCATATTTTTATATTTTTATATTTTTATATTTTTATATTTTTATATTTTTATATTTTTATATTTTTATATTTTTATATTTTTATATTTTTATATTTTTATATTTTTATATTTTTATATTTTTATATTTTTATATTTTTATATTTTTATATTTTTATATTTTTATATTTTTATATTTTTATATTTTTATATTTTTATATTTTTATATTTTTATATTTTTATATTTTTATATTTTTTTATTTTTATATTTTTATATTTTTATATTTTT